>OX387427.1:9699025-10254834 GCA_947563755.1 Lochmaea crataegi
TGTGTAGTTTTATTTACTTTACACGCTATTTCCTTGGAAAAAATAACAACTCTACTTTGCAAAAAGAATTAAAAATATCTTTTCATTAAGAAAATAATTAGTTTGTTTTCAACAAGGATCTACATAATCCAGGACATTCTTTGATAGGGATACACCTTCCGCAATAATCTCTAGCGAAATTAGCGATACAATAACAGGCGTCGTTACATTTTTTGTTTATTATCGGACATTGCTGTCCTAATGTTCTACATTCTGTTTGACAGGCACTGCCATAATCATAGTACTCGTTTGGTCTTGTACAGTTTATCCATTTTGTACCTGAAATCAACCATAATCATAATTTTGACCTTTTAAATGCAAATGAGACAACCGGGCTCCACTAATGGCCGTATGCACCGTTTACACTTAAGCATTAAACTATACCTTGTTTTTATACTAAGAGGAGCGATTTGAATTTAAGTTGGCATTTTTGCTTTAGTGATTGATCAGATTGCAGGCCGTTTCACAAAGCTCTTTTGATACAACTGACAACGACATTTGTCAGTTTTGTTTATTTATATAAAAATGTTCAATCTTTATTACCACTGCCATTTTTATTATTTATCCAGTTTGATAAGCAAAATCGATAGTCCATGCTTATTTTTTCCTGTTAATTATAAATAAAGTTCAAAATAAAATCTTATTTTGCTTCTGTTTACTTTTAGTTTATAGGTACTATACCTAAGCCTCAAAGGTAAATGAGGAATAGTTTAAACATACAATTGTATTGTCTACATCCTTGGCGTCATAAAATAATAGTTTAATACTATTATAACGCCACCTCCTGAGCCTTCATCAAATGAAAGGAACCGGCTGCCCCTGCAGGAAAGCGCCCTCACTTGAGCACCTCCACGGAGGGAACCACAAGAAGGGTGAAGAAGCTGCGCACCGACAGAAATGTCGCTGCACCTTCCAAAACCTTCGCCGATGCCGTACTTTAAAATTACCACAGAACGGGAGAGTCTCGTCAAAAACCAGCTGCTGGAGGAGCTGGACAAGATCATCTTCTCCACCTCCAGCAACAACAGTGAAGCGCCCACGTTCAAGTCGTGGATACACGCCGGTGAAATCATCAGAGTGGTCTGCAACGACGACGCGGCGCTAGAGTGGCTGAAAAAAGCCACAAAAAACGTTAAGCCGTAGGAGGAGGCATAACTGGCGGTGGATATGCTACCGAAGCTTACCAAAGCCTCTCTCTGGATTCCGGAGGAGGTCCACGATGAGGATAAGCTACGCGTTTACCTCATTGACAATAAGGGCAACAAAAAAACAAGCACCTCTGAAGACCCTAAGTCCTTGGAAGTCGAGCCACCTAAAGTGGATATCCACCCCAAGGCAACTATGGGTCCAGAAAAGTCGAAGCATCCGAACAGATAACAGTCCATGACCTGAAGAAAGAGGCACCCGAATTCAGCGAGGTCATCTCTCCCCTAGCGGAGGAACAGATGGACCTCTCAAATAAATTTCACCTTTTCACACCATTCTCATGGACAAGGACGTTGGAGAAAAAAAGGTGAATATCATACAAAAGCTCCAACACAAAAAGGCGACAACGGCAACACTTTGTCGCCACCTTTATTCAGGAACCATGGATAAAAAAGACCAAAAGTACCGGTTTCAGAAGCCTAACTGGTCAAATTTTCAGCTTACCAAACCATCAGCGGCCTAGGACAGCTGTTTACGTTCCTAGGATATACAGAGCCCTTCCGATGGCACAATTCTGCACCTCAAACCTTACTGCGGTTAAAGTGGAATGTCCAGTTGGAAGAGGCAAATATACGGAGTTGATACTCGCATCGATCTACCTCCCTTCAGATGCAGTCACCCTACCACCGACTAGAGAGATGGGGGTACTAGTGGATCACTGTTTCAACCAGAGAGTGGAGCTCATTTTGGGTTTCGACTCAAACTCTCACCACTTGAGCTGGGGAAGCAAGGATATCAACGCTCGAGGTAAGACTCTATATGAATATATAATTAAAAAAGATCTAACAGTCTTAAACAGAAGCACGGAGCCGACATTTATTAATGCCCGTAGCCAAACAATAGATATTACGCTGGCGAGAGCTAAAATATCAAACAAAATTCAGGAGTGGCAAGTGTCAGATCACATTTCTATGTCAGACCACCTCTGGCTGACCTATACGGTAAAACAGGATCTCAGTACCACTGTTAAATCCCATGACCCTAAGAGGACGGATGTAGCTCTCTAGAAACGCCTCTTAAAAGGTGCTCTGCGGGAAACAGAGGTCCTGACTCCTGGCAATAATGAGGAACTGGAAAGGTACACGGTATCTATCCAAAACAAAATAGACATTGCCTATAATGAATCCTGTCCGCTGAGGATGGTCCAGACAGATGGCAGCAAAGCCAATACTTGGTGGTGCCCTGAACTGGAACACCTTAGAAAGACAGCGAGAACGACATTTAACAAGGGAAACCGAACAAAACTCAAGGAGGACTGTGAGTATACCAAGCCAACCTCAAAAAGTTCAAAAAAGTCTGCAGACAAAAACAAACAGCAGCCTGGAGAGCCTACTGTGAAGCAGTCGAAGTTTCTAGGCTACAAAAGGCACTCTCAAACAACCACTATAAGGGTATCGGCATCCTGACGAGGGAAAATGACTACAAAGCCGCCAACCTCCAAGAGAGCGCTGAGATTCTTATGGAAACTCACTTCTCAGGTTCCGTCTTTCCTGGAACGACGAACTGGGCGGAAGTACCAACAACACTCTCACAATACGACTGGCAATTTGCTAGTGCAGTAATTGAGGACAAGATAATGTGGGCCACTTCGTGGAAGTCATCCAACTGTAAGGGACATCTTATATTTTGGGGCATATTTTCCATCGGTTGTGGACACTTTGACCGGATGATTATATTTTCTATCTACTGGAGACAATTTCCAGCGCTACTCCGAAGTTTACTTTTGCCTGGACATTAACAGGCAAAAGCTTTAACCCTTATTATTGTATAAACTTCTGTTTTAAAGTCTGTTTAAGGGGGAAGTACTGCTTTCATGAAACAATAATGATACAAATTCAATTGGTAATAAATACATTTATTGCATAGAGAATTTATAAAAAATCATTGAAATTCATACAAAAATAAGTACAAGTCTGTTCAATTATCGACCCAAAAATACATTATTTTATAAAATATTTATCTACAAAAATTTGAAATAACTTAAAAAATAAATAGATTAATAAATATATAGCTGTCTTTTTCAACTTCCCGCTAAGAATATCAATTATTTTCTAAAAATCATTTTTTTGTAATAACTCCGTAATGTTTCATCGGATAAATTTTTTTGTCCGAAATTTTTTATAATGCTCAAAAAACTACATCGACCGCCGCCAACCGCGTGAAAATCGGTTAATTCATTCAAAAGTTATAGCAGTTTGAAAATTGAAAAAATCGTGTTTCATCGAACTTTGATAAGACTTTTGAGCTCGAAGAGCTCAAAAGCATCGAATAGCTTTATCTTTGAGCTCGGAGAGCTCAAAATAACACAAAAATTAAATTTTTGAGCTCGAAGAGCTCAAAAACATCGCAACTAGCGACAAAATCGCATCCGTTTCAAAATTGAATTTAGCGGGAAGTTGCAGGGATGGCCTCCAGGGTCAACCGATTTCCAGATATTTTTTGAACATTTTCACATCGAAAAATAAATCTATCGACTAGAATTTTCACAATATAATACTGAAAAGCAAAGCAAATTCATGTAAAAAGGTGAAAAATGTACCCCAAAATCTTTACATCCTCGTCTCTTCAACGAAGTTCTAAAAACTATATCTACTCTTAAAGAGGCCAAAGGTTCGAGTAAAATTAATATCATAAATCAAGTGGAGCTCATTTTAAGTAAAAGAATAAAAATAATACAAAATAATACAAGACAGATTGATCGAGACTTAAAATATGGCATATCGAATGGCTTTATAAAATCCAAAAATGGAAAATACTTGTTAGGTATGAATAAGAAAGATTATAGTGTTTTCAAAAAACTGCAGAAATTGAGTTGGGGAAACAAGTTCAAAGAAAAAGAATTAAGAAAAAGGGAAAGCGAAGACATAAAAGACGAAGACGGCATTCTGACTTAACTGAAATAGACGGCGATGAAGAAGAATAGGAAGGAGACGACGACGATGATGTACTTGACAATGAACAGAAAATACTTGAAATAGTCTACTATTTTAATGTATTATAATGCTGTCAAATGCTTAAATACGATATGTGCATGTGCAGCTACCCTGCCAAAAAATAAATAAAAGCCTAATTAATATGTGGAATGTTGTTGTAATAAAGTTGAAAGTATGAAATATATTATTTTTATGAATTTTCCCTGATTTACTGTAACATTTTCAAAGTTTTAGATGCAGGTTCAAATTGTCAGAATAAAGTTGGAGAATTGAAAATATTCATTGAAATATCCACTTTCCTAAAAACTCACCTTTTTTTCTAGGTCAGTCTAAGAAAGTGTAACAAACAGTGTAACAAGTTTAGCAATGGCACTTCTTTTAACAAACAAAATGTCCTGTCTTAGTTCTTGTTTGATATCCTCCATGCATTCTGAAATATATTTGGCCTAAAAGGAAAAGTGTTAGGAGAATAAACTATATTAAGACCATAACCTTACAACTAACATTTACATACCTTATTTTCCTTGCCATGTTTTGAGGCTAAATGAATCTGTCTTGAATCATGTTGTATTCTTTTTATTCTTTTACTCAGAATGAGCTTCACTTGATCTATTATATTATTTTTTGTCGAACCTTTGGCATATCGGATCTATAAAATCCAAAAATGGAAAATACGTGTTAGGTATGAATAAGAAAGATTATAGTGTT
The DNA here is from genome assembly GCA_947563755.1 of Lochmaea crataegi. Lineage (NCBI taxonomy): Eukaryota > Metazoa > Arthropoda > Insecta > Coleoptera > Chrysomelidae > Lochmaea > Lochmaea crataegi. Next base: position 9,703,912 of record OX387427.1, read on the forward strand.
TTCAGAAAACTGCAGAAATTTATTTCGGGAGGTGAATTGGGGAAACAAGTTCAAAGAAAAAGAATTAAGAAAAAGGGAAAGCGAAGACTTTGAAGACGAGGACGGCATTCTGACTTTAGTGAAACAGACGAAGGCGATGAAGAAGAATAGGAAGAAGACGACGACGATGATGTACTTGACAATAAACAGAAAATACTTGAAATAGCTACTCTGCCAAAAAATAAATAAAAGCCTAATTAATATGTGGAATGTTGTTGTAATAAAGTTGAAAGTATGAAATATATTAACATTATAAATTTTCCCTGATTTACTGTAACATTTTCAAAGGTTTAGGTAGAAGTTTAAACTGTCAGAATAAAGTTGGAGAATAGAAAATATTCATTGAAATATCCACTTTCACAAAAACTCACCTTTTTTCTAGGTCAGTCTAAAAAAGTGTAACAAGTTTAGCAATGGCACTACTCTCGACAATCAAAATGTCCTGTCTTAGTTCTTGTTTGATATCCTCCATACATTCTGAAATATATTTGGCCTAGAACGAAAAGTGTTAGGAGAATGAACTATATTAAGACCATAACCTTTCAACAAATATTACCTCATTTTCCTTGTTATTTCGTATTCCTCTCACTAGATCAGTTAAATGTTTATCAAACATTTGTTCCATATTTCCTTTCACCTTTTTTGAAGCCATTTTTTTAACTGAAAACCATCAAAAATCAATAAATAACATTAGCAGATTTTTTAAGCTGAGAAGCCTTTTATCTAACTTTTAAGGGTTCTGGTAGACTTCGCCACCCTTGGAATTTTATGTTAATTTTAAATTTGTTTGATAGCTACCCTTAAATAAAGTAGATTAGAACAAAAATTTCGTTGGATCATTCAGAAATTACTTTAAAAATCACGAATTCAGTTCAAAAAATGATACTTTTTCAACACTATTTAATGCTATTTACGATAAATATTTTCACTTTAAACTGTAAAGGTTATTATCTTTAACTAAATTTAAGTCTGTTTCGCAAAAAAACCGGAAGAAAATACTTTAGTTTTGCCAATTTTCAGAAATATTTTGAAGTATATTATTTTCACTCGACACTTATAGGTTATAAACCAACATACTCAAATCTTATGTCTAAGATACCTCACGATCACAAATCATGATTGTCCTGTGATCAGGTGATAGCTAAGCGGCGTTGTCAAATGGTATTTATTTTCTTTTAGTTAAATTAATTTTGCATTGTAATAGATTACAGGAATATATAAAAATATAAAATGATTTTACTTAATTACAGTTACCTGTAAATAATTGTCATATAAGTAAAGCGTGATCTAAAGACGTCAAAAAAAATAATAGTTCAATACTATTAAACGCTTTACAAAATTAGAAAAATAAATTTCCAAAGAGCAGACCGTCCACTAAGAAGCAACAACTACTTCTCGGGCTATATGCCCCGACAGACATTGAATTACACTTCTAAAGTAAACGGGGTTGGTATATCTGTTAAGATAGAACCAACCATTCTGGTTTGCGATCAGAAGGAATAACATCACTTGTGGACCGGTTTCGGCGTTTTTGCGCCTCATCAGCACAAGGTAGATGCCACTCGTCCAAGAGCTCTGAGAGCATAATCCTGGACTAAAGACTACGTTGATACCACACTAATACATTAGCCTTAGTAAAGGAAATGTTAAGAGTGCGATATCGGCGACATCTCTACATCTTTGGAAATTTATTTTTCTAATTTTGTAAAGCGTTTAATAGTATTGAACTATTATTTTTTGACGTCTTTAGATCACGCTTTACTTATATGACAATTATTTACAGGTAACTGTAATTAAGTAAATACCTACAAAACCGAGATGGTTTTTTGTCGATATAGAATTTTGGTTTGTGATTAGATGTAGAGATGTCGCCGATATCGCACTCTTAACATTTCCTTTACTAAGGCTAATGTATTAGTGTGGTATCAACGTAGTCTTTAGTCCAGGATTATGCTCTCAGAGCTCTTGGACGAGTGGCATCTACCTTGTGCTGATGAGGCGCAAAAACGCCGAAACCGGTCCACAAGTGATGTTATTCCTTCTGATCGCAAACCAGAATGGTTGGTTCTATCTTAACAGATATACCAACCCCGTTTACTTTAGAAGTGTAATTCAATGTCTGTCGGGGCATATAGCCCGAGAAGTAGTTGTTGCTTCTTAGTGGACGGTCTGCTCTTTGGAAATTTATTTTTCTAATTTTGTAAAGCGTTTAATAGTATTGAACTATTATTTTTTGACGTCATAAAATGATTTGCATTTATAATCATAAAAATTGAAATATTAAGCATCCTTAAGATATAATGTATAATGTATCTTAGATTTGTTTATTTCTCACATTAAATGTAAGAGTTTATAACAAACTTGCTGCTGTACCTAATACAGTTTTATAGCAATATAGTGCATAATATATTAATTTAATTTATACATTATTCAATTATGTAGGTTAGGTTTGGTTTGGTTAGGTTTGGTTTGGTTTGGTTTGGTTTGGTTTGGTTTGGTTTGGTTTGGTTTGGTTTGGTTTGGTTTGGTTTGGTTTGGTTTGGTTTGGTTTGGTTTGGTTTGGTTTGGTTTGGTTTGGTTTGGTTTGGTCAGGTTTGGTCAGGTTTGGTCAGGTTTGGTCAGGTTTGGTCAGGTTTGGTCAGGTTTGGTCAGGTTTGGTCAGGTTTGGTCAGGTTTGGTCAGGTTTGGTCAGGTTTGGTCAGGTTTGGTCAGGTTTGGTCAGGTTTGGTCAGGTTTGGTGTGGTTTGGTTTGGTTTGGTTTGGTTTGGTTTGGTTTGGTTTGGTTTGGTTTGGTTTGGTTTGGTTTGGTTTGGTTTGGTTTGGTTTGGTTTGGTTTGGTTTGGTTTGGTTTGGTTTGGTTTGGTTTGGTTTGGTTTGGTTTGGTTTGGTTTGGTTTGGTTTGGTTTGGTTTGGTTTGGTTTGGTTTGGTTTGGTTTGGTTTGGTTTGGTTTGGTTTGGTTTGGTTTGGTTTGGTTTGGTTTGGTTTGGTTTGGTTTGGTTTGGTTTGGTTTGGTTTGGTTTGGTTTGGTTTGGTTTGGTTTGGTTTGGTTTGGTTTGGTTTGGTTTGGTTTGGTTTGGTTTGGTTTGGTTTGGTTTGGTTTGGTTTGGTTTGGTTTGGTTTGGTTTGGTTTGGTTTGGTTTGGTTTGGTTTGGTTTGGTTTGGTTTGGTTTGGTTTGGTTTGGTTTGGTTTGGTTTGGTTTGGTTTGGTTTGGTTTGGTTTGGTATGGTTTGGTTTGGTTTGGTCTCAACACGTCATACTTTCTACTATCGTTAAGATTACATTAGCCATAATCAATAGCTTAATCTATATAGGTACATACATATTTATTAGCTTCCCCTTCTCGAAAAAATTACATATAATTTGTATTTCACATGAATTTTGGAAAAATTCATGTTGAATATAAAGTATTTAACTATTTTTCAAATAATATTGTTTTTTGGATTTTTCTCTATAAATTCTGAATCTTCCACAGATTTTTAGTAAAAAACCTTGTGTAAAGCATTCCCAAGCCGTAACAAGTTAGGGAAATGAGAACTGGCAACATTGTTCAATCCACCATCTGATATCTAGACATAATTGTCAAAAATTGTCAAAATTTGAAAAAAATGGCGGATTTTTAGTACTTTCAATTGCGATTTTTGTCTTTCAAAAGTACATGATCCAAGAATTTTTGTCTTTTAAAATGTTCTATAGAAATAGGGCTTTCTAATAGGAAAAAAATCGTTGCAAAATTCCGAGGGTCGCAAACCTTACCGGACACCTTTTAAGTATCATCTTACGGTTTTGATTGCAGCAGGAGTGTTTTGACTTTTAAATAAATACATGTAGTTCATATCATATCACAGATTCTCCGTAATTTCACAGTTTTATAATCAATTCAGATAAATAAAAGTAAAGAAACATACCTACAGATCAGCTAATGCCAGCCACGTTCCATCGTCACATTTGACATTTCATTCCATTTATGTAGATGTTTGTTTAATAAACACAAATCTAATCACAGCACACTGACATAACTTCATATTTTAGTGTTGTTAATCTATGATGCATACTAAGGCAACATTAAGGGCGAATAACTATTTGAACCAGTTTAGTTTAACGGGTTTAGTACTATAAACGGTGCATACGGCCATAAGGTTATAGTCAACAAAATAAATAACGAGTGTTTATATATTTGATATATTGTTGTTGTTCAAGTTTTATCATTTTAATTTGCTGCGGTGTTAACGTTTATTGAATTTTAATGATCAATTATTGGAGATAAGTCAAATTATATTTAAAATTAGGTAAATATAATGTCCTTGATCTTATTAAAATTAATTAGTCGCCTACAAATTACGACAAAATTCAAACCTTTTTAAAAACGTTATATACTACAAAGTACAAAGCGATTTATTCTTATAAATTGATGCCCCAAAAAATAAAACAAAAACAGATTCAGAACATTCAATCAACTTTTTCCTAATTTCACCAATCTGTAGTGCTTCCAAATAAAAACTATCTGGTGTAGTATCAGAGCTGGAGCTATCAAAATTTCAGAGGCTTGCCTGTCTGTGCATAACGGGTGCGACTGCATCAATGGAATCCATACAAAAGATCCTTATGCTCTCAGAAAGTCAGGCAGCACCGAAATATTTAGCCTGCCCTCATACCTATCAGCTCTAGATTGCCTTCAAAAACTCTTAACCCTAGCAAATCACGATAAGGTGATACTCAAGTGGGTCCCGGGTATTGTAGAGAATGAAACGGCAGACACCCTAGCAAAACTAGGGTCTGAAACTGCATTCACTGGTCCTAAACTAGCATTTGGGATAGCAAAAACTGCAGCACTTGGTTGTACATCTCGATGGATGCAAACAAAACATCACACGTACTAGAGCTGCGTGCCAAAGCAGGAACACATGAAACTCCTGAACAAAAAACCTTTGGAGTCGCTGACTAACGAGAGGCTAGATGAGGAAAGTGACGGGATTACCCTAAGAAAGCACATGCATACAATTGGCATATATAGGGAGGAACCCATCTGTCGGTTGTGCATGGAAGAGCAGGAAACAGCCTCACACATTATCTTCGAATGTGAAGAACTGTCTCATTGGAGATATAGACTCTTACGACTAGAATGTCCGAGGAAGGATTTCCCCAAGAAGGACTTAGTGAAAAGACTGTTGAGCCTGATGAGGACTACATGGTACTAAACAGTACAACCAAGAGAACAAAAATCCTGGGGGCTGAGGTGCCGAGTACTCGAAGGCTCTAACTATTGGTGCCCAACTCATCAATGAATCAGTAGGTAGTATCAGTCATTGAACATAATCATATCCTTACTGACATTCTCGAAACACTAGAAATTCATTATTTTATTAATTATAATAGTTACAATTACAAGAATATCATCTTACTTCAGTATAAATGGACAATGAAAGATGTAAACAAAAATTCAAATCTCTGACCAAACCTAAAGTACACTACGTCATGGAGCTTTTATTTTACGCAACTCGTATATGTCATAAAAAGAATGTACAAAGTAAAAACAAATTAAATGATTGATTGTTTTCAGGATGGTTGTCAACCAGTAAATTTAACTTACCGCCAGGAGCAGGTGTTGGTGTGTAGGACTGTACAAAACTCACAATAAAACAGAAGGTTGCAAGTTTAATTATAAGTTTCATGTTGGTTGTTTTCTCGGATAATAACGCTTTGGCATATAAATAAAATTCCCCATTTCCATGAATTTATACACCTTGGCTTAAATAATGTAAGCATGAATTCTGTTATCCAACACAGTGTTGTATTAAGAAATATATTTAAAGTTGGGAAAACGTATAATAATAAATATTTAACACTTCATCAATAAATCTACCGGGTGTCCCAATAAGATTTTCTCTCGGCCATATATCAGAAAGTACAGTACTGTAACTAACCTTTAGACATAACCAGTCGGTCAAGTTTGATCTCATGGTAAACACAGTTTATTCAAGTGACCCTAAGTAATATTTAACGAATAGTTGAGTGAAAAAAACCGTAAATAGGTTGGGATACTTGATTTACCTCCACTCTCTGCGCCCTCTATCTCAAAAACGGTTCAACGTATGAAAAAGGTTTCGGACAAAATTTGTAGATAATTTTATTCTCTACAATTTTTGAGTGACATGCAAATACGATTGGAGAAAGAGAAACCGAGATATTCTCAAAAAACTGATGTTTCCGACCTTTGACCTTGAACATCTTAGAATAAATGTTTTTACAAAAATTCAGCATATTCCGTTAGATCCCAATATGACTGGACCGAGGGGTAAACCACCCTGCGAATTTGCGAAATGACGCGAAATCAAGCGCAATCATGGGAAATTTTGCGCAATCATGCACATTCACGAGTATAATAGTGAAATTTTCCGGAACTAAAATCAAATAAATGTTCGCGATTGCGAACACCCCTGAAAACATACCTGAAAACACTCCTGAAAACCTGGAAGAAAGACATCCATATAACAGAGAAAGTGAGCAAGAAGTAATTGCTGATAAGTCGCGTAGCTCTATTCTCTCTTCTTCTGTGACACCTGCAAGTCGGTCAAGGGCAGAAGGGCCTTAAAGACCTAGACAATGCTACATTAAAACAAAAGTTAAAACACTATCGAAAAAATCGATCGGTAAACCTACTAAAAAAATGTATAAAGTACTTTAACTACAGTCACTTTACATTATTTTGTGATCTTATTTTTATATATGTATGTGTCTAATTTGTATATAGTTTATAATATACCTTTTTTATTTTAGATCACCTATAATTATTATTATTAGTAGTAGGTATTATGTACCTAGTGTTGCAGCGCTCGCATCGCTATCGTTGCTCAAACTGTTTGTGGCTGATTCCATTAGCTAGCTTAGAACTATTGCTAGCAGGAATAGTATATTCTGCATCCTCGCTTGGAGCGATATCGATGTCGTTGAATGCGAGGGGATCGAAATTCATTGCTGTCTCCATTCTTATGCCCTTTCCTCACAATTGGAACGCTCTCGCCAAAGAGGAGTGCCTGAACGTTCGTAAGTTCCTCACGTTCGGGCTGTCATTTGCTCCATAAAGTGACTATTCAGGTGATTCAGAATTTTATTTTATAGAGTCTTCAATAATTATGCTGTCAGCAGTGATCCTTGTAGGGCAATGAGCCCGATCAACCTCTTGGTTCTAAAGAGACTAATCGCCCAATAAAAAATGAAGCAGAGGGTATCTCTGAAGACCCGAGGTCCTTGGAAGTCGAGCCACCTAAAGTGGATATCGACCACAAGGTAACCATGGGCCCCGAAAAGGAATTCGAAGCATCCGAACAGATGAACTGTCGGAAGAGGCACCCGAATTCAGCGAGGTCGTCTCTCTTCTAGCGGAGGAGCAGATGGACCTATAAAATAAATTTCACCTTTTCACACCTTTCTCATTGACAAGGACGTTGGAAAAAAAGGTGAATATCATACAATGCAACCTCCATCACAAAAAGGCGACAACGGCAACACTATGTCACCACCTTGATGTACTGTAGGATGCAATAGCTTTGATCCAGGAGCCATGGATAAAAAAGACCAAAAGTACCGGTTTCAGAAGCCTAACTGTTCAAATTTTCAGCTTACCAAGCCATCAGCAACCTAGGACAGCTGTTTACGTTCCTAGGATATATAGAGCCCTTCCGATGGCACAATTCTGCAACTCAAACCTTACTGCGGTTAAAGTGGAATGTCCAGTTGGAAGAGGCAAATATTCGGCGATGATACTCGCATCGATCTACCTCCCTTCAGATGCAGTCACCCTACCACCGACTAGAGAGATGGGGGTACTAGTGTTTCACTGTTTCAACCAGAGAGTGGAGCTCATTTTGGGTTTCGACTCAAACTCTCACCACTTGAGCTGGGGAAGCAAGGATATCAACGCTCGAGGTAAGTCTCTATATGAATATATAATTAAGAAAGATCTAACAGTCTTAAACAGAAGCACGGAGCCGACATTTATTAATGCTCGTAGCCAAACAATAGATATTACGCTGGCGAGAGCCAAAATATCAAACAAAATTCAGGAGTGGCAAGTGTCAGATCACATTTCTATGTCAGACCACCTCTGGCTGACCTATACGGTGAAACAGGATCTCAGTACCACTGTTAAATCCCATGACCCTAAGAGGATGGATGTAGCTCTCTACAAACGCCTCCTAAAAGGTGCTCTGCGGGAAACAGAGGTCCTGACTCCTGGCAATAATGAGGAACTGGAAAGGTACACGGTATCTATCCAAAACAAAATAGACATTGCCTATAAGGAATCTTGTCCGATGAGGATGGTCCAGAAAGATGGCAAAGCCAATACTTGGTGGTGCCCTGAATTGGAACACCTTAGAAAGACAGCGAGAACGACATTTAACAAGGGAAACCGAACAAGACTCAAAGAGGACTGGGAGTATACCAAGCCAACCTCAAAAAGGGAAAATGGCTACAAAGCCGCCAACCTCCAAGAGAGCGCTGAGATTCTTATGGAAACTCACTTCCCAGGTTCCGTCTTTCCTGGAACGACGAACTGGGCGGAAGTTCCAACAACACCCTCACAATACGACTGGCAATTTGCTAGTGCAGTCATTGATGAGGACAAGATAATGTGGGCCATTTCGTGGAAGTCATCCAACTGTAAGGGGCATCTTATATTTTGGGGCATATTTTCCATCGGTTGTGGACATTTTGACCGGATGATTATATTTTCTATCTAATGGAGACAATTTCCAGCGCTACTCCGAAGTTTACTTTTGCCTGGACATCAACAGGCAAAAGCTTTAACTCTTATTATTGTATAAAATTCTGTTTTAAAGTCTGTTTAAGGGGGAAGTACTGCTTTCATAAAACAATAATTATACAAATTCAATTGGTAATAAATACATTTATTGCATAGAGAAATTAAAAAAAATCATTGTAATTCATACAAAAATAAGTACAAGTCTGTTCAATTATCGACCCAAAAATACATTATTTCATAAAATATGTATCTACAAAAATTTGAAATAACTTAAAAAATAAATATATTGATAAATATATAGCTGCCTTTTTCAACTTCCCGCTAAGAAAATCAATAATTTTCTAAAAATCATTTTTTTGTAGTAACTCCGTAATGTTTCATCAGATCAATATTTTTGTTCGAAATTTTTTATAGAGCTCAAAAAACTACATCGATCGCCGCCAACCGCGTGAAAATCGGTTAATTCATTCAAAAGTTATAGCAGTTTGAAAATTAAAAAAATCTTGTTTTATCGAACTTTGATAAGACTTTTGATCTCGAAGAGCTCAAAAGCATCGAATAGCTTCATCTTTGAGCTCGGAGAGCTAAAATAACACAAAAATTAAATTTTTGAGCTCGAAGAGCTCAAGAACATCGCAACTAGCAACAAAATCGCATGCGTTTGAAAATTGAATTTAGCGGGAAGTTGCAGGGATGGCCGATTTCCACATTTTTTTTGAAGATTTTCACATCGAAAAATAAAACTATCGACTAAAATTTTTACAATATGATACTGAAAAGCAAAGCAAATTCATGTAAAAAGGTGAAAAATGTACCCCAAAATCTTTACATCCTCGTCTCTTCAACGAAGTTCTAAAAACTATATCTACTCTTAAAGAGGCCAAAGGTTCGAGTAAAATTAATATCATAAATCAAGTGGAGCTCATTTTAAGTAAAAGAATAAAGAGAATACAAAATAATACAAGACAGATTCATCGAGACTTAAAATATGGCATATCGAATGGCTTTATAAAATCAAAAAATGGAAAATACTTGTTAGGTATGAATAAGAAAGATTATAGTGTTTTCAAAAAACTGCAGAAATTGAGTTGGGGAAACAAGTTCAAAGAAAAAGAATTAAGAAAAAGGGAAAGCGAAGACATAAAAGACGAAGACGGCATTCTGACTTAACTGAAATAGACGGCGATGAAGAAGAATAGGAAGGAGACGACGACGATGATGTACTTGACAATAAACAGAAAATACTTGAAATAGTCTACTATTTCAATGTATTATAATGCTGTCAAATGCTTAAATACGATATGTGCATGTGCAGCTACCATGCCAAAATATAAATAAAAGCCTAATTAATATGTGGAATGTTGTTGTAATAAAGTTGAAGTATGAAATATATTAACTTTATGAATTTTCCCTGATTTTCTGTAACATTTTCAAAGTTTTAGATGCAGGTTCAAATTGTCAGAATAAAGTTGGAGAATTGAAAATATTCATTGAAATATCCACTTTCCTAAAAACTCACCTTTTTTTCTAGGTCAGTCTAAGAAAGTGTAACAAACAGTGTAACAAGTTTAGCAATGGCACTACTTTTAACAAACAAAATGTCCTGTCTTAGTTCTTGTTTGATATCCTCCATGCATTCCGAGATATATTTGGCCTAAAAGGAAAAGTGTTAGGAGAATCAACTATATTAAGACCATAACCTTACAACCAATATTTACATACCTCATTTTCCTTGCCATGTTTTAAGGCTAGATGAATCTGTCTTGAATCATGTTGTATTCTTTTTATTCTTTTACTTAGAATGAGCTCCACTTGATCTATGATATTCTTTTTGGTCGAACCTTTGGCATATCGGCTCTATAAAATCTAAAAATGGAAAATACTTGTTAGGTATGAATAAGAAAGATTATAGTGTTTTCAGAAAACTGCAGAAATTTATTTCGGGAGGTGAATTGGGGAAACAAGTTCAAAGAAAAAGAATTAAGAAAAAGGGAAAGCGAAGACTTTGAAGACGAAGACGGCATTCTGACTTGAGTGAAACAGACGAAGGCGATGAAGAAGAATAGGAAGAAGACGACGACGATGATGTACTTGACAATAAACAGAAAATACTTGAAATATCTACTCTGCCAAAAAATAAATAAAAGCCTAATTAATATGTGGAATGTTGTAATAAAGTTGAAAGTATGAAATATATTAACTTTATGAATTTTCCCTGATTTACTGTAACATCTTCTGAGGTTTAGGTAGAAGTTTAAACTGTCAGAATAAAGTTGGAGAATAGAAAATATTCATTGAAATATCCACTTTCACAAAAACTCACCTTTTTTCTAGGTCAGTCTAAAAAAGTGTAACAAGTTTAGCAATGGCACTACTTTCAACAATCAAAATGTCCTGTCTTAGTTCTTGTTTGATATCCTCCATACATTCTGGAATATATTTGGCCTAAAACGAAAAGTGTTAGGAGAATGAACTATAGTAAAATTAATACCTATTTAGAGGTACCAGCCGTTTTAGTAACTTAACGTATGCGGCTTCTTGAACCATCTGACATTAACATGAAATCAAAATTTGACGTAACTTCAAAAACGTGACATCTAATAAATTAGTTACGACGTTCATTTTTGTTGGTAATTTTATTTTTCAACCGATTTATTAATAATAAATAAGGATGGTCTTATTCTAAATGGGTATAAAATTTACTATATATTAAGACCATAACCTTTCAACAAATATTACCTCATTTTCCTTGTTATTTGGTATTCCTCTCACTAGATCAGTTAAATTATTATCAAACATTTGTTCCATATTTCCTTTTATCTTTTTTAAAGCCATTTTTTTAACTGAAAACCATTAAAAATCAATAAATAACATTAGCAGATTTTTTAAGCTGAGAAGCCTTTTATCTAACTTTTAAGTATCATCTTACGGTTTTGATTGCAACAGGAGTGTAAATAAATGTAGTTCATATCATATCACAGATTCTCCGTAATTTCACAGTTTTATCATCAATGCAGATAAATAAAAGTAAAGAAACATACTTACAGATCAGCTAATGCCAGCCACGTTCAATCGTCACATTTGACATTTCATTCCATTTATGTAGATGTTTGTTTAATAAACACAAATCTAATCACAGCACACTGACATAACTTCATATTTTAGTGTTGTTAATCTATGATGCATACTAAGGCAACATTAAGGGCGAATAACTATTTGAACTAGTTTAGTTTAACGGGTTTAGTACTATAAACGGTGCATACGGCCATAAGGTAATAGTCAACAAAATAAATAACGAGTGTTTATATATTTGATATATTGTTGTTGTTCAAGTTTTATCATTTTAATTTGCTGCGGTGTTAACGTTTATTGAATTTTAATGATCAATTATTGGAGATAAGTCAAATTATATTTAAAATTAGGTAAATATAATGTCCTTGCACTAACAACTTCTTAAAATTAATTAGTCGCCTACAAATTACGACAAAATTCAAACCTTTTTAAAAACGTTATATACTACAAAGTACAAAGCGATTTATTCTTATAAATTGATGCCCCAAAAAATAAAAAAAAAACAGATTCAGAACATTCAATCAACTTTTTCCTAATTTCACCAATCTGTAGTGCTTCCAAATGAAAACTATCTGGTATAGTATCAGAGCTGGAGCTATCCAAATTGCAGAGGCTTGCCTGTCTGTGCATAACGGGTGCGACTGCGGCAATGGAATCCATACAAAAGATCCTTATGCTCTCAGAAAGTCAGGCAGCACCGAAATATTTAGCATGCCCTCATACCTATCAGCTCTATATTGCCTTCAAAAACTCTTAACCCTAGCAAATCACGATAAGGTGACACTTAAGTGGGACCCGGGTAATGTAGAGAATGAAACGACAGACACCCTAGCAAAACTAGGGTCTAAAACTGCATTCACTGGTCCTAAACTAGCATTTGGGATAGCAAAAACTGCAGCACTTGGTTGTACATCTCGATGGATGCAAACAAAACATCACACGTACTAGAGCTGCGTGCCAAAGCAGGAACACATGAAACTCCTGAACAAAAAACCTTTGGAGTCGCTGACTAACGAGAGGCTAGATGAGGAAAGTGACGGGATTACCCTAAGAAAGCACATGCATACAATTGGCATATATAGGGAGGAACCTATCTGTCGGTTGTGCATGGAAGAGGAGGAAACAGCCTCACACATTATCTTCGAATGTGAAGAACTGTCTCATTGGAGATATAGACTCTTACGACTAGAATGTCCGAGGAAGGATTTCCCCCAAGAAGGACTTAGTGAAAAGACAGTATAAATGGACAATGAAAGATGTAAACAAAAATTCAAATCTCTGACCAAACCTAAAGTACACTACGTCATGGAACTATCATTTTACGCAACTCGTATATGTTATAAAAAGAATGTACAAAGTAAAAACAAATTAAATAGATGATTGTTTTCAGGATGGTTGTCAACCAGTAAATTTAACTTACCGCCAGGAGCAGGTGTTGGTGTGTAGGACTGTACAAAACTCACAATAAAACAGAAGGTTGCAAGTTTAATTATAACTTTCATGTTGGTTGTTTTCTCGGATAATAATGCTTTGGCATAAATATAAAATTCCCCGTTTCCATGAATTTATACACCTTGGCTTAAATAATGTAAGCATGAATTCTGTTATCCAACACAGTGTTGTATTAAAATAGTATTTTATTCAACCATCATGTAATGATAGCCATTAAGACACGAGCGTGTTGTAGGATACGAAACGAGCCGCAGGCGAGTTTCGTATATAATATGCGAGTGTATTAATGGCCATTACATGAAAGTTGCATACAATATTTTTTCTACTCCGATTAATAAGAATTATTTAATTAATAATTATCATTTATTATAAAAAACAAGAACAATGAAAGGAACTTCAACAAATAAATTTTACAAATTGTACAACAAATAAAAAAAACGATGTTATATTTTTTTTGTGTTTCTCCAATCCATAAATTGTTTGTATAATTTTTCATAAGTTTTCTTGGATTTTTCTGGTAATTCTTCGTTATCACTCATTATTTTAACACAATTTAATTATTTAGTTTAATTAATTTTAAATATAGTTACTTTTGAAAATCAAAATTATTTGACAGCTGTCAAATTAAGTGTCACCTAATATAATTAATTTCAGAAATGTCAACCAGGTATCCATGGCTATATTAAATATTGTACGAATGTCGCATTCCTATTGGCTTAAAAATCTGTATCATAATGAAAATTTGTATCATAATGAATATCATTATGATACAGATTTTAGTCTTTTAAAAAATATATTATAAAACAGGAGTAGAAATAATATATTTTAAGTTGGGAAAACGTATAATAATAAATATTTAACACTTTAAAGTATCAAACTACAAAGATGATTATAAATCAATAAATCTACCGGGTGTCCCAATAAGAATTTCTCTCGGCCATATATCAGAAAGTACAGTACTGTAACTAACCTTTAGACATAACCAGTCGGTCAAGTTTGATCTCATGGTAAACACAGTTTATTCAAGTGACCCTCAGTAATATGTAACGAATAGTTGAGTGGAAAAAACCTTAAATAGATTGGAATACATGATTGATATCCACACTCTGCGCCCTTTATTTCAAAAACGGTTCAACGTATAAAAAAAGGTTTCGGTCTAAATTTGTAGATAATTTCATTCTCTACAATTTTTGAGGAACATGCAAATACGATTGGAGAGAGATAAACCGAGATATTCTGAAAAAACTAATGTTTTCGACCTTTGACCTTGAACATCTTAGAATAAATGTTTTTACAAAAATTTAGCTCATTCCGTTAGATCCCAATATGACTGGACCAAGGGGTAAACCACCCTGCGAAATACTGTCACAAATTTGTGAAATCAAGCGCGATCATGGGAAATCTTGCGCAATTACGTGAAATCACGCGAAATTTTGCGCAATCATGCACATTCACGAGGAAAATAGTGAAATTTTCCGGTACTAAGATCAAATAAATGTTCGCGATTGCGAACACCCCTGAAAACATACCTGAAAACACCCCTGAAAACCTGGAAGAAAGACATCCACAAAACAGAGAAAGTGAGCAAGAAGTAATAACTGATAAGTCGCGTAGCTCTATACTCTCTTCTTCTGTGATACCTGCAAGTCGGTCAAGGGCAGAAGGGCCTTAAAGACCTAGACGATGCTACATTGAAACAAAAGTTAAAACACTCTCGAAAAAATCGATCAGTAAACCTACTAAACATCTGATTCTGAATCAAACCAATATAGTGCCTTCAGTGAACTATAAGATGAAAGTTCTTTGGAGGATGAGGAGTCCTCGGAGGAGTCTACTACAAATATTGACGATGATCTCATTTCAGGCAATAATGATATTGACCTTCAGAAGGAAGGTTATTATGTGGTATGCTACAAAACTTGGTATATTGGAAAAATAACAGAGATAGTAAATGAAACCACAAGTGAAGTTAAATTTTTAAAATTAGAATTGGTTTAATATGTTTGGCCCAGAGAGGAAGACAAAAAGGTTGTCAACAACAAATTTATTTTTTATGGTCCAATCATTTTGGAGGGCAATGGACCTTTTCAGATAACAAAAGCTGATGAAGTAAATATAGAAAAAATGTCAAAAAGAATTCAAAAGACTTTCTCTAAAATTACGGTCTGTGTTTGAGATGATATTATCAAGCCTTTATATATTTTAGTTCTCGTATGTTGTATAAATTAAAAGCTTCATGTTGATGAAAAAATATGTAGTTTTTATTCTGCAATCATGCGAAATCACGCGAAATCGTGCGAAATCACATTATTTGCGAAATACTGTCACGTTTTTGGCATAGTGGTTCACCCCTCGGATTGGACTATATTGTTAATGAATTTTTATAAATCCATTTTAGGACATACCTATAATTATTTTAAAATTCTCCTATTATATTTATCTTTCCAAGAAAATTTCTTGCGGTACTACACAAATGTTAATTAAAAACATACCTAATATCGCCAGTGTTGTAGATTAAAAGTTTTTTTTAATCAAATTTACAATTTAAATTCGCGATACGGAAAGTAATTAATGCAAATTACTCAGGAAAGAGTTACAAACTATTTCTGGTTAGGGAGCTTTTATCAATGCATTGAATAATTTTAGAGGTACCATTTTAGCCTTTGGCGAGCCAAAATAAATTATCTTTTTTATAAAACGACAGGGTGTTCTACCGGGAAGTGCCCATTAGAAGTGATGGGAAATTTGTAGATTTGATAAGAGTATTGAGTTGAAATCTTTTCTACAAATGTACCCGTCTAAAAAACCAAAGAACCCATCAGATCAAAACTACAAACTGATCAAACACTCAACGATTTTAATTGATAAAATTTGGGTCTTACTAAGGGCTCTTGCCTCTCACCAATTTTGTCCAATATTTCCATGGAAGATTTTGAAGCTCAAATAGTCAATAATCAAAATTTAAAACCCATTGTCTGTTAGAGATATGTAGACGACATTCTCGCAATATGGCCTTATGACTAAGTATCTTTTAATTATTTTTCACCGGGGTACGGAGAAATGTAATTTTATATTTGTGTTGTGGAATTTGTTATTCATTGATTTTATTTGATAGGTAATTATGGAAAGATTCTACGTATCAAGAGTTGAAACAATGAATTTATTAACATGAAGAATAAAAGATGTAAATATAATAGAGTTTTAATTTCCTTTTTGTTTTGTTTATTTAAATGTACTCATTAGAAACTCGTGCTCCACCACTGCTTTATTCCATCAACAAAGATTACAAAAAAAAATATTTTTTTGTAATCTTTGCCATTATATGATTATTTTTTCTATATATACCAAATCCGTAATAATAATTGCAATGTTATTTTAGATCGAAACAGTAAACAAGTTACGTGACATATTTATGACCTTAAATATGAAGTTGATAGTTTCAGTGTGTATTTTTGTTGTTGTCGCTAACTGTGTTTGTACAGCAACTCCTATTGGAGGTAAGAATTGCATATTATAATGCATAGAAAGAAGAAATAGATTATTTTTGTGTATCAAGAGCGGTAAAAAGCATTTCGCTCAAATTACACACAATGTTTTTTCTACGATCAATCGATATTAAAGATCACTTCTTTTTTAAATGAAACTAACTGTTTCCAATTAATTCCACTATTTAATGAAAAAATTATGAATATTCTAAGATATTGATAAGTATTTCGATATTGATATATCATCGTTGTAACTTCTGTCATTCTGACGATGATATATCAATATCGAAATAATTATCAATAACTTAGATTTTTAATAATTTTTTCACTAAATAGTGGAATCAATTAGAAACAGTTAGTTTCATTTAAAAAAGTAATATGAGTAGATTCCACTAAGTAAGGGTCCAAACAGTAAATTCAATATTAAAGATGTTCATATAGGACAGGTTTAGGACAAATTAGATGGTTTTGCGAGGTATCTCGAGAATTAGAGGAGATAAAAAAATGTAGTTAAAATATGATGACACCAAAAAAAATTCGACATGAAAGAAGAAGGCTTTAGTTTTCTCCGTTCAATGCCTCTCCATTAAAAATTTCGGGTTTTTTTATTATGCTTTTGAGTAACTCAGTTCATTCATTTAAATTTATATAAAACAAATTATAATTCGAAGGTATAAAATATTGAGGCTGCCTCAATCCTCCCAATCTAAAAAAAAATACTTACTTTAAAAAATTATGACCCCTTAACCTTTTTTTTTTCGGGCCGAGATGGGAAACTCATGTTCGAATGGGTCCAGGACCCAAACAGTGTTGAACTCATCCCCAAGGGGATGCCTACCAACCCAACCCACCAAACCCCTTAACCTATAATCGAATATTGTAAAATAGAGGATAGTTTCAACCCCAACAATTCATAACGTACTCTTGAGTGATTACTTTTTATCATCCCAACTCTATTTCCTTAAATGTAATATTCTTCAAGCTATATTTTAACATTTGGAAATTTAAAAGTTTTTGTAGAAATTGACACTTTAAAAAAACATAAGGGTTGTTTCAACTCCTCTCCGATTCATTGAAATATTGGACCAAGATCCAGAAGTCTGTTGAGAAAATGATTTTTTAAACAAAAAACAATAAAACATTTTAATCGCATGTTCATAATTTTCATTAAATAGCTGAAATCATTATTCAAAAAATATTTTCACAGAACGATTCTAAATAAAATTACAAGCATATATATATTTCATGATTTCTTTTCTTTTTCCAAAAAAATCAATTTTTCAAATTTATTCAGGTACACAGTATTTCTTTTAGTGAAACTCAATTACAAAAACGGGAACGAGAAAGAGCATTTACATTTTCAACTATTCCATTATTTTCACCTGCGCTTTGCTATCCATTTTTTCCATATCGCCATTTCATCAGGTTTCAGGAAAAAAAGCCTGTAAAATTATCTGGAAAAGTACCATCACGTATTGTTTTCTCACTGAAAATTCGCGTAAAAACACTTATCACCACTTCTGTTACGTTAAAAGAAATGTCTTTACCGTTAATTAAAGTTTTTAATTAATAATCACCCGAAATAAAATCTAAGTCTTCTACCGACTCACCGATACTAACAATCATAGGTAATAAATTACCGGTAACAGTCTAGAATTTCGGTAGATACCTAAATTTTAAGTTGGCAAAACAGGTGTAACGTTAAGCCTAGTTTTAATAGTATTTTTACGCATACTTTACAATTTATTTAAGATACGCATGCTTCGTTTTATTTCTTATAATTGGATAATGATAGGTATAAAATGACTTAGATGAATGGACATAGACGCAGACAAATTTATACGTGAACATAGACAGAACTATTAACTGAAAAAAACTATATAAAATAACGCTAAATGGATGCGATTAATGTTGGCTACCACAAAATCGCTGTAATTTCGAAGTGACAGTTGACGTGTTATATTAATTTCCGTTTGTTTATTGATAGAACCACAGAAATAAACAATAGTTTTTGTTTAGGACCAACGATATAAGGTTTGTTCCAACTGGCGACAGAACCGTTCTTAGGTACGCAAGTGCTGTATTTCTTTCTCGTGGTTTCAACTGATTGTAGTATCCATGGAGACTAGACAAGGAGATCAAACTCATACGTTAAAATTGATAAAACCTGTCCTCAAAATCGTCTATCTATAGAACGTTCAGTATAAAAACCGTTTTGCATGACGTCTGTCATAACTGTACTATGTTGCCAAGCACATGAAATAGTATGAGAATCTAGTATATGTCAAATAAAGTTTATCAATTATCTAGGTTAGGTTTAGTTATTGTGTGCAAACAAACTTCGACTTATTTCAATAACGTATAAAACTTTTATTTGTATGTTATCAGTACAGCACTAACTAAGAAATTTTTATTTTAAAAACTCATTAACTCACAGTTTTTTAATACGTAGATAAAAGAATCGAAAAATTAAATGAGCATAATATAAAATTGTCACAACATAACCCCAAAAATGTCAAGACGTCAACTGAACCAAATAAACCATTTTAATCGCGGCATTTTTGCCAACATATAAAAATTTTAGTACGACTGACGTTCGTTTGAGTTTAATATTTAATTAACCTACGAGTTGTATTTGATATGAAATTAATTACGAAACTTTTATTTAAGCATATATTTATATATTTTAATACCACGCGACTTACAAGTTTCAATATTAGAGATGCTAAACATAGTGATTGATAATGGATTGACAGCAGCAAACGAATGACATGTTATAAACGAACGTCTCTTTTTCGACACTTTGATGATCCACAACGGTTTTTGAACTGAACGGGCTATAAGCAGTTTATTTTTCCACCGCGGCGTCGCGCATTGTAGATCATACATCATTTTAAAACTGTCACCGCATTAACCTCACTTTTTATATTCGACAGTAGGTAAATAGTAAACATTCATTTAAAAACTAGAAAATTGAAATTGTTATAATAAAAATTTATAATGGGCAGGATGTGCATTGTTAAAAATTGCATTAGTTGTAGTGCTGGTGATATGAGACGAAGACGTGAGCTGAATTTGAAAAAACCACCTACCAAAGGTAATTAAAAATATTCGAAGATTAATGAAGTGGGAAAGAATATTTATTGTGATAGACTAAAATTATATACCTTAGTAAAAATATAAATACATTCAGCTAATTATTTTACCACCAAACGATCACAATTTTCGATATTTTTGAAAATGAGGACAAAAAACGGATTTACTATTTACAAGATTTTCCATTTCTATGACCTAACCTCACTTACCACACACGCAAACCGCGAACTGTCAAAGAAGCTAGCAACCAATAAAACACCATGAACTCGAGTTTTATGATTGACTGTTATTTTTCTGTCGTCAGATGTTTTGACTTGCGTCTAGCGCCACCATTTAATTTTCTAGCCCGCAGGCACGCATGCGCATTTCATGATCAGTTTGCCTTCTAATTTATCGAGAAGAACAGGGAAAATCATTGAAAAAGCTATACTGTTCAGGTTTGCTAAATATTCCTATATTTTAACCATTGTCTGGTTCTCTTCAAAAAAAATGTATAGTTTAAGATTTCGTATCACATCTGCTAACTTTCACCTTCAGAATTTAATGGCTTTGTTTGAGTGTTTGGTCCATCTTGAAATGGGCACCACATGTAAAAAGGTTTTAAGGGCTCAAGGGACAAGCAATGGTTAAATCGGGTTGACTTGTTTTTTAGCGGTCTAAGAGGCAACATCAAACTTTTCATTTTTATTACGAGTAAGTGCTCTCGTCGCGGATTTTATTTATTTTACTATTTCTAAGTTAAGTAATTAAAGGAAACCTGTACGTAACGGGTTATGTGTAGTTTAAGGTTATTTATAAGTATCTTGTACATATTGTTCTGGTATTTCTTTATAAATTTTATGTAAAATAAAGAGCTATAAACTAAGCAAAATACAAGAATACTTTATTTCTGCCATAAGTCTTACAGCCTATAATACTGAGCAGTTCGAGGTGATATGTGTCATAATTAATTCGTTAATTTGAAAAAATGGCTTCTTCATTGATTTTCCTTGCCCTTCTCGATAAATTAACCAATGATTTGTTTTAACAAAGAAAAATTAGAAACAAAAACAAGTATTAGTTCCTAATAATTCTAACCTAAATATTCAAAAATGACATCATGAAATGCGCACGCGTGCCTGCGGACTAGAAAATTAAAACGGTGGCGCTAGACGCAAGAGATGTTTTGGTGCAAGATTTTAAGTGGCGCCCCCTATCATGACCAAAAATTGGAATACATGGAGTTCGATCTCCTTGTGTAGTCTCCATGGTAGTTCTTGGGACGGTACAAAAACTGTACCAACTGGAAAGGGGTGATAAATGAAAATATTGATGTGTTAGTCCAAGAACCACCCCATCCCTCACTATACAGTACTCGATAAGATTCCAGAACGGTTCATAAATGCCAGTTGCAACAAACATATAGATGTGAATATATGAATTTTTGAACTTAGAGAATATCATATTACCAGAGCCTAGGACCTGGAGCCAAAGTTTTTTAGCGTCCCCCACCATAATATTACATGGGAATTTATATTACAAAATATTGTTGTAATGATGTTCAACTTTTTGATAACTTGTATTTTAATTTTAATTAATTTTTTTTGTTTTGAAGTGATAAGCTGCACAGGACCTAATGAAGTCTACGCTTGCGGAAGTGCCTGCCAAACGGAATGTAAGACATTGGGAGAATTATGTCTAATTATGAACATCAGGTGTAATGACGGTTGTTACTGCAAAATAGGATATGCTAGAAATAATAATGGAGTTTGTATACCTCAAGGTGAATGTCCTCCAAAATTGCAATTTATTCTGGAACCTAATCAAAAAGCACAATGATTCTTCAAAAAAAATAGATTAATAAAGTTGGATTTTATGTAAATGTAATTATTTATTATTTAAACCATTCCCCTTTTTTAACGTCACTTTGTGTAGAATTCTCGAAACCCAAAATGTCTCTTTTGCGAGATGTAAATTTTGTTTATGAAAAATTGACAGATGCAGATTGGTCATTTGTTCGAAGGCCACCCAAAAGTTATTAGTCATTCAT
Organism: Lochmaea crataegi; assembly: GCA_947563755.1. Taxonomy (NCBI): domain Eukaryota; kingdom Metazoa; phylum Arthropoda; class Insecta; order Coleoptera; family Chrysomelidae; genus Lochmaea; species Lochmaea crataegi. Next base: position 9,725,848 of record OX387427.1, read on the forward strand.
TCGCATTAGGCTTTATTAAAAAAAAATACCTGTAATACCTTGCTGCCGGATCTCGTAATAATATGAGCTCGCGTCACCGACATGCGACCCGCTATCATGTGCGAGCTGGTCTCTTTTTGGATGGGTAACGATAACATTTTTATCGAGGGTAAATATATTTTCTGTACTCATTTCTTTTAAATGCATATATTACAGTTATCGCCGGAGTGCGGGAAAGTGTTTTTTACTTTTCCATTAATTACGTGACCTCCTTTTCGGTCAGTTTAGACTCCTCCCCCCTTAGGTGAGATTTAGTGAGATTTGCCTGGACCTCCCTCCCCTTATGTGAAATTGACGCTAAAAATATTTTAAACTTAATTTATTTTCATTATTCGGTCAAATAATAAATTGTTCAGGTATACTATACTTAATTTATTTAAATTAAATAAATACTCTCGTACTAAATGATATTAATAACCATGAGATTTATTTTAGCGGGCAAAATGAACACAAAAAATAATTTTTTTATTATCTGTAATATTTTATATTTTTTGAAGTTAACGTGAGATTTTCGATTATCCCCCCCCTCGGATTAAATGAGATTTGGTAAGATTTCATTGGGCCCCTCCCCCCCCCTATTTTGAGCACACGTAATTAATGGATGCCCCCTAATTTGCTTTAAGCAGTTGGCAATAAAAGTGTCAGACATAGGTTATGTTACACACAAAGTTTTGACAAATTTTATTTTCAACAATTTCTAACAATTAGTTTAAGGAATAGCAGAAAACGAACAGTTATTAAAAACACCAACATTTATAGGGCAATTAATACAGGATTTAGTTTCTACATCTGAAAGTTGTGGAACGTATCAAATAATTTAAATTTGACATTTATACATATATCATGTTACCAACTGTCAATAGAAAAAAAAATTAAATAGAATTTAAATATTTTTTTTATTTTAAATTATTCGTTACAAAAAACATTGTACCTAACTTTTTTGGGAAGGAACTTTTCGCATTCGCACTAAATGCAGCGCAAGCAAATTGCTCATGCGAAAAATTCTACTTCCCAAACACGTTAGGTAAATAACTATGAAAAAATGTCCTTTTATCATAAGCGTACTACAAAACATTCATGCAAGGATTATTTCATTTATAAAAATTTTCATATCATGGGCGTACGATGACATTTTAGAAGGAAGGTTAATTATTTGTAAAAATTTCCATTGTTATCAATTTTTGATTTTATCATATTTTTTAGGACTCCCAAACTGGCTTTCATTATCTTTTCATCTATTTCCATGTTCTTTTATGCTGTCAGCAGTGATCCTTGTAGGGTAATGAGCCCGATCAACCTCTTAGTTCTGAAGAGACTAATCGCCCAATAAAATGGAAAAAATTGGGAAATATTACAAATTATTTTGAAAAATTGGCATATGTGACACATATTTTCAAACACTAATGACCGAATCGAAAAAAATGTCGTCTTAGTGACTGGAAAATAAAATATCACAACATAGAAAAAAGAAGGAATACAACGAGAACATTTTTAGAACTAACGAGAGAATATAAAGTAAGGGGAGCAAGTGCTTTTTGTTACAACTATTTTTTTTTATTTTCGCTCCCCACTTAAAATCTATTCGGAAATGTTAAAGAGAAAAATTCCCTAAAAATTTGAGTCCTTACCTTAATATTAGCTCTAAGTACTTTCAGAGAATGTTTTTTTTTATATTTCCAACAAGATTTTGAATGGGGAGTTAAAATAAAAAAATTATTCGTAAAAAAGGGGGCATACACTTTATATTGCGAGGAAACCGTTAAAGTATATTTATAATTAAATGCTAGAAAATCTATTCTAATCCGTTTTCACTTCTCCCAAATTTACTTTTAACCTTAAGTTCTAAAGTGACTATAGTCGATGTTCACCATACCAAATAAATGTAAATAAGTAACACATATCTGGCATTATTAATTTTTTTGTACTTTTTTATTGAACACATTCTTTTGTAAGACATGATTGCCGATAAGTGATGTTTGTTGATTTGATTCAATTATTATTATTGCTTCAGAATTGTTAGCCGGTGAACCTAAATGTAGAATACAGATGACCAAAAACATTAAATACAATTTAATTAAATTTGTGTAGTTTTATTTACTTTACACGCTATTTCCTTGGAAAAAATAAAGTTTTAGTCACAGAAATAACAACTCTATGGTACTTTGCAAAAAGAATTAAAAATGTCCTTACATTAAGAAGAAAAATTAATTTGTTTTTAACAAGGATCTACATAATCCAGGACATTCTTTGATAGGGATACACCTTCCGCAATAATCTCTAGCGTAATTAGCGATACAATAACAGGCGTCGTTACATTTTTTGTTAATTATCGGACATTGCTGTCCTAATGTTCTACATTCTGTTTGACAGGCACTGCCACAATCATAGTACTCGTTTGGTCTTGTACAGTTTATCCATTTTGTACCTGAAATTAACCATAATCATAATTTTGGCCTTTTAAATGCAAATGAGACAACCGGGCTCCACTAATGGCCGTATGCACCGTTTACACTTCAGCATTAAACTATACCTTGTTTTTATACTAAGAGGAGCGATTTGAATTTAAGTTGGCATTTTTGCTTTAGTGATTGATCAGATTGCAGGCCGTTTCACAAAGCTCTTTTGATACAACTGACAACGACATTTGTCAGTTTTGTTTATTTATATCAAAATGATCAATCTTTATTACCACTGCCATTTTTATTATTTATCCAGTTTGATAAGCAAAATCGATAGTCCATGCTTATTTTTTCTTGTTAATTATAAATAAAGTTCAAAATAACATCTTATTTTTCTTCTGTTTACTTTTAGTTCATAGGTACTATACCTTAGCCTCAAAGGTAAATGAGGAATAATTTAAACATACAATTGTATTGGCTACATACTTGGCGTCATAAAATAATAGTTTAATATTATTATAACGCCACCTCCTGCGCCTTCATCAAAGGAAAGGAACCGGCTGCCCCTGCAGGAAAGCGCCCTCACTTGAGCACCTCCACGGAGGGAACCACAAGAAGGTTGAAGAAGCTGCGCACCGACAGAAATGTCGCTGCACCTTCCAAAACCTTCGACGATGCCGTACTTTAAAATTACCACAGAACGGAAGAGTCTCGTCAAAAACCAGCTGCTGGAGGAGCTGGACAAGATCATCTTCTCCACCTCCAACAGCAACAGTGAAGCGCCCACGTTCAAGTCGTAGACACACGCCGGTGAAATCATCAGAATGGTCTGCAATGACGACGCGGCGCTAGAGTGGCTGAAAAAAGCCACAAAAAACGTTAAGCCGTGGGAGGAGGCATAACTGGCGGTGGATATGCTACCGAAGCTTACCAAAGCCTCTCTCTGGATTCCGGAGGACGTCCACGATGAGGATAAGCTACGCGTTTACCTCATTGACAATAAGGGCAACAAAAAAACAAGCACCTCTGAAGACCCGAAGTCCTTGGAAGTCGAGCCACCTAAAGTGGATATCCACCCCAAGGCAACTATGGGTCCAGAAAAGTCGAAGCATCCGAACAGATAACAGTCCATGACCTGAAGAAAGAGGCACCCGAATTCAGCGAGGTCATCTCTCCCCTAGCGGAGGAACAGATGGACCTCTCAAATAAATTTCACCTTTTCACACCATTCTCATGGACAAGGACGTTGGAGAAAAAATGGTGAATATCATACAAAAGCTCCAACACAAAAAGGCGAAACGGCAACACTTTGTCGCCACCTTTGTTCAGGAACCATGGATAAAAAAGACCAAAAGTACCGGTTTCAGAAGCCTAACTGGTCAAATTTTCAGCTTACCAAACCATCAGCGGCCTAGGACAGCTGTTTACGTTCCTAGGATATACAGAGCCCTTCCGATGGCACAATTCTGCTTCTCAAACCTTACTGCGGTTAAAGTGGAATGTCCAGTTGGAAGAGGCAAATATACGGAGTTGATACTCGCATCGATCTACCTCCCTTCAGATGCAGTCACCCTACCACCGACTAGAGAGATAGGGGAACTAGTGGATCACTGTTTCAACCAGAGAGTGGAGCTCATTTTGGGTTTCGACTCAAACTCTCACCAGTTGAGCTGGGGAAGCAAGAATATCAACGCTCGAGGTAAGACTCTATATGAATATATAATTAAAAAAGATCTAACAGTCTTAAACAGAAGCACGGAGCCGACATTTATTAATGCCCGTAGCCAAACAATAGATATTACGCTGGCGAGAGCTAAAATATCAAACAAAATTCAGGAGTGGCAAGTGTCAGATCACATTTCTATGTCAGACCACCTCTGGCTGACCTATACGGTAAAACAGGATCTCAGTACCACTGTTAAATCCCATGACCCTAAGAGGACGGATGTAGCTCTCTACAAACGCCTCTTAAAAGGTGCTCTGCGGGAAACAGAGGTCCTGACTCCTGGCAATAATGAGGAACTGGAAAGGTACACGGTATCTATCCAAAACAAAATGGACATTGCCTATAAGGAATCTTGTCCGATGAGGATGGTCCAGAAAGATGGCAAAGCCAATACTTGGTGGTACCATGAACTGGAACACCTTAGAAAGACAGCGAGAACGACCTTTAACAAGGCAAACCGAACAAAACTCAAAGAGGACTGGGAGTATACCAAGCCAACCTCAAAGAGTTCAAAAAAGTCTGCCGAGAAAAACACACAGCAGCCTGGAGAGCCTACTGTGAGGCAGTCGAAGTTTCTAGGCTACAGAAGGCACTCTCAAACAACCACTATAAGGGTATCGGCATCCTGACGAGGGAAAATGGCTACAAAGCCGCCAACCTCCAAGAGAGCGCTGAGGTTCTTATGGAAACTCACTTCCCAGGTTCCGTCTTTCCTGAAACGACGAACTGGGCGGAAGTACCAACAACACCCTCACAATACGACTGGCAATTTTCTAGTGCAGTAATTGATGAGGACAAGATAAGGTGGGCCATTTCGTGGAAGTCATCCAGTTGTAAGGGACATCTTATAGTCTTGAGAGTCCTCCACCGGTGAGACATATTTTCCATCGGTTGTAGACATTTTGACCGGATGATTATATTTTCTATCTACTGGAGTCATCTTCCAGCCGCGAGAGACAATTTCCAGCGCTACTCCGGAGTTTACTTTTGCCTGGACAACAACAGGCAAAAGCTTTAACCCTTATCATTGTATAAACTTCTGTTTTAAAGTCTGTTTAAGGGGGAAGTACTGCTTTCATGAGACAATAATGATAAAAATTCAATTGGTAATAAATACATTTATTGCATAGAGAAATTATAAAAAATCATTGAAATTCATACAAAAATAAGTACAAGTGTGTTCTTAAAAATAATACAGTCAAAAAAAATTATCTACCCAAAGATACATTATTTTATAAAATATTTATCTACAAAAATTTGAAATAACTTAAAAAATAAATAGATTAATAAATATATAGCTGCCTTTTTTAACTTCCCGCTAAGAAAATCAATAATTCTTCCCAATGATTTTAGAAAAATCGTTTTTTTGAAAATTGAATTTAGCGGGAAGTTGCAGGGATGGCCGATTTCCACATTTTTTTTGAACATTTTCACATCGAAAAATAAATCTATCGACTAGAATTTTTACAATATAATACTGAAAAGCAAAGCAAATTCATGTAAAAAGGTGGCCAGAACCTTTACATCCTCGTCCCTTCAACGAAGTTCTAAAAGCTATATCTACTCTTAAAGAGGCCAAAGGTTCGACCAAAAACAATATCATAGATCAAGTGGAGCTCATTTTAAGTAAAAGAGAAAAAAAATACAACCTGATCTAAAACAAATCCAGCGAGACTTAAAACATGGCATTCGAACGGCTTTATAAAATCCAAAAATGGAAAATACTTGTTAGGTATGAATGAGAAAGATTATAGTGTTTTCAGAAAACTGCAGAAATTGAGTTGGGGAAACAAGTTCAAAGAAAAATAATTAAGAAAAAGGGAAAGCGAAGACCTAAAAGACGAAAACGGCATTCTGACTTAACTGAAATAGACGGCGATGAAGAAGAATAGGAAGAAGACGGCGACGATGATGTACTTGACAATAAACATGAAATACTTGAAATAGTCTACAATTTTAATGTATTATAATGCTGTCATCTGCTTAAATTCGATATGTGCATATGCATCTACCCTGCCAAAAAATAAATAAAAGCCTAATTCATATGTGGAATGTTGTTGTAATAAAGTTGAAGGTATGAAATATATTAACTTTATGAATTTTCCCTGATTTACTGTAACATTTCCAAAGTTTTAGGTAGAGATTTAAACTGTAAGAATAAAGTTGGAGAATTGAAAATATTTATTGAAATATCCACTTTCCTAAAAACTCACCTTTTTTTCTAGGTCAGTCTAAGAAAGTGTAACAAACAGTGTAACAAGTTTAGCGATGGCACTACTTTTAACAAACAAAATGTCCTGTCTTAATTCTTGTTTGATATCCTCCATGCATTCTGAAATATATTTGGCCTAAAAGAAAAAGTATTAGGATAATGAACTATATTAAGACCATAACCTTACAACTAATATTTACATACCTCATTTTGCTTGCCATGTTTTAAGGCTCGATGAATTTGACTTAGATCGTGTTGTATTATTTTTATTCTTTTACTTAGAATGAGCTCCACTTGATTTATGATATTCTTTTTGGTCGAACCTTTGGCATATCGGCTCTATAAAATCCAAAAATGGAAAATACTTGTTAGGTATGAATAAGAAAGATTATAGTGTTTTCAGAAAACTGCAGAAATTAAGTTCGGGAGGTGAATTGGGGAAACAAGTTCAAAGAAAAAGAATTAAGAAAAAGGAAAAGCGAAGACATTAAAGACGAAGACGGCATTCTGACTTGAGTGAAACAGACGAAGGCGATGAAGAAGAATAAGAAGAAGACCACGACGATGATGTACTTGACAATAAACAGAAAATACTTGAAATAGTCTACTATTTCAATGTATTATAATGCTGTCAAATGCTTAAATACGATATGTGCATGTGCAGCTACCATGCCAAAAAATAAATAAAAGCCTAATTAATATGTGGAATGTTATTGTAATAAAGTTGAAAGTATGAAATATATTAATTTTATGAATTTTCCCTGATTTACATTTTCAAAGGTTTAGGCAGAAGTTTAAACTGTCAGAATAAAGTTGGAGAATAGAAAATATTCATTGAAATATCCACTTTCACAAAAACTCACCTTTTTTCTAGGTCAGTCTTAAAAAGTGTAACAAGTTTAGCAATGGCACTACTTTTAACAAACAAAATGTCCTGTCTTAGTTCTTGTTTGATATCCTCCATACATTCTGAAATATATTTGGCCTAAAACGAAAAGTGTTACGAGAATGAACTATATTAAGACCATAACCTTTCAACAAATATTACCTCATTTTCCTTGTTATTTCGTATTCCTCTCACTAGATCAGTTAAATTATTATCAAACATTTGTTCCATATTTCCTTTTACCTTTTTTGAAGCCATTTTTTTAACTGAAAACCATTAAAAATCAATAAATAACATTAGCAGATTTTTTAAGCTGAGAAGCCTTTTATCTAACTTTTAAGTATCATCTTACGGTTTTGATTGCAGCAGGAGTGTTTTGACTTTTAAATAAATACATGTAGTTCATATCATATCACAGATTTTCCGTAATTTCACAGTTTTATCATCAATGCAGATAAATAAAAGTAAAGAAACATACCTACAGATCAGCTAATGCTAGCCACGTTCAATCGTCACATTTGACATTTCATTCCATTTATGTGGATGTTTGTTTAACAAACACAAATCTAATCACAGCACACTCACATAACTTCATATTTTAGTGTTGTTAATCTATGATGCATACTAAGGCAACATTAAGGGCGAATAACTATTTGAAATATACCTTGTTTTTAAACTAGGAGGAGCATTTTAGGAAACCTCAAACACACCACTAAAAGTAACTAGATTTGGAGTGTGTTCCGAAAGGGTCGTGTTCAGACTTTTTGAAATAATTGACAATTACGTGAAATATGTTTTGTACTGCAGGTAGTTGTCGTAGCCAATGAGGGATCAAGGCCTGTCTAAATATCGAATAATCATTGGCCACAGGCCATGGCGAAAGTAGTGAGCAAATGACACTTTATTGGGAAAAAATGTATGGTTATAATAGGTAGTTTATGTAAAATTTGTTAATAATTTGAAGATAAATAAATACGTAGAATATGCAATTGTATGTTTCAATGATTCTTATTTACGTTGGACGCTTAAGGTATAGCGCAAAATAAAAGTAAACAGAGGTTTTGATATCGAAAAATGCGATTATATTGCACTGTAATGTACGTAAAACTTGATGTAAAAATATTTAGAAAAATAAGATTTTACTTGGAAACTTATATTATTAACAAGAAATAACAAGCATGGGTTTTGTTTATCAAACTGAATAAATAATGAAAATAGCACTTAACTTGGTTGGAATATAATACTTTGTTAAAAATTAAAACAATCAACAGCAAACGCAAAAAAGTGGTACAGTTAGATTGAAGTATTGAAAATTTTCACATAAATAAACACAAAACTGACAAATGTCGTTGTCAGTTGCATCTAAAGGGTTGTGTGAAACGGGCTGCAATCTGACCAATCACTAGGCAGCAGAAATGCCAACTTAAATTCAAATCGCTCCTCTTAGTTTAAAAACAAGGTATAGTTTATGGGGTTATTCTGTACAACTATCCGTAACAGCTGTAAATCTAACATCGATGTAGTTAAAATCGCAATGTTAAATCAAATTCAACAGCGCGGTTAAAAATCGTATTCTGAACAATCCGATGTAAAAAAGTTATTGACAGCGCAATATTACATCGCAGCTAACTTCACTTATATTATGTTGGGTAGTAGAATTTGCCTAATTTTTAGGTTGTTGGCCGGATGCTGTAAAGCAAGAGGTCACGAAACTAGAAGAAGAATTTTTAGGCTATCGTTATATCTATTATGTGCGTTTATTTATTCATCATTATTGCTAATACACACCACATACATACACACTTACCGTCGGTAATCTGCCTCATGTAAACCGTATGCCTAAAATGGGATGATATTGTTCATTTTTATTTATTTCTTGAAAATTTACAATTCAATTTTCACAAACAGTGTCAAAACACTCCTACCGTCGAATGTTTTGGTCGGCGTTATTTCAACAGCGAAAATGTTATTTATACATCGATGTATGTTACATTAAAAGTGTACAGAATAGCATTTTCATAACATCCCTCGACCTTGAAAATTTACAGCGCTATTACCGCTAACATTTTTGTACAGAATAAAGACATAAATATAATGTGAAAAGACTGTTGAGCCTGATAAGGACTACATGGTACTAAACAGTACAACCAAGAGAACAAAAAGCCTGAGGGCTGAGGTGCCGAGGACTCGAAGTCTCTGACTGGTGGTGCGCAACTAATCAATGAATCAGTATAGTATCAGTCATTGAACATAATCATATCCTTACTGACATTCTCGGAACACAAGCAATTCATTATTTTATTAATTATAATAGTTAAAATTACAAGAATACCATCTTACTTCAGTATAAATGGACAATGAAAGATGTAAACAAAAATTCAAATCTCTGACCAAACCTAAAGTACCTACACTACGTCATGGAGCTATTATTTTACGCAACTCGTATATGTTATAAAAAGAATGTACAAAGTAAAAACAAATTAAATGAATGATTGTTTTCAGGATGGTTGTCAACCAGTAAATTTAACTTACCGCCAGGAGCAGGTGTTGGTGTGTAGGACTGTACAAAACTCACAATAAAACAGAAGGTGGCAAGTTTAATTATAACTTTCATGTTGGTTGTTTTCTCGGATAATAATGCTTTGGCATATGAATAAAATTCCCCGTTTCCATGAATTTATACACCTTGGCTTAAATAATGTAAGCATGAATTCTGTTATCCAACACAGTGTTGTATTAAGAAATATATTTAAAGTTGGGAAAACGTATAATAATAAATATTTAACACTTCATCAATAAATCTACCGGGTGTCCCAATAAGAATATCTCTCGGCCATATATCAGAAAGTACAGTACTGTAACTAACCTTTAGAGATAACCAATCGGTCAAGTTTGATCTCATGGTAAACACAGTTTATTCAAATGAACCTAAGTAATATGTAAAGAATAGTTCAGTGAAAAAAACCGTAAATAGATTGGAATACATGATTGATATCCACACTCTGCGCCCTTTATTTCAAAAACGGTTCAACGTATAAGAAAAGGTTTCGGACAAAATTTGTAGATAATTTTATTCTCTACAATTTTTAAAATAAATGCAAATACGATTGGAGAGAGAGAAACCGAGATATTCTCAAAAAACTTATGTTTCCGACCTTTGACCTTGAACATCTTAGAATAAATGTTTTTACAAAAATTCAGCTTATTCCGTTAGATCCCAATATGACTGGACCGAGTGGTAAACCACCCTGCGAATTTGCGAAATCACGCGAAATCAAGCGCAATCATGGGAAATTTTGCGCAATCATGCACATTCAAGAGTATAATAGTGAAATTTTCCGGTACTAAAATCAAATAAATGTTCGCGATTGCGAACACCCCTGAAAACAAACCAGAAAACACCCCTGAAAAGCTGGAAGAAAGACATCCACAAAACAGAGAAAGTGAGCAAGAAGTAATTGCTGATAAGTCGCGTAGCTCTATTCTCTCTTCTTCTGTGACACCTGCAAGTCGGTCAAGGGCAGAAGGGCCTTTAAGACCTAGACAATGCTACATTAAAACAAAAGGTAAAACACTATCGAAAAAATCGATCGGTAAACCTACTAAAAAAATGTATAAAGTACTATAACTACAGTCACTTTACATTATTTTGTGATCTTATTTTTATATATGTAAGTGTCTAATTTGTATATTGTATATATTATACCTTTTTTATTTTAGATCACCTATATTATTATTATTAGTAGTAGGTATTATGTACGTAGTGTTGCAGCGGTCCGAATAGCGCTCGCATCGCTATCGTTGCTCGAACTGTTTGTGGCTGATTCCATTAGCTAGCTTAGAACTATTGCTAGCAGGAATAGTATATTCTGGATCCTCGCTTGGAGCGATATCGATGTCGTTGAATGCGAGGAGATCGAAATTCATTGCTGTCTCCATTCTCATGCCCTTTCCTCACAATTGGAACGTTCTCGCCAAAGAGGAGTTCCTGAACGTTCGTAAGTTCCTCACGTTCGGGCTGTCATTTGCTCCATAAAGTGACTATTCAGGTGATTGGGGATTTTATTTTATAGAGTCTTCAATAATTATGCTGTCAGCAGTGATCCTTGTAGGGCAATGAGCCCGATTAACCTCTTGGTTCTAAAGAGACTAATCGCCCAATAAAATGGAAAAAATTGGGGAATATTACAAATTATTTTGAAAAATTGGCATATGTGACACATATTTTTAAACACTAATGACCGAATCGAAAAATCGAATCGAAAAAAAACCACAAAAAACGTTAAGCCGTAGGAGGAGGCATCACTGGCGGTGGATATGCTACCGAAGCTTACCAAAGCATCTCTCTGGATCCCGAAGGACGTCCACAAGACGACATCCGGTGAAAAGGAGAGGGAGCTGGGTCGATTGAAGGCGCAAAATCCCAATCTGGCGTTGGCAAGATGGTGCACTTTCCACCATGAGGCAAAGGAGAGCCCACAAGGACACCTCTTCGTCTTTGAGATCGGAGACGAGGATATGGCTGTCGATGAGGATAAGCTACGCGTTCACCTCATTGACAATAAGGGCAATAAAAGATGAAGCAGAGGGTATCTCTGAAGACCCGAGGTCCTTGGAAGTCGAGCCACCTAAAGTGGATATCGACCACAAGGTAACCATGGGTCCCGACAAGGAATTCGAAGCATCCGAACAGATGAACTAACGGAAGAGGCACCCGAATTCAGCGAGGTCGTCTCTCTTCTAGCGGAGGAGCAGATGGACCTATAAAATAAATTTCACCTTTTCACACCTCTCTCATTGACAAGGACGTTGGAAAAGAAGGTGAATAGCATACAATGCAGCCTCCAACACAAAAAGGCGGCAACACTGTCGCCACCTTTATGTACTGGAGGATGCAATAGCTTTAATCCAGGAGCTCTGGATAATAAAGACCAAAATTACTGGTTTCAGTAGCCTAACTGGTCAAATGTTCAGCTTACCAAGCCATCAGCAACCTAGGACAGCTCTGTTTACGTTCCTAGGATATACAGAGCCCTTCCGATGACACAATTCTGCACCTCAGACCTTACTGCGGTTAAAGTGGAATGTCCAGTTGGAAGAGGCAAATATACGGCGTTGATCCTCGCATAGATCTACCTCCTTTCAGATGCAGCGACCCCACCACCGTCTAGAGAGATGGAGGTACTAGTGGATCACTGTCTCAACCAGAGAGTGGAGCTGATTTTGGGTTGCGACTCAAACTCTCACCACTTGAGCTGAGGCAGCAAGGATATCAATGCTCGAGGTAAGTCTCTACATGAATATATAATTAAGAAAGATCTAACAGTCTTAAACAGAAGCACGGAGCCGACAGTTATTAACGCCCGTAGCCAAACGATAGATATATTACGCTGGCGAGAGCTAAAATATCAAACAAAATTCAGGAGTGGCAAGTGTCAGATCACATTTCTATGTCAGACCACCTCTGGCTGACCTATACTGTAAAACAGGATCTCAGTACCACTGTTAAATCCCATGACCCTAAGAGAACGGATGTAGCTCTCTACAAACGCCTCTTAGAAGGTACTCTGCGGGAAACAGAGGTCCTGACTCCTGGCAATAATGAGGAACTGGAAAGGTACACGGTATCTATCCAAAACAAAATAGACATTGCCTATAAGGAATCCTGTCCGCTGAGGATGGTCCAGACAGATGGCAGCAAAGCCAATACTTGGTGGTGCCCTGAACTAGAACACCTTAGAAAGACAGCGATAACGAAGCAAATCGAACAAAACTCAAAGAGGACTGGGAGTATACCAAGCCAACCTCAAAGAGTTCAAAAAAGTCTGCAGACAAAGACAAACAGCAGCCTACTGTGAGGCAGTCGAAGACTTCCCACAAGTTTCTAGGCTACAGAAGGCACTTTCAAACGACCACCATACAGTATCGGCATCCTGACGATGGAAAATGGCTACAAATCCGCCAACCTCCAAGAGAGCGCTGAAATTCTTATGGAAACTCACTTCCCAGGTTCCGTCTTTCTTGGAACGACGAACTGGGCGGAAGTACCAACAACACCCTCACAATACGACTGGCAATTTGCTAGTGCAGTAATTGATGAGGACAAGATAAGGTGGGCCATTTCGTGGAAGTCATCCAGTTGTAAGGGACATCTTATAGTCTTGAGAGTCCTCCACCGGTGGAGCATATTTTCCATCGGTTGTGGACATTTTGACCGTATGATTATATTTTCTATCTACTGGAGACATCTTCCAGCCGCTAGAGACAATTTCCAGCGCTACTCCGAAGTTTACTTTTGCCTGGACAACAACAGAAAAAAAGCTTTAACCCTTATCATTGTATAAACTTCTGTTTTAAAGTCTGTTTAAGGGGGAAGTACTGCTTTCATGAAACAATAATGATAAAAAGTCAATTGGTAATAAATACATTTATTGCATGGAGAAATTATAAAAAATCATTGAAATTCATAGAAAAATAAGTACAAGTCTGTTCTTAAAAATAAAACAGTAAAAAAAAATTATCGACCCAAAAATACATTATTTCATAAAATATTTATCTACAAAAATTTGAAATAACTTAAAAAATAAATAGATTGATAAATATATAGCTGCCTTTTTCAACTTCCCGCTAAGAAAATCAATGATTTTCTAAAAATCATTTTTTTGTAGTAACTCCGTAATGTTTCATCAGATCAATTTTTTTGTTTGAAATTTTTTATAGAGCTCAAAAAACTACATCGATCGCCGCTAACCGCGTGAAAATCGGTTAATTCATTCAAAAGTTATAGCAGTTTGAAAATTAAAAAAATCTTGTTTTATCGAACTTTGATAAGACTTTTGATCTCGAAGAGCTCAAAAGCATCGAATAGCTTTCTCTTTGAGCTCAGAGAGCTAAAATAACACAAAAATTAAATTTTTGAGCTCGAAGAGCTCAAAAACATCGCAACTAGCGACAAAATCGCATGCGTTTGAAAATTGAATTTAGCGGGAAGTTGCAGGGATGGCCGATTTCCACATTTTTTTTGAACATTTTCACATCGAAAAATAAAACTATCGACTAGAATTTTTACAATATGATACTGAAAAACAAAGCAAATTCATGTAAAAAGGTGAAAAGTGTACCCCAAAATCTTTACATCCTCGTCTCTTCAACGAAGTTCTAAAAACTATATCTACTCTTAACGAGGCCAAAGGTTCGACTAAAAACAATATCATAAATCAAGTGGAGCTCATTCTAAGTGAAAGAATAACAATAATACAAAATCATACAAGACCGATTCATCGAGACTTAAAATATGGCATATCGAATGGCTTTATAAAATCAAAAAATGGAAAATACTTGTTAGGTATGAATAAGAAAGATTATAGTGTTTTCAAAAAACTGCAGAAATTGAGTTGGGGAAACAAGTTCAAAGAAAAATAATTAAGAAAAAGGGAAAGCGAAGACATAAAAGACGAAGACGGCATTCTGACTTAACTGAAATAGACGGCGATGAAGAAGAATAGGAAGGAGACGACGACGATGATGTACTTGACAATAAACAGAAAATACTTGAAATAGTCTACTATTTCAATGTATTATAATGCTGTCAAATGCTTAAATACGATATGTGCATGTGCAGCTACCATGCCAAAAAATAAATAAAAGCCTAATTAATATGTGGAATGTTGTTGTAATAAAGTTGAAAGTATGAAATATATTAACTTTATGAATTTTCCCTGATTTTCTGTAACATTTTCAAAGTTTTAGATGCAGGTTCAAATTGTCAGAATAAAGTTGGAGAATTGAAAATATTCATTGAAATATCCACTTTCCTAAAAACTCCTTTTTTTCTAGGTCAGTCTAAGAAAGTGTAACAAACAGTGTAACAAGTTTAGCAATGGCACTTCTTTTAACAAACAAAATGTCCTGTCTTAGTTCTTGTTTGATATCCTCCATGCATTCTGAAATATATTTGGCCTAAAAGGAAAAGTGTTAGGAGAATAAACTATATTAAGACCATAACCTTACAACCAATATTTACATACCTCATTTTCCTTGCCATGTTTTAAGGCTAGATGAATCTGTCTTGAATCATGTTGTATTATTTTTATTCTTTTACTTAGAATGAGCTCCACTTGATCGATGATATTCTTTTTGGTCGAACCTTTGGCATATCGGCTCTATAAAATCCAAAAATGGAAAATACTTGTTAGGTATGAATAAGAAAGATTATAGTGTTTTCAGAAAACTGCAGAAATTGAGTTCGGGAGGTGAATTGGGGAAACAAGTTCAAAGAAAAAGAATTAAGAAAAAGGGAAAGCGAAGACTTTGAAGACGAAGACGGCATTCTGACTTGAGTGAAACAGACGAAGGCGATGAAGAAGAATAGGAAGAAGACGACGACGATGATGTACTTGACAATAAACAGAAAATACTTGAAATAGCTACTCTGCCAAAAAATAAATAAAAGCCTAATTAATATGTGGAATGTTGTTGTAATAAAGTTGAAAGTATGAAATATATTAACTTTATGAATTTTCCCTGATTTACTGTAACATTTTCAGAGGTTTAGGTAGAAGTTTAAACTGTCAGAATAGAGTTGGAGAATAGAAAATATTCATTGAAATATCCACTTTCACAAAAACTCACCTTTTTTCTAGGTCAGTCTAAAAAAGTGTAACAAGCTTAGCAATGGCACTACTTTCAACAATCAAAATGTCCTGTCTTAGTTCTTGTTTGATATCCTCCATACATTCTGAAATATATTTGGCCTAAAACGAAAAGTGTTACGAGAATGAACTATATTAAGACCATAACCTTTCAACAAATATTACCTCATTTTCCTTGTTACTTCGTATTCCTCTCACTAGATCAGTTAAATTATTATCAAACATTTGTTCCATATTTCCTTTTATCTTTTTTAAAGCCATTTTTTTAACTGAAAACCATTAAAAATCAATAAATAACATTAGCAGATTTTTTAAGCTGAGAAGCCTTTTATCTAACTTTTAAGGGTTCTGGTAGACTTCGCGACCCTCGGAATTTTATGTTAATTTTAAATTTGTTTGATAGCTACCCTTAAATAAAGTAGATTAGAACAAACATTTCGTTGGATCATCCAGAAATTACTTTAAAAATCACGAATTCAGTTCAAAAAATGATACTTTTTCTACACTATTTAATGCTATTTACGATTTTCACTTTAAACTGTAAAGGTTATTATCTTTAACTAAATTTAAGTCTGTTTCGCAAAAAAAAAACCGGAAGAAAA
This sequence comes from Lochmaea crataegi, assembly GCA_947563755.1. Lineage (NCBI taxonomy): Eukaryota > Metazoa > Arthropoda > Insecta > Coleoptera > Chrysomelidae > Lochmaea > Lochmaea crataegi. The sequence continues at coordinate 9,742,363 of OX387427.1, forward strand.
TACTTTAATTTTGCCAATTTTCAGAAATATTTTGAAGTATATTATTTTCACTCGACACTTATAGGTTATAAACCAACACACTCAAATCTTATGTCTACGATCACAAATCATGATTGTCCTGTGATCAGGTGATAGCTAAGCGGCGTTGTCAAATGGTGTTTATTTTCTTTTAGTAGAATTAATTTTGCATCGTAATAGATTACAGGAATATATAAAAATATAAAATGATTTGCATTCATAATCATAAAAATTGAAATATTAAGCATCCTTAGAATATAATGTTTATCTTAGATTTGCTTTATTTCTCACATTAAATGTAAGAGTTTATAACAAACTTGCTGCTGTACCTAATACAGTTTTATAGCAATATAGTGCATAATATATTAATTTAATTTATACATTATTCAATTATGTAGGTTAGGTTTGGTTTGGTTAGGTTTGGTTTGGTTTGGTTTGGTTTGGTTTGGTTTGGTTTGGTTTGGTTTGGTTTGGTTTGGTTTGGTTTGGTTTGGTTTGGTTTGGTTTGGTTTGGTTTGGTTTGGTTTGGTTTGGTTTGGTTTGGTTTGGTTTGGTTTGGTTTGGTTTGGTTTGGTTTGGTTTGGTTTGGTTTGGTTTGGTTTGGTTTGGTTTGGTTTGGTTTGGTTTGGTTTGGTTTGGTTTGGTTTGGTTTGGTTTGGTTTGGTTTGGTTTGGTTTGGTTTGGTTTGGTTTGGTTTGGTTTGGTTTGGTTTGGTTTGGTTTGGTTTGGTTTGGTTTGGTTTGGTTTGGTTTGGTTTGGTTTGGTTTGGTTTGGTTTGGTTTGGTTTGGTTTGGTTTGGTTTGGTTTGGTTTGGTTTGGTTTGGTTTGGTTTGGTTTGGTTTGGTTTGGTTTGGTTTGGTTTGGTTTGGTTTGGTTTGGTTAGGCTAGGTCTCAACACGTCATACTTTCTACTATCGTTAAGATTACATTAGCCATAATCAATAGCTTAATCTATATAGGTACATACATATTTATTAGCTTCCCCTTCTCGAAAAAATTACATATAATTTGTATTTCACATGAATTTTGAAAAAATTCATGTTGAATATGAAGTATTTAACTATTTTTCAAATAATATTGTTTTTTGGATTTTTCTCTATAAATTCTGAATCTTCCACAGATTTTTTAGTAAAAAACCTTGTGTAAAGCATTTCCATGCCGTAACAAGTTAGGGAAATGAGAACTGGCAACATTGTTCAATCCACCATCTGATATCTAGACATAATTGTCAAAAATTGTCAAAATTTGAAAAAAAATGGCGGATTTTTAGTACTTTCAATTGCGATTTTCTCTTTCAAAAGTACATGATCCAAGAATTTTTGTCTTTTAAAATGTTCTATAGAAATAGGGCTTTCTAATAGGAAAAAAATCGTTGCAAAATTCCGAGGGTCGCAAACCTTACCGGACCCCTTTTAAGTATCATCTTACGGTTTTGATTGCAGCAGGAGTGTTTTGACTTTTAAATAAATACATGTAGTTCATATCATATCACAGATTCTCCGTAATTTCACAGTTTTATCATCAATGCAGATAAATAAAAGTAAAGAAACATACCTACAGATCAGCTAATGCCAGCCACGTTGAATCGTCACATTTGACATTTCATTTCATTTATGTAGATGTTTGATTAATAAACACAAATCTAATCACAGCACACTCACATAACTCCATATTTTAGTGCTGTTAATCTATGATGCATACTAAGGCAACATTAAGGGCGAATAACTATTTGAACTAGTTTAGTTTAACGGGTTTAGTACTATAAACGGTGCATACGGCCATAAGGTTATAGTCAACCAAATAAATAACGAGTGTTTATATATTTGATATATTGTTATTGTTGTTCAAGTTTTATCATTTTAATTTGCTGCGGTATTAACGTATAGTGAATTATAATGATCAATTATTGGAGATAAGTCAAATTATATTTAAAATTAGGTAAATATAATGTCCTTGCACTAACAACTTCTTAAAATTAATTAGTCGCCTACAAATTACGACAAAATTCAAACCTTTTTAAAAACGTTATATACTACAAAGTACAAAGCGATTTATTCTTATAAATTGATGCCCCAAAAAATAAAACAAAAACAGATTCAGAACATTCAAATCAACTTTTTCCTAATTTCACCAATCTGTAGTGCTTCCAAATAAAAACTATCTGGTATAGTATCAGAGCTGGAGCTATCCAAATTGCAGAGGCTTGCCTGTCTGTGCATAACGGGTGCGACTGCGGCAATGGAATCCATACAAAAGATCCTTATGCTCTCAGAAAGTCAGGCAGCACCGAAATATTTAGCATGCCCTCATACCTATCAGCTCTATATTGCCTTCAAAAACTCTTAACCCTAGCAAATCACGATAAGGTGATACTCAAGTGGGTCCCGGGTATTGTAGAGAATGAAGCGGCAGACACCCTAGCAAAACTAGGGTCTGAAACTGCATTCACTGGTCCTAAACTAGCATTTGGGATAGCAAAAACTGCAGCACTTGGTTGTACATCTCGATGGATGCAAACAAAACATCACACGTACTAGAGCTGCGTGCCAAAGCAGGAACACATGAAACTCCTGAACAAAAAACCTTTGGAGTCGCTGACTAACGAGAGGCTAGATGAGGAAAGTGACGGGATTACCCTAAGAAAGCACATGCATACAATTGGCATATATAGGGAGGAACCCATCTGTCGGTTGTGCATGGAAGAGCAGGAAACAGCCTCACACATTATCTTCGAATGTGAAGAACTGTCTCATTGGAGATATAGACTCTTACGACTAGAATGTCCAAGGAAGGATTTCCCCAAGAAGGACCTAGTGAAAAGACTGTTGAGCCTGATGAGGACTACATGGTACTAAACAGTACAACCAAGAGAACAAAAATCCTTGGGGCTGAGGTGCCGAGGACTCGAAGCCTCTTACTATTGGTGCCCAACTCATCAATGAATCAGTAGGTAGTATCAATCATTGAACATAATCTTCATTACTGACATTCTCGGAACACTAGAAATTCATTATTTTATTAATTATAATAGTTACAATTACAATAATACCATCTTACTTCAGTATAAATTGACAATGAAAGATGTAAACAAAAATTCAAATCTCTGACCAAACCTAAAGTACACTACGTCATGGAATGTTGTCAATCAGTAAATTTAACTTACGCCAGGAGCAGGTGTTGGTGTGTAGGACTGTACAAAACTCACAATAAAATAGAAGGTTACAAGTTTAATTATAATTTTCATGTTGGTTGTTTTCTCGGATAATAATGCTTTGGCATAAAAATAAAATTCCCCGTTTCCATGAATTTATACACCTTGGCTTAAATAATGTGAGCATGACTTCTGGTATCCAACACAGAGTTGTATTAACCCTTTAAGGCGCAGAACTTTTTTTGTAATTTTCGATGCATTTTTGGTTTCAATTTATTTCATAGGCCTTATAGACACCCAAAAAAATGTTGAAAAAAATTTTTTGATAATCAGAACTTTGTAATGGCGTGGTTAGTATATGGACCACTGGTACTTTTGGGAATTGAAATTTTATGGTTTAGCAGTGGTTAATATAATAACCACATCTAATAAACGAAGCAGACTATACAAAATCATGTTTATTTCTTAAATACAAAGTAACAATATTATTAAAAAAATGTTTCAAGCCTCATGGAAAGGAGCGAAACACTCTAAGCAAAGAGCTACGTCACATTGCCGGCAAATGAGGGTGGACCTTACAGGTTTTTCTCGAGTGCTGCAGTGTGCACATCTTCTTATTTTGCCTCTAATCGGAATATGAGTTCCAATATTTAAAAGTGTCGTAGAGTTGTCAACTCCAACTGATCGCCCAGATGGTTTTTTCATTTTGTTGCTCGTAATCATTACCGCAGAAGGCCCTGGACGTTTTCGGAGACTTGCATCCTTCAGAAGTTCATCTACCAACATACTTCGAAACATCAGACAAAAAACTGGCTTTTCAAGGATAACTCCTTATAGCAAATAGAACTATTCGTAATAACTGCATCAATAAGGTAGTAGAAAATTCGAATCCACCATCGTCTACTTTCCAAAAAATATTATAATACGACAGCATCTGATCAAATTTGTCCACCCCGCCCATATTTCTATTATAATCATAAATTGGCAGTGGACAAGCGACTAATTCTTTTTTTCCCTCCTTGTTAGTTCTTTTAGTATCAGTAGTGATACTCGGATCGTGGAATGAACTAACTACATTTACCATTTTCTTGCCTCTGTCTTTCCATCAGCGACTGGTATTGCGTGAAGAAAAAAATCTTCTTGGAGGTGTTACTGCTTCCCTGGTTGTAGATGGTTCGCCTAGCGATGCAACAGAACTGCATGGAGATGAATATCTTGTCACTTTCATACAAAAGTTATTATCTGAACTGGTACATTTTTCGATAACCATCCCATCTTCTGCATCACTATCACCTCCACAATCAGAATTTACCGCCTGTTCATCAGTAATACTATCCAGAAGATCAAAGGCATCATCTGAGGTAATATTTTCCAAGTTTATAGAATTCCCAGTATTGTACTTTTCTGCAGACATTCTTATCTGAAAAAAAAGTCGTGCAAAAAACGGAACTTGCCTCACAGCCAAAATAAATTCTACAAAAATATCTCGAGCTTGAACTTACAATTGACCTGCTAAGAATAACATCTAAGAATAACATCTAAGCGCAAAAATATGCTAATATTTTTATGTGATAAATTTCTAGCTTATAGTTGCAGAAAAAGCAGGGATGCAAAAAATAATGTTATTTTTCAATGGTTCGTCAAATATAATAAAATAAACAAAATGTCTTACCTTGCAAAAACTTCGGAAGTTTCTAATATTTTGTAACAAATTCGATGGCACTAATAAAATAGCGATTTTTACGAATACACGTGTTGGACTAACATGTATGGAACAGGAATAAGCCACGACTAGTATTTTTCAACTTTTCTTTTGAAAGCTAGATGAAAACAAAAAAACAAGCGCCAATTTTTCAGGCAAAATACGGTTTTCGGGTGCCTAGTGGTTAGTTGAGTGATCACTTTCAATATAAATGGCCATATCTTTAAAAATGTGGCGATATAATGATCACTGCCTGTGTAGACTTGTTAGTTATGCGATAAGAGCTATATTCCGCTAATTTGGTCTTTGAAAACATTATTGGTATGATCTCTATTGACGTGGTTAATATATTGACCACAGCTACTTAAAGGGTTAATTTACACTTTTATAATATTAGATAGATATGATTATTTATCAACAATGATATGAAAGTGTTGCATACCTATAGCATAAATACCTATATAGTTTTTATCAGGACGACACATGATAGACATTTAATAAATATAATTATAACTTGAACTCTTCCGAGGTCAGTTTGGCTGATGAAGTCTAAATAGATCAAAATGAATCTCAACTTTTGTTTTACTTATCACCCCGTTATTACCGAACCTTAAAAGACATTGGATTTGATTAGAGATTTTTTTGAGTACGGGCGCCCTCTATAGGAGCCAAAACCAATTCATGGGATGTGTCAGCTACCAAAACACATTCATACAAAATTTCATTACAATGTTGCCAGTAGTTTCGACATAATTGTAAAAAAATTGTATAATTTGTTTTTATTTCAACACCCTGTATCTTGAATACGAATGCCGTTACGGACCTTTTCCACTGAGCAGACCACCACTTATTTTTCAGTGCTCCACCAATGGGACAATGGGATCACCTAAATTTGAAACATCCTGTAAATATAATTATGGAAGAACCTAGTTAAAATTTTTCCTTTGAGAAATCATGATATCGGATAATTGACTGAGCCAAGCAGTTTCGGTTAAAAACCGTCATCAGGTACAAAAGTATTCGTAATTATGGAAAATATATTAATTAATTCAATTAAGTGTTTAGAGGAAAAGAAAACTCTGTGAAATGTGTTGAACGTTTATTTCAGAATAAAAATTTCCTTTACAAGAAATAATTTTACTATTAAATTAGGTTTTAAATACATTTAATTAAATACATCTAAACTAGTTAAAAACAACAATATATAATAAAATCCCGCAACCATAAAATCCACAATATCACAGCTAAATTACTAATAATTATGTACAATTTACATTTTTTTGTTTCTGTTTTTTTTTATCTGTTTTCAATTGAAAGTTTCGTAGGTACACAAACAAAATCGTAAAAATATAAAAAGATGTTTTCAAGTGAATACTAAAAGGTGAATATATACCGTGGCTCAAATAAATAAGTGCAAAAAACTGAAAAATATCATAATCACCATCAAAAGAAAAGAGTTAATTTTTCGAACTAAACTGAAAATTAAATGAATATATTCTCATCAATTGACTAACTGACTTTTTATTAAAAAAGAGGAAACCACTCAAATCACAACTTGATAACCTTTCACATTATTTTTCATATTCTTAAAATTTTTCTATACCAGCACAAGCCTTACATTAAAAAGTTGTTTGTTACGAAAAAAAATATTTAAATTAAAATGTTAAAATCGCCAATATTGGAAATGGAAAATATATTACTTTTTCGTTACAAGTAATTTTTTCTACAACCAACTTTTTAATTTAAGCTTGTTAAAATTATAATTATTTGATAAACGTTTTTGTTATGATCGTAGACCCATTCCGTTGATCATAATGTTCGCTAAGGCATTCCTTCGTTTTCGCCAAGCTCCCATTCCTTGAGCGTGGTATTGAAGTTGTTTGTACCACATGCTTGTTTGTTCTTCATCCTCTGCCTAAATAAATAATACAAATATGTAATCCAACATGCTTCAAACCAAAAAAAATAATAACGCTCTCAAGTAGTACTGTCGATAGCATAAGTGTCATATATGTGAGGCGGAGTCCTCCAGTCTGGGCATAACATTGTCACACATTGTAATCTGACCGATGATTGTTTGATCAATTCAATCAGCACAACCAGTTACCGGCACCTCAGCCTTTTGGCTTTTGACTGCCTTAGTTTTTCGTATCAGGCTTAACAATTTTTCCTCAAGTGAGAAATTCTCCCTTGGGCAGGCTAGTAGAAGCAGTTCATATATCTAGTGAGTCAGTGCTTCGCTAGACTCAAACTGTATAATTGTAAACATGCACTTTCTTAGTGTACAGTTGCTGGTGAGTAATCATTTGGCCCCTGCTTGAGGCGCATCCACATTATGCCAAATAGGCAAAGCCAGCGACTATAAAAACGTCTACATATGTGTTGGCATTCATTTAGTTTAGTCGCATAATGTTCACAGAACAGGGTATAGATTTATCAAATCAATAAATTCCTCTTTCGTCCACTCCATTTGAAGGCACGTGCTAACTGGCAGAAGGTCTCGATAAAGATCTTAATCACAACTGAAAACGCGAAAGGCCAGTGGTTGGCACGACCCCACTCTCCGTTCTCATTGGCCTTCACACTTCAGCGATTTTCAATGACACACGGCTGACTTATTGGCTCGTGCCATCGAATTGGCCATGCCAATTGCCAAACAGCGGCATAGTGTGGACGCGCCTTTAGGTTTATTATTTAGTTTGTCAACGACTGCAAGGTTTTTTATTACTAGGGGTTTGCTGTGTTCCTCTTTAGGCACGTGGTTCGAGTACGTTTGATATTTTGTTTGAATTCATCGAGATATACGACCCCGTGCTGCAGTTTTTGATATACCACCATTTCCAGACCAGTGAATTCAAATCCTTCCTTTGCTAATACCCTGGTCGTTTCATCACCTACCATACTCTTGCGCCTCGGTGTAACCATATTGTGGTTTGCCAGAGTTGAGGGATTTTGTATCAGTGTACCACACCTGCGATCCATTTCGACTACTCGTTCCCAGTCCATTATATTATGCTTCATCGTGTAAAATTTTGGCCAGCATGTTTTGTCATTTATCATTCCAAGAAGCAGAAATGATCATGAATGGTGGACCCTTCTTGTCAATTCCTATTACACGCCTATTTTCAGTTAGTCTCGGTTCCGCCTTGACATACAGAATTGGAGGTAAAAGATTTAGTATGGCTTCCATTGCTATTGATCGATCCCTTTATACACAGAAAGGAGTGCCTCTGAAGTTTTTAGAACCCCAGTTCAGCTTCCCTTCGATATATTCTTAGCCATAGGTAACTATGGGTCTCACCACAGTTGTTCACAGCCATTGTACGTTCAGTAGTTGTAGTCCTCTTGTGTTACCATCGCCTGTTTGATAGCCATTTTTCCATTTTTTGTTTTGTCCAGCAGATATGAATTCGGAGTTAGGCTAGCATCCAGAATCATTCTCAGATACTTGACCTCTTGCCTTAGGCACAGCTGTATGATGAAGAGGCTTCGCAGTATTTTTTGTGAAATAAAATCTGTAGCTCTTTGAAAATATATATATTTTTTATTATCTGGTTTTAATGTACCAATATGGGAAGTTACTTTAGATTCTGAACAGTAATTCTAAAACCGAGAGTACTTCCTTTAGACCAGCACTTTCGTCAATATTTTGGGATTTTGTTAGGAAAGATATTCCCACTGTAAAACCTAATTTGCAGCTTCGAAAGTCATGTGAGAACGTGGAGCTCGAAAAGCATCGAAGTATTCGGATATGTTGACCTAAGCAGAGTAGATGGTACGATGTATCGAGCTAAACAAAGAGTTGGACATCGACCCCATAATGCCATCGGACGAGATGCTTTCTGAGTGCGAGACAAGAGTCTCACTGTGCTTAGGCAAACACATGACGATATTCTTCTGCAGAAGTTGCAGCAAGATGACACTGTGCTGGAGAATTATTAAGACGAAAGTTTAAGGAAAACATCATTGCTGTATGCGTCCTTTCTAAACAAATATTGATGGGGCTACCACTTTTCTCAACCAAGATGTCATTTTTGAGCCAGCAGATGTATCGTGGCATTGTATGATGGTAAAAAAAAATCTCCCCACGCCTTGCGTTACGGGACATTTGTCTGATCCGCTACCAGCGCCAAAGTCAACCGAAGAGTCCGACAGAACTTACCACTAAGGGCAAAAATGGTTGGGGGTGGGACACCATCTGGTGATAGACAAGGATCTCAAACAAGAAACCAGCGCCTTAAATTTCTGTCCTGCAGGTACCAGAAAGAATTCAAAAGAAGGAGAGAAATTTTCTGCTCTATGCAAATTTTGTCGGAAGAAGGTCAGTCTAAATACTCATCCTTCAGACATGGCTAAGTCAGATGAAGAACACGACTTCGACGACCTACCTTCACAACCAGATCAGATCAGACCAAAGAGGATTGTCCAGAGCCCCAAGAGGGGTAGCAGTGGCACGAGCTATTTTCCAATGAGTAATTTATTTTTTATCCCTCACAAAAGTCCTGCAATCCTTTAGGGGGTAAAAAATAAGGACAGTGTAATTTTATGCAACCTACGATAATTTAAATGGCTGTTGCACTTGAGTATAATGAAATTATTCAGTATAACCCTCAAAAAGTTAGAATTGACCCCCAAAACTAGCTTTTTCTTACCTTAAATATAAAGGTTTCTTTCCCTAACAACTCCTGTACTTCGAAATAACTCTGCCACGCTGGATCAGCTGCTATGACGCACCGATCTAGATAAAGCGGATCCCTTAACAGTGAATATCGTCCATTTTTATCCCGGACCAATAGTAGAGCCGCCTCTCTTATACCATTTTTCGAAAATACCAAGCCGTTTTCTTCTGATCGTTCAGAATTCTTATTACCGGAAGGCTGAAACAAAAAACAAGCAAACCATAAAAATATCAGTTCAGTATTTGAAGAAGCTCAAACCTTTCCGTTTATAACCAGCATAGCGTTGACAGGACTAAGCTTGATGGTACGACCTTTTCTCCAATTATTATCAGTTGGCTGCGTAAACAACAACTTTCCTTCCAAAGCAAATTTAGCTTCTTCGTGGTTCCATTCCAAAACGTCCACTGCTATTTTCCTCAATTTAATATTCACCAAATCCATTTCGGTACTTGATCTTCTACCAGAGCTGCTTCCTATTCTCCTCCACAGTTTACTTGGAACGTCCTTGGTCTGAGAATTCATGTGATTCAAGTGTAATTCAATCTTATGTTGGGCATCTTTTAACTCTTCTTTGTTATCGTAATGGAGAGGTGTTACTTTATAGAGTCTAGCCAGTAGTAGAGGGTACTTGGTAACCCTTTGAACTGGTACCATCAGAAAAGAATTGAGATTCATTCTTCTTAACATCGTGTTTTCCATCTGGGATACTCTTAAGAATATCCTGAGAAGCTCCTTTTCTTTTTCTAATCCCGCTAGAAGTAAGCTAGCTGCTCCTTGTCGAACGCAGTAGGTTTCGAACGCGTGCAGCATAGGCATGGCTTCTAAAAATAATTTCCCGGTATTGACCGTTAGAAGATCTTCATCTCCTTGTTCTTGAGCTATTTCGACTGCATCTCGCAATCTTTCCGCTAGTGCTTGGCTATTTTCCAACAATTCTTCCACGTTTAGGAAGATAGTAGATAATTGATCGGGTGTCAGTAATCCAGCTACCAGCATTGGTTGATAAAACTCTTCTAGGATAATTTGTAAGTCTTTGCTGTATTTTTCTTCAGTTTCTACGATTTCTGTTATGATTTCTTTTCTTTCTGATCGCTTCTTCACACACTTTCTGCAAAGCAAAGATGCGTTTCCTGTAGTGTTTTCCAAAGTAGTTTCGCAATCTTCACACAATGCGAAAATTTCTTGCTTCGATCTATATTTACTCAAAGAACTTTTGCTTGTTTCCGATCCCACACCGGAGTCGTTTCTTTCAACTTCAGCGCCTTTCTGTGTTGTTAACTTATCGTCTATGATAGCTCCGGATATTATGAGAGAGTTATCTTCACTTGAGTCGCTAACTGTGCTCATTTGAGAAACGGGAATGTCGTCTTCATTGGTGTTGTTGGTTGGGAAGTAATTGTCGCCGTCTTCTTGAACCAAGCCCCTTTCTTTTGCATCTACAAGGTAGCTGAGTATATCGTATTTGGATGCTCCTTCGAATATAGATCTGGAAGTGAAAGAATAATATGGAAATTAGAAAGTTTTATATCAAAACCATGTTTTATCATGGTTCATGAAGAGATTTGAAATAAACTACTATCGCTCTATTGCAAGTGCCAAGTTTAGAGTGACTTGTGACAACTTAAAAGTCAAAAGTGACAAAAAATGATGAAAAGTCATAAAAAATTACAAAAATGACAAAACGTGACAAAAGATGACAAATTGACAAAGAATCAGCATTAATATATTTGAAGTAACAACTGGAATGTTTAAAGTGCCAAGTGGAATGTTCAAAGTGACTACTAAATAGTTAAAGTGGTTATAAACAAGTTCAAAGTGACAACTGATATGTTTCAAGCGATAACTGACGAGATGGAAGAAACAGCTGACAAGTTTAAAATTGCAAGTGACTGACATGTTCAAGGTAACAAATAGTGACGAAAAATGACAAAAAATGACAAAAAAATATTGTGGCAAAAATTTACCATTGCCTACTATAATTAAAGTGATAACCGAAATGTTTAAAATGGCAAGTGGAATGCTTAAAGTGACTAATACGTTTAAAGTGACAAGCTTAAAGTGACGAGAAGCAAGTTTGAAGTGACTTCTGACAAGCTAAAAGTAATTAGTGACAAGTTTAAAGTGACAAAAAGTGACAAAAAATCACAAAAATCAAAAAATTTGACAAAAAATGACAAATTGACAAAGAATCAACATTGATATATTTAAAGTAATAACTGAAATGTTTAAAGTGACAAGTGGCATGTTCAAAGTGACTACTAAATAGTTAAAGTGGTTACTGATACATATGTTTCAAGTGATAACTGACGAGATGGAAGTAACAGCTGACAAGTTTAAAATTGCAAGTGACTGACATGTTCAAGGTAACAAATAGTGACGAAAAATGACAAAAAGTGACAAAAAAATATTGTGGCAAAAATTTACCAGTGCCTACTATAATTAAAGTGATAACCGAAATGTTTAAAGTGGCAAGTGGAATGCTTAAAGTGACTAATACGTTTAAAGTGACAAGTTTAAAGTGACGAGAAGCAAGTTTGAAGTGACAACTGACAAGCTTAAAGTAATTAGTGACAAGTTTAAAGTGACTACTGACAAGTTTTAAGTGACAAAAAGTGACAAAAATGACAAATTGACAAAAAATCAACATTGATATATTTAAAGTAAAAACTGAAATGTTTAAAGTGACAAGTGGCATGTTCAAAGTGACTACTAAAAAGTTAAAGTGGTTACTGATACCTATGTTTTGAGTGATAACTGACAATATTGAAGTAACAGCCGACTAGTTTAAAATGGCTTGTGACTCACATGTTCAAGGTAACAAAAAGTGAAGAAAAATGACAAAATGAACAAAAAATGACAAGTGACAAAAAGTTGCCATTGATATAATTAAAGGGATAACCGAAATGTGCAAAGTAGCAATTGGAATGTTTAAAGTGACTACTAAGTTTAAAGTGATAAGTTTAAAGTGACCAGAGGCAAGTTTGAAGTGACAACTTAAAAGTGAAAATTGAAAAGTGATGACTGACATGTTAAAAGTGACAAAAAGTGACAAAAAGTGACAAAAAGTGACAAAAAATGACAAATTCACAAAAAATCAGCATTGATATATTTGAAGTCATAACTGAATTGTTTAAAATGCCAAGTGGCATGTTCAAAGTGACTACTAAAAAGTTAAAGTGGTTACAGACAAGTTCAAAGTGACAACTGACAAGATTGAAGTAGCAGCTGAAAAGTTTAAAATTGCAAGTGACTGATATGTTCAAGGTAACAAAAAGTGACAAAAATGACAAATTGACAAAAAATCAACATTGATATATTTAAAGTAAAAACTGAAATGTTTAAAGTGACAAGTGGCATGTTCAAAGTGACTACTAAAAAGTTAAAGTGGTTACTGATACCTATGTTTTGAGTGATAACTGACAATATTGAAGTAACAGCCGACTAGTTTAAAATGATAGTGACTTACATGTTCAAGGTAACAAAAAGTGAAGAAAAATGACAAAATGAACAAAAAATGACATGTGACAAAAAGTTGCCATTGATATAATTAAAGGGATAACCGAAATGTGCAAAGTAGCAATTGGAATGTTTAAAGTGACTACTAAGTTTAAAGTGATAAGTTCAAAGTGACCAGAGGCAAGTTTGAAGTGACAACTTAAAAGTGAAAATTGAAAAGTGATGACTGACATGTTAAAAGTGACAAAAAGTGACAAAAAATGACAAATTCACAAAAAATCAGCATTGATATATTTGAAGTCATAACTGAATTGTTTAAAATGCCAAGTGGCATGTTCAAAGTGACTACTAAAAAGTTAAAGTGGTTACAGACAAGTTCAAAGTGCCAACTGACAAGATTGAAGTAGCTGCTGAAAAGTTTAAAATTGCAAGTGACTGATATGTTCAAGGTAACAAAAAGTGACAAAAAAAATAATGTGACAAAAATGTACCATTACTTCAATTAAAGTGATAACCGAAATGTTTAAGAGGCAAGTGGAATGTTTAAAGTGACGACTAAGTTTTAAGTGATAAGTTTAAAGTGACAATAGAAAAGTTTAAAGTGACCACTGATAAATTGATTGTGACAAGTTTAAACCGACGTGTGGCAAGTTTAAAGTGACTACTGAAAAGCTTAAAGTGATTACTTACATGTTTGAAGTGACCAGAGGCAAGTTTGAAGTGACTACTGACAAGTTTAACGTGACTACTATCAAATTTGAAGTGACAAATTTGAAGTAGCAGTTTAAAAGTGTCAACAGATATATTGGAGGTGACAACTGATATGATAGTAAAGTATTTTATCCAAGATAGAAGTATTTACCTCACAAGGTGGGAACGATTAGGCGCGATTCCTGATTATGACATAAAATGTGTGATTGATGCAGATAAGAGAAACTATATCTTACCTTGTGGTGAACTCCTTGTCCAAATTGAAATCATCCAGAATATTCAAGGGAGGTGGAACACTTGGCAAAGGTGGTGGTACCTCGATATCTTCATAAATGGGATCGCTATTGATCTTAATGGACTCGTAGATGTGATCGTCGTTTTCAGTCACTTCAATAACCCCGGAATCGGCCAACAATTCGTAAAATTTCGTCCGATTCGCTAGTTCTTCTTCAGTAACGGAGCTACGGTTACTATGATCTGTATAGCAGTCAGATCCAGGATCGATCAATTCGTATTGTGTAGACGAACTGTGCTCGGAAGAGAGATCATCGCATAAGGATTCGTAGTGTTTCGATCTCATGAAAATATCTTCGTACGTCGATTCTGGTAACGGATCCGATAATTTACCGTTAAGGAACTTTTTGTCGCGCTGTCGCCTAGGCACATCTGATTTACCACAGACGTGTGGGACCAAGTTGCGTCGAACTGCTTCGACGGGATCTTTCAGTAGCTCCCGCAGCATGTCCGAGTCTTTTTCAGCCGGTTTTTCGATATCGCTTTTATCTTTGGTATTTTCTTTTTCTTCTGACTTGTCTATTGGAATGACACAAGGAACGAAAGAGCCCGTTATATAAATAGTGCTGCATTTCTTTTCGGCTCTTTCCGGTACGGTTATAATTCCCACGGAATCCTTAACCACTACGGACGATTGATACAAAGGAACGTCATCGTTAACGTTAACGGTGGAGTAGCAATCATCGCCGTTGATCATAATGGACGTTTTTCTTTGTGCATTTTCTGAAATGTTGATACTTTGGTGGTTGGCGTTGTCGGAAAAATCGTTTTTGATCTGGATTTTGTGTACAGCTGGTGGCGTTGTTATTTTAACGACTGTTTTGTTCGTAACTTCTTTTTTGACGGACTCTATTTTTATTAAATTAGTGAGTGAGGGTTGTTTGTTGTTGCTTCTCTTTCTAGGTGGCGCTGATGGTGGAGTATCTACAATGGAAACGATTTCTTCAACTTTACTATTACTGATACATTTGTCTAGCTTAGCTAAAGCAGCTTCTTCGTTAGGTTTATCTATACTATCGTAGTTTGATTCTTTTTCCATTATTGCATTGGAATTTTTCTCATCTTTATCGATAATTTCAATTTCGTTGTCAGTTGAAGTGTTAATTTCTTCCTTTTGAATGAGATTGTTCAAATTACTTAACGAGACATCTTCTTTTTTGTTCAAAGATTCTGTTTTTTTATTCAAATTATCTTCGTTACCCGAATTTTGTGATTTTGATACTAATTTCTTTATTTTTCGATTCAGTCCATCGAGTCTTTCTAGATCGGAGAAGTCTATTTTTAAGCCAGCTCGTTGTTTGAGGTGTCTTATTGCCATTGTGTCGTGGAAAAGCATTTTCGATTCTGCTTTTTTTATTCGATCGCTCAGACTTCTGTACAGGTTCACATTTTTCTTAGGTTTTTCTGCAACTAAAAACATTAAAAATGTAGTTGGTAATATTTTAAATTTCAGAGAAGCTGGACACTTTATTTATTGTGATAAAACCAAAATTTCCCAAATTTAAAGCTGCTTATATGGGATGTATTAAAGAAAGAGAACTGAAAAATAGAAGAAACATAATCCACAGAAAAAAAAGGTGAGCGGTCGTCGGACCGCCGACAGAAGCTTGCTTCTTATGCACAATAGAATGACCATTTTTCGTGAACTTTTCACCATTTTTCAAAAATTTTGACAATTTTTGACCGTCTTTGACAACTATCGACCATTTTTGACAATTTTTCAAAAATTTTGACCATTTTAGACCATTTTAGACCATTTTTTCAAATGTTAACAATTATTGACAATTTTTGAGCATTTTTGACAGGTTCTGACAATTATTAACCATTTTTGACAGTTTCTTATAATTATCGACCATTTTTTTAAAATTTTGACCATTTTTGACAATTTTTAGAAAATTTGACAATTTTTCAAAAATTTTGACAATTATTGACCATTTTTCCAAATTTTTGACAATTTTTGGCAATTATTAACCATTTTTTCAAAATTTTGACAGTTTTTGACAATTTTTGACGATTTTTCCAAATTCTTGACAATTTTTGACCATATTTAAAAATTTTAACAATTATTGACCATTTTTGACAGTTTCTGACGAATTTTGACAATTATTGACCGTCTTTGACAATTATTGACCATTTTTGACAATTTTCCAAAAATTTTAACATATTTGGTAATTATTGACCATTTTTACAAAATTTTGACAATTTTTGACCATTTTTCAAAATTTTGATAATTATTGATCATTTTGGACCATTTTTGACGAATTTTCATTGGTTTTGACAATTATTGACCGTCTTTGACAATTATTGACAATTTTTGACAATTTTTCAAAAATTTCAAACATTTTTCAAAAATTTTGACAATTATTGACCATTTTTGACAATTTTTGAAAATATTTGGCAATTATTAACCATTTTTTCAAAATTTTGACAGTTTTTGACAATTTTTGATCATTTTTCCAAATTTTTGGCAATTATTAACCATTTTTTCAAAATTTTGACAATTTTTCACTCCTACAGGTGTGCGAGCTCAGTGCGGCAAGAGAGATTGCGCACAATCGCTTGAATGAGTTATCGCGTGACGAACGCTTTTTCCTAACATCACACGTTTCACGAGTTCACTAGCCTTCCCAAAAGTCCTAGGTCGTGCAATAAGAAGCAAGCTTCAATTTGAATTTCATTGGATTAGTGGATTATTCAGAAATCTGGCAACACTGTTGCGTGACGAACCCTTATTCGCTTTTGCGTAATATTACACGTTTCACGAGTTCACTAGCCTGCTCAGAAATATGGCAACAGTGTTGCGTGACGGACCTTTTTCGTAACGGTTACACGTCTTACGAGTTCACTAGCCTTCTCAAAAGTCCTATGTCGTGCAATAAGGAGCAATTTCAAAAAAATGGCCTTCATGGAATAGAGAAATCAAAAGTACTTTTGAAAATATTATCGAACGCCCATGGTAAGTAAATTTTTACAAATTAATTAACCCCTAATAAAAATCTTATCGTTCGACCATGGTGTATGAAAATGTTTACGTATAAATGAACATCCTTGAAAACTTTATCATACGTGAATTGTTTCTTTTTTGAAATTTTATCGTGCGCCTATGATAGGAAGAGATTTTCACAAATGAACTGACACCCTTTAAAAACATCATCGTACGCCGAGGGTGAATGGAAATTTTCACAAATACATTGACCCCCATAAAATTTTTATCGTTTTCCTACGATATAGAAATTGGTACAAATAATGAATTAATCCAATATAAAGTTTCTAGTACGCCCATGGAAAATAAAAATTCCTACAAATAAATTGACTCCCTTCATAAACTTCGACCCCTCATAAGAAATTCATCGCACACATTTTTACAATTAAATTAATCCCCCATAAAAATTTTATGGTACGCCCGTGATATGGATATTTCTATAAATAAATTAATTTCCTTAAAAAAATTGTAGTACGTCTACGATAGAAGGAAGTTTTTACAAATAAATTAATCCCTTATGAAAATTTCAATGTACGCCCAAAGTATATGGAAATTTCCACGAATAAATGAACCCTTCTCAAAAAATTCCATCATACGCTCATGATATAGAAATTGGTACAAACAACGAATTAATCCAATGTAAAGTTTCTAGTACGCCCATGGAAAATACAAATTTTCACAAATAAATTAATCTCCTTCATAAATTTTATGGTACTCCCATTATATAGAAATTTTTAACAATAAAATAAGCCCTTATAAAAATTTTATCGTACGCCTATAATACAGTTTAGGCGAAGCACGTCACATTAGCATGTCGGTGACGCGAACCCAATAGGTTTACCCCTACCAAATATAACTCAACAGGGCCAAAGAAGTTTCCAACTTAAATATTGTTAAAGGGGTTGAGGGAGATGAAAGGGGAGTGGGTAGGTCTCAAGAAATAGGGAGGTGGTTATAGAGGCAAAGAAGGGGGTTGAGGTGAGGGGAATTCTGGGGGAGGTGGAAAGGGTGACAGGAGCTAGGGTGGTGGAAGCGGGGAGGTAGGGATAGAACCGTGGATGGAAGATGAAAAAATGAGGGGGAAAATAGAGAATTTGATTGGGAAAGGGACAACGGTGGTAAGGGAGTAAAGGGGGTAAGGGAGAGGAACGGGATGAAAATTGCGGTGGTGAGGGCGGAATGGGAAAAAGCGGTAGCATTATTGGGAAAAAAAGGAGATTAGATTGGGGTGGAACAGAGTAAGTATTATAGAGGGTAAAGAGGATGACAGATGCTTTCGATAAAGGGCCATAAAGTAGCAGGGTGTAAGGTGAAGGGAGTCAAGGAGAGGATCACATGGCAGGTCTTCCTTTGTAGGGTATGTGGGGAAAGGAGACACAAGCCAGGGGAGATAGAATGTAGTAAGGGAAGGAAGGGAGTAGATGAAGACGATGGAAAACAAAAAGGAAAAAATGGGAGGGACCCTCTGTACCCCTCAGAGGGGGCGAGTCTGGTCAAATAGGAGGAAGGGGAGAGATGCGTGGGAAGAAGGAATGTAGGGGATGAATGGAAGGTGGCTAGGGTGATACTGCTTAAGAAGACGGGTAGAGAGGGTAGAGAGTCCAACACTGGTTGGGTCCTGGACCCATTCGAACATGAGTTTCCCATCTCGGCCCGAAGAAAAAACTTAAATATTGTAACCATCATACCTGTTATACTTTTCTTGGGTTCAACTTTTTCAGTCTCGACTTCACTCTCAGAAGATCTAGGAGAATCCTCGAAAACGTTGTCATCATCGTCACTGATATATTCTTCAGTCACTTCCTCGTTGATTTCGTCATTAGTGGAATCGTTGCTTACTAGAAATTGTACCTTTTTCTTCGAGTTCGGAAGGGGTATGTAAAATTGTGAAACACTTCGATCAGTCGGTGATGGACTACGCTCTGAAGATTTTTTCAATATCGATTTGAATCTCTGCTTCAGATCTTTTTCTCGATTCTTTATAGATTGAGAGTCGCTTTTTGTTCTTAGTTTTTTTGTATCGTTCTGAAAACAATAATATTTTATAAGAAAACTAAACAATAATTATTATGTTATATTGCTCACCCCATTTAATAACTTCTTTTCTTTTAAAATCGGCGAAGTGGACTTGGAAATACTTTTCAATCCCAATTTGGTAGATTTCGTACCGGATTTCGTTGGAGTTGACAGTCTAAGCTGCACATCTTCGTAGTCGTTTTCACATATCGAAGGTCTCACTCGAATCCTTTGGCCATTCACCAAAGTTATATTGGATGCCACTTTATCTTTGGATGCAGAGGTTTCCGTGGAAACGAGTTCGTAAGGATTTATGTCGCATTCTAAAATTGATCGACGACCAATCGTAAGGTTATAGGATTCCATTCTTTTTTCAGCTGAAATGTTAATCATCAAATTTTCAAATTCGATTTATCTACGATTAATTATATTCATAGTAACTTACCTTTTGACTTTCCATTTCGACTTTTATGTTCTTCCTCTGATGTTTTGCTAGGTGAAACAGATCGTGCTCTAAAAGAACTACTCTTCTCTTTTACAGACAATCTGGACTTTCTAACTAAGTCGTAAGGATCTCCGGGAGATGGCAGGATGGACGGTCGTTTCGATGAGGTTACTCGAACTGTTCCTCCTCTAATTGGAGTGGAAGAGGTCGGTAGGACCTCCGAAGGATAATATCTGACGGTTCCATATTTATTTTGCTCCTAATATAAAATAAGTAAAACATTATGGGCTTGATTATTGACTGAGGGACCAGAGCTTCCCGAGAGAATAGATATTATGTCTTCGTCATTGAAATGTCGGAGTAAGGAAAAAAGGGAAGCTCAACTACCTCAGTCGAAAGTCCGGCTCTTAGAGTCTTGACAAAAACCAAATGGAGCTGCCTCAATATTTTGGACAAAGCACAGGCTCCAAAAAAAGCAGAGACAGTTCCAGAATAATAATAATCTTACCGATGAGAGTGGCAATCTGGCCCCTTTGCACTTTTTGCATTGCGATGGGGATTTCTTGCTGGATTTTTTTGTACCATTTATGTAGTCCGGGCAAGCGCAGAGCACGAAGGCAGGTGTTAGGAAAATTCCTCCTGGTGCTCTTATGCTACCGTACAACCATGGATCTGCGTACCGCATTGAGCGTGAAAGGGCGCTTTCGCCTTCTACTCTGCTAGTTTCACCCTAAAAAAAAGTTTTTGATATAAAATCAGTTGTGCAGCTATTTTAAAACATACTTATAAATATTCACTATAATATGATTCAGAGGAGAACGTTGAAACCAATGACAAGAGAAATGTCTAGAGAAAAATATTAAAATCAATATTAGGACCAGTAAAATTAGCAGAAGAAAAATGAACCATGTATTAATCCAATAATATTATAATAAAAGAAAATTGAACAATGAGCAAGATAGACATGGACCACCAGGTAGCAAGAGATAGAATGATTAAAGTGACTGACACCCAAATTCACTCGTTTTATAGATACAAATATAAATATTACGCCTCATAATAGAGGGCAAAGTTCATCAGTAGGAAGACGCCATAACTCATGGCTAAAATATTTAAGGAGATGGTTCGACCTCTCGTCTGCAGAAATCCTTCGCGCTGCAGTTTCCAGAGCTACAATTGCCATTTGGATCACCATCCTTCGGCAGGAGAGGGCGTGATAAGAAGAAGAATAGATACAATATCGTACAAAAAATATTGAATGAAATACAAGTTTTTTCTACTTACCCGAAATGCATACGACGAATACGAAGTATCCGGAGGTGATGTTGGGAACCGTCGCATCGCATGGCTAACCACAGCAGCCATTAACGTATTTGTAATGCGGCATCACTGTAACAAGAAAAAATACCTTATTAAAAAAGCATCGACTAAGCTTGAGCACCAAAGTTTGTCACGTTAATAAATTATCAGTAAATAATCTAAATGTGTAAGTCATTAATAGGTACTTAATATATTATCGCAGTCAAGAATTTACCGTAAATGTTAAACTGGCTAGAGTACCACTAAAAGAAAAAGTACTGACTAGCGTATCAATAATGTGTCATAAAAAAATATATTTTTCCTCCTACCCCTATAGAACGTACACATTTTCTTCCCTCATATCAGGGAGCAAACTTATACTTCCCACCCTAGGGGAGAAGAGTACACACTTTGCTCCTACGGGAGGAAAAGTACTTTTTCGCCTGCCTTATCGGAAAAAAAATCATATGAATACCAAAAATAGGGCGGAGAGTATTGTTTAGCAGTCCAAGGGCGGACCATTCTTGACACCACCGTTTTTGGAGTTTTTCACCATTTGTCACTTTAGTACGTCAGTGTATGTCAAAATATTTTGTTATACTTTCTTATTTGGCACTTTCCTCCCTAGTGATACAAATAGCTATTTCCACGACTACATGTATGTATATTGGGGTGACATTCACTGAGACCGAAGAGATCTGTTGTGTCCCCTTACTTCTACTTAGTCTCAGAGGACTAGTAGCCCCTTTAGACCTATTTCCCGGAGGAATTATAGGATGTCTACGGGCTTCAGTTTAGGTGTGTCCCTCTTCTATCCAGTAGTCACCTAGGAGGAGGTATGAGACGGAGGCTGGAGTGCCCCAGGGCTCGGTTCTTGGACCGACGCTCTGGAAGTGTGGGTTTATTGAGGTTTGTGGGATAGTATGTATGTCCTGGTATGTACGGCAAAGGGAGAGGCGGTGATAGAAAGAAAGGCGGAGATAATTAGTAAGAAGATTGTGGAGAAGATAGAGCGGTGCGGTAAGGAAGTGGCGAAATATAAGACGATGGGTTGCTAGTGAAGGGACGGAGCAAGACGAGGGAAGGGGGGGTGATGGTGAAGGGAAGGATAATTCGTATAGGGGACTCTGTGAAATACCTAGGGGTGTGGTTGGATAGCCAATTATTATCCTTCAAAACACACATATTAAAGGCGCCAGAGAAGTGGTAAGTGAGGGCAGCATGGCTGGGGAGATTTATGTTTAATGCGAAAGGGCCGGGAGACTGGAAGAGGAGGGTAATTGGTAGAACGGTAGAGCAGAGAATGCTGTTGGGTGCGGAGTTGTGGGGTGAACGAGCGGGGGCGAATGCGAGGTGAATGCGAGGCCACTCCTGCTGGTGCAGAGAGGGATACTGCTGGGGGTGGTGCAGGGGTATAGGTCAGTGGGTGAACTGGCAGCAGCGGTGCTCATTGGACGTGATGGCTAGATCCAGGAGTAAAGGCTGGAGGGGTGCGACCAGAGAGGAAGTACAGGAATGAGTGGAGGAGGAAATGAAGAGAAGGTGTGAGGAGTATAAGGGCACGCTAAAAGGGGCGATTGGGAATAGTAAGATTGGATGGACCGGAAATTTGGGGAGGTGAACTATTTCTTGAACAGGCGTTCACTGGACATGGGTTGAGAGTAGGGTACCTCCACAAGATTGGGAAAAGAGAGACTGGAGTGTGCGAGAGGTGTGAAGTGGAGGATGATGTGGGGCATGTGTTTAGATGCTGGAGGAACGAAGGAGTTGGAGAGGAAATTATGGGAAGCGGTGTATTGGGAGATAAAGTTGAGAGTGGAGGAGGAATGGATGGAGGTGAGTGGCGTAGTGGAGAGCATGATAAGGGGGAGAGAAGGACTCGATATGGCATGAGATGTAGGAGTGATAGTTAGGGAAAAGACGACGGTGTGAGCAGAGAGTGTGCAAAGGACCGCCACCCGTCTCGAAGTATGCTAGAGTAGTGATTTCGATGCGGGGGTAACGGCGATTTTGAGGTGGGTTTGGTTGGTAGGCATCCCCTTGAGAATGAGTCCAACACCGTTTGAGTCCTGGACCCATTCGAACATGAGTTTCCTATCTCGACCCGAAAAAAAAGAAGGTGTGCCCTAGGATTCTGAATTGCCGTGCAATTCGCAAGTATTTGGATGGAGGTTTCTTCTTCCATACCACAGAATCTACATTCTTCTTCCTCCACTATTTTGAGCTTTTTCAACTGCCCATTCAGGCGGCAGTGTCCCGTTAGGACACCTGTTTAAACTCTTAGTGCGCAGTCAACAATTTACCGTAAATGTAAAGCTGGCTAGAGTACTACTAAAAGGAAAAGTACTGACTAGTTTATATTTTTCCACTATTACATAGGAAAGTAACTTATTTAGCATATACCTAATACCACGGAAACTGGGAAAAGTTTATTGTGGAACTATTGCGGACAATAAGGTATTTTATACGAGTGCGACAAGATGATGGAACACGAGGCTGTCCCAGCTTTAGCCGAAACGTTTGGAAAAGAAATCCAGAAAAGACCACGGCATAACAGCCCGGAAAACATCAAACACACTGACTCTAGCCGTGAAAGCCTAAATTTTTACAGTGTTTCCAGACTTTCTGGCCTTACTGTTAAATTTTATAAAGAATTATACTGACATCCAAGTATTACACAGATTTCAATCAAAGGTGAAACAAATGAGTTAAATGAAAATAGTAATAATCTAAAAACGGTAAATGAACTTGAAAATATATTCAGTTGAGTAACTTTTCAATTTGATATATTAGATCATACCTTATTGACAATTATCGCCGACAAAAATGCAACACCTTTCCTCTGTCATTTGTCCTTCGCATTTTATCGATGTTTCCTTATTGAATCGAATCGTTGGCTTGACGTGAATAGAGAATGAAAAAAAATGTTACTGTGGGATTTAAAATAAAAGCAAACAATGGATCTTAAGGATATATTATAATGTACTCATGGCAATTGAAATATTTTAACAACTATAGGAGTGTTTGGAATTTGTTGAAAAACTTTTAATAATTTAATCATTTCTTGACAATTTGATAAATGAAGTGTATAATATAGACTGTTTACAAACGAGGTAATGAATGAAAGCGATGGATTGGCGAAAGTTTACTATAATATATATTATTTGTCGCATTAATTTCTTTCAGTATCAATAAAAATCATCAATTTTTTGGAAAATTAAGTAAGATTTTGCTATAATTGGAAGTATATTGTGTGTATATTAGATGGTTGGGATGATAATTGACATGAGATAATGCATAAAATGTAAAACATCGATTTAAAATGATCTCAGATTTAAGGCAAAAGTGTAGTAATTTGAATTTGATAGTGATTACTGTTAGCTACTTTTTTTCGTGGAGTTCAAGTCAAAAGCTCGACAACTATGAAAATTTACATTTCCGTCCTTGGAATATGGGGCCATTGACATTATATTTTCATAATCTGGAAAGTCCTTCCATTCCTTTATGTATTCCCAAACCAAAACGAGTCTTAATTGAAATATCATCCAGTATAATATATGAATTATTTTAAGATTAATTGTTTAATACAAAAGATTTTTATCTATTCAGGATATTCTGACAAAAAATTGAATTGAATATATTTTAGACACCTGAAATGAAACCTTCAATGTAAAAGTGATCTTTGATAATTTTGTAATAATTGTTCCACATCCGGTATAGACTGTTTAAAAATAACCCAAACTTCATAAAAAATCCTTGTACCAATTTTAATATCAAGTACATGTTAAAATTAAGACAACCGTCATAATTATCATTGGACGTTGCGAAAAAATAACAGCATGTTAATTTCTTGTACTTTATTTCTACATATTCATATAAAAAATGAGCACACATTTCTTAAGGTTTGATATTTCCTGTATTTTTTTTTTCAATTAAATTTTTGTTAGTTTCAATTTAAATCTATTTATGTTGACATCACAAGTTCATTGTTTGTCAAGAATGTGTAAGATTCTCTTAAAGCTAAATGTCCTGGACTAAAATTTCAATTAATATACATTTAAATGATGTTATTTCATCGGAGAATACGACTTATACTAATAGAATGAAAATTCATCTTCACTGGATGATCGCCTCAACTCAGCCAGAATATTTATTGCATTTGATAGCCAGGCTGATTCAAAGGCTCTAAAGACTCACAAAAAAAGGAGCTTGTATTTTATTTATTAGACCTGAACCATTTTGTGCTATCCCAAAAAGTCACATCGTGGAAGAAGTTCGAAAATAGTACAACCTACTGGAAAAATACTCGAGGCCCAAAGACAGACGCTCACTACGCTGAATTGCTTTTGGAGCTTCAGAAATCTGATCTCAGAATTATCACATAGATTCTCTCTCAGATACCATTTTTATAAGATAGACAAAGTGGACAGTGGAACATGCAGACGAGACTGAGAACACATTATCTGGAATAGCAGGGTAATTGTCTGCCAATGCCTTAAATACCTCTGGAACATGTCTACTTAGAGCCAGATCAGTCTACATACATAGCTCCAAAACGGCTAATAGGCTAGATCTGCTGGACTAAAATATAGATATAGGGTATACACAAAAGATCTTATAGGTCGCAGTATGGTAAGGCCAGCCGGGGCAATCTTAATTCGTGTAATCTAATCTAATCTAATCTAATAATCACTCTTGCTTAAAAAGTCTTCTATCTAGAGAGCGAGTAAAGAATAAAAAAAATTATATCTAGCCAGGTGACCAATAAGAAAACGTGGGTATTTAGTTCCTGTATTTTTAGAAAAATATTTTTTCCCACCTATTTTTCACTGACAACGAAAATTTATTTAAATAGTATATTCCATAACCAGAATGATCCATTTCTAACGTTCTGTAGACTATACTTTCTATAACAACATTTCAAAAATACCAAAAAATCCTTAACTAGAATATAATTTCACCAGGAAGTATGAAAATAGTTTCTATTCAGTAACATTTCTACGTATTAGTTAGACAATCTCACTGTCCCGTGAAATCGGTAAAATTTAAAAATAATTATTCAAGGAATGTAAATTCATGGAAAAAATTAACGCAACACTTAAAATTTTGCTTATTTTTTATTAAGCAGAAATCTTTCAATTTTGAACCGATTAAAATGATTTTTTTGGCATATTGTAGGAAATTCACAAGCATTTTGAATTTTTGTAAAAATAAATTTGATTATTTTTTTCACTTGTCAAAATCTGACATTTTGGTGGTTTTAACCAATAGCAATACATTATTCTAGCCAATCACTCGGTATTATACTGATAAAACTGCTTCCTCATCGATAATACCTTGTTTACATTGAAACGTCAAAATTTTACTTTGAATTTGTCATCATTGACAACTAAATGTGCTTCGAAGTTTATTGAAAAATGAACACAAACCGATTCAGTACCATCACCCAAGAAAATATTGAACATTTAATACAAAATCCTTTTAAATTGTTGAAAAAAATAATCTTCCCAAATACAACTCGTTCTTCAAATTTTATCACATAATTTTTTATTTTCATCACTCAAACTTGTTTATTTGAGGCAAAAACATTCAAACAAACAGAATTTAGATAAAATCACTCGTCCTGACGGACTCGTGATTTTATCAATCGGTTTGTTTTCATATTTTCGCCAAATAAACAAGTTTTCGTGGAAAAGAAAAAATTATCGATAAAATTTGAAGCACTCGTGGTATTACCTTTGATAATTTATTATACGGGTGGAATGAGACAATATTTATGTACCGTAAATTCTAAACACCCTGCAGGGTGAACTGAGCGCTAGATTTTTTTTTTGCAATTAGAAAGACTAGTTCTCGATATTTTGTTTTTTAAATATTCCAATATCTCTCTCTTCACAATAATATTTATTCCTAATATCCACAGCATCAATTATTAAATTAACATTAAACATGAACAAGTAACAAATTAATAATGCGTAATTCCTCTTTGTACTCTTGTAACAGCTTGGATTAACTACGCCGAAAAAATTGGGGTTTTCTTTAAAAATTTGTATCTTTTGTGAAGAGAGATATATTATTGGAATAAATTTAAAAAAATATCGAGAATTGATAAGTCTTTCTAACCACAGGGTATTTAGAATTTACGATACATAAATATTATTCCATTCCACCTGGTATAATAAATTGTCAAATTTATTTTTACAAAAATTCAAAATTCTTGGGATAATTTCAATTAATATCCTACAATGTGCCGAAAAAATTATTTTTCGGCAACCGCCCGGAAAGTACTCACCCCCCGGACGCTTTTTCTTTGAGAAAGTAGCACTTTTCCGGCCTAGTCCGGAAAGTATGTATTTCTCGGACTAGGCCGGGAATAATTACATCGTTGTTGTCATTGTACTTAATAACCAAATAAACGTATGAAAATCTATATAGGTATGCTTTATAAAAGAATGCAGTGCTTACCATAGCAACCAAATAACGAATTACCAATTTGACATTATAATAGTTGATATTTTTATTTTTTAAAGTTTACATGGTTTTTGGTCGCGATAATTGCAATAAATAATGGAAAGCGTCAGTTAAAACGAGTTTGAAAATGTGCTTGACGATATTTTCAATGCAGCAGCTGCTACTACAACACAATTAGTACCTAAAAAATCAGGGTTCAGGTACGAAAACGTTTATAATTTGTTCACGAAATGGATGGATATAAAGAAATTCAAAACTATTACAGAGGTCGTAGTTTTGGATTATTTGGCACAAAAATCAGAAATTGTTAAATCCTGTTTTTTCGGACTCGCAGACTTCCAGGACTCGCTTACGGCTCGTCCTGGAATCTTGTCTACTCGTATATCCTGGACTTGTTACGTAATTTACTATTTAATCGGTTGAACATTAAAAGATTTCTCCTAAATCAAAAATAAGCAAGATTTCAAGTGTTGCGTTAATAATAAATTATTACAGTTTCCTGTAAAATTGTCGTATTTAGTATAGCGTGTTACCAATAGATATCGAAGAATAAAAATATATTATTCCAATGCTTACAACAATGTTTTGAAAAATATTTTTCAAAAACAGCGACCGTTCAACGAAGAAGAAAGAACTACTTCCCCGGCTACATGCCCCGACAGACATTGAATTACACTTCTATGTCAAATGGGGTTGGTTGGTAAATCTACAAGATTCAAACCAACCATTCAGGTTTGTAATTAGAAGGGACAACATAACTTGTAGACCGGTTTCGGCGTATTGCGCCTCATCAGTACAAGGTATATGTTATCGTCCGAGAGTTAATCCCGAACTGAATTTGCCTTTACAAACGCCAACTATACATACCTTCCAAGGGCGGAAATGTGTTAGTTGCGAAAGTAGCGACACCTTCACCTCCAAGTCACAAACCAAAATTCGAATGTGACAACAAGCCCGTGAGCTTGAAACAATAATGAATCATTACAGTTCAATGTCTGTCGGGGCATGTAGCCCGGGAAGTAGTTGTTTCTTCTTCGTTGAACGGTCACTGTTTTTGAAAAATATTTCCAGTGCCAAATAAGCCAAAACTACGACCTCAGTAATAGTTTTGCATTTATTTATATCCATCCATTTCGTCCATATATCCATCCATAAACGTTTTCGTACCTGAACCCTGATTTTTTAGGTAATCATTGTGTTGTAGTCGCAGCTGATGCATTGGAAATTTCGTCAGGCACATTATCAAACACGTTTTCACTGACGCTTTCCATTATTTATTGCAATAATCGCGACCAAAAACCATGGAAACTTTAAAATAGCAAATTATCAAATATTTTTCAAAAACAGCGACCGTTCAACGAAGAAGAAAGAACTACTTCCCCGGCTACATGCCCCGACAGACATTGAATTACACTTCTATGTCAAATGGGGTTGGTTGGTAAATCTACAAGATTCAAACCAACCATTCAGGTTTGTAATTAGAAGGGACAACATAACTTGTAGACCGGTTTCGGCGTATTGCGCCTCATCAGTACAAGGTATATGTTATCGTCCGAGAGTTAATCCCGAACTGAATTTGCCTTTACAAACGCCAACTATACATACCTTCCAAGGGCGGAAATGTGTTAGTTGCGAAAGTAGCGACACCTTCTCCTCCAAGTCACAAACCAAAATTCGAATGTGACGACAAGCCCGCGAGCTTGAAACAATAATGAATTATCACAGTTCAATGTCTGTCGGGGCATGTAGCCCGGGAAGTAGTTGTTTCTTCTTCGTTGAACGGTCACTGTTTTTGAAAAATATTTTTCAAAACATTGTTGTAAGCGTAGGAATACTATATTTTTATTCTTCGATATCTATTGTTGCGTTAATTTTGTTCATGAGTTTAGTAGTCAAAAGATGGGCCTGAATCTATACTACTGCCTTAAAATATTTAAAAAAAATTAATAACAAATTCTGCTCTAGAAATATAAAACTTTCTGTTTACAGAATAATTTAAAACCACTTCAGTAAATGTTACCAAAAGTGATACGACAAATATTGAAAAGTAGACGCAGCGTGGTCTGAATCAATGAAAGTAAAAACACTCGATCAATGCATTTCACATTTTAAGGGTAAAAGGACCGCCTCGAGGCAATCGATTCACTTTCGCTTGTCGATCAGGTGCAGCTTCTTCATTTGGAATTGAAAATTGCCCGGAGGCCGAGAATCTCTCCAATCTAATGACACACTTACCCATATTATTATCATCATCACGGTATCATTAAATTATACGCTTCTTATGGGATTGGAAGATTATTAGAAATTTGACAGTTTCAATCGATACTTGCATAACTTTTTGAATGGTTATTTTTTCAAATAGTATAGCAAACTATGATTTTTGCATTTTTAGTCGCTTTAAGCAATTTTTGGTAGAGGTAAAACTTATGGGTTGGTAGCTTAACTGTCACTTTAACCAACACTTGTCACTGTCATGCAGAAATAAGTGGGTTTTACTAGATAAGGAGATCGAACTCATACGGAAAAATTGACAAAATCTGTCCTCAAAATTTTCTATCTAAGCCTCCAAACAATGAACATACTAGAAGAGTAAACTGGCACCCTCTGCCATGACCAGAAATTGGAATACATGGAGTCCGATCTCCTTATATAGTCTCCATGCTCTAACCAATCGATTATCTCCTTGAACTGAAACTTGACAACTTTCCAGAAAAAAATTCTTATTGGGCAAGAATGCTAGTAAGGATTCTACAATTCGTGCATTGTTTAAATTGCGATTTATTGTAGTGAAAACTTCTGCAGTCGCATTGTGTGATTTTTGGTAGGGGTAGGACTTATAAGTTGATTACTGCATGACCTTCAAAACGTATCATAGATGCACGATTCACTTTTTAAAGGGGTTTAATTTATTTGAAAAGATTTCATTTACTTACCAGGGGCATACGATACAAAATTTAAGAGAGGTTAATTTGTAAATTGAAGGTTTTTAAGTTAGTGGTTAATTGACAGTGAAATTCTCATATACATTGACAAAAATGCTTAATGTCATGAGCAATAACATTTTCTGAATAAAATTAAATAAAAACAAAAAAATTGCCATTTTTTCTCATCAACGTGTGCTCATGTTACATTTTATTTCACATGTGTTACATTATTTTACGCACAATTAATTGCTGTGGACCTTAGAATAATCTGGAAGACTTGAAGCTTATCAATAATACATTTTTCTTCTTAATTGTATGCTAACAGAAATATTATGTATATAAAAATTAAAAACGAAAATAATTAATGCAGAATATACTCTACTTCAGCCTCCTACACGTACTTTCTCTTTCAAATGATATCAAACCATTATTTTAGATTCAATTACAATCATCGATTCTCGCGTCTAATTTTATTCTTTTTGCTTCCAGTGTTTTTATAACTAACACATGTCATTTATATGTACTTACATGTCATATATAGAATAATAATTGGTTGACCAAAAAAGGTGATGGTAAATAACTGTTACTCGAGATGATGTCCAATGTTTATGGAATTAAAACTTTCTAGTGGTAAATCAATACTATAAACAATAAAAAAAATGTTACAGACTAACCTACTCAGAATTGTGTGAACAGGTGTATGAATAAAATTTGCTTAAATTTTTTATTATAACATTTATCAGCATTAACTGGAGCAAAAAAAATGTCGATAATATACATCCAAAGAAAAACACAATCTGAGTTTTGTTAAAAACCGGTTTTATTGTGAAGCAGATATATTATTTTTTCAGATTCTGTTCCTTACTAAATTCTGGAATCGTTGGCGATACTTGAGCTCAGTTTACACTACCACTATACCAACACTGATGATCTACATTATCTTACTCGAGTTTTGATAACCAAGTTATATTCTTCAAAGATTGAAGGTAAACTTTCCAGTTGATATATCTATCCTCTTCCGCTGTATTGGAAGGAATTAGAAAATGGTTCATTTGGTGGATGTGACGGGAACGAAATGAGGCATGAGCCTATAGTTATGAGCGCCCACTGCCTTCTTAATACTTTTTTATTAAGTAGGCAAAAAAATGAAAAACAAATTTCATTCTCCTTTATTACAATAGGTTTTCTAAGCCTTCAGCTTCATTAAAAACAATATGGTTCAGAGGATAGATATGGAAGGTGTAGCATGTCTATCGACCTGTTTCTATTTTATAGAATAAATCCTTTTAATTACCGTTCGTCGTCTCATTAGCCACCCCAATCTTCAACCCTGACCATAAGACAATTGACGTCTGCCAACTGTCGCTTCCATTTTTTCAACGCCACGAGGGACAGCCCTTTCCGCTAGCGACTCTCTTCGAAGAAATACCTCAATTTTTCATCGTTTTTATACCTCTCCTATCTAATTAGTTTTGCTGTGGTAAGCACAGCCCCTAAACTAGGATACAGCCCCCAGGGCTAGGATACAAGCCCTAGACCAGGATACAGCCCTAGACCAAAATACCGCCCTAGACCAGGACACACCTGCTAGGATACCGTTCTAATCAAGACATCTATACCTACCTATATTCTTCGAGATCTAGTCTCCATCGTTTCAAGACTTCGTACAGGGGAGTTTCCCTAAAACTTCACCACTTGGGGCTGGAAGTCATAACGATATCTAGCTTTCAACTTGATTCGGGCAATTCAACCATGAGGTGGCAACCAATCAAGCTATCAAACCAAAATAACGATCAATCAAGTATTTATTTAGTTTCCTGGCTAAAATTGGGAGAAAAGTTCCAGCTATAATTTAAGCTATTCCTTAAGAATATTGTTGAGCAGGTTTTTAAGATCTTTATGAAGCTTTTTATGAAGATGTATATGAAGATTCTTAAGAAGGTTTTTATGAAGGCCCAAAATAATAAGTTTAGTTAAAGAGTTTATCTCATACAAGATATAGGTAGGATTACAGATAAGCATGGTAACTGACATAGGTTGGCATGTGGCCTTTACTGTGGCTTCGAACACGAAGGATATTATAAATGAAATTCTTTGGACTACAAAAATAAAACTATAGGTATCCACTTAGTATAGTTTGGCAAACCTATCTGAAGCTACGCGGCATCGGTGAGGAGCGAGGAAACAAAGCCGATATCTGTCATAAAAGTACCAGTGGCTTACTTACAAATAAACATTAGCTTCACCTCTCTAGTTTGGCTATGAAGTGTCTTTCCACGAGTATATTGATTCATTTTTGAAAAATGAACAAACACAAAACACTACTCTATTCAAAATCACAAAAAAGTTTATTTATACTAATCACAAAATACAAAAATTTAAGATGCCGAATGAAACTGAAAATACAATGGTGAACACAGACAATACCAACGCCACTGGATAATCAATATCAGTCAATAGACAAAGTAAGGAAAGGGATCACGCGCACGCGCTTGCCAATAGCAAGTCAGGCGGTTGCATAGCAACGGACTGTTCGATACATTTTCACCAATTGAGTTCGTTCAGAGTACGCGGTAATATGATTTTCGCACGACGTTGCCGGGTAGAAGGAAACCCATAACATATTTGGAAAAGTGTTTACCTAATATTCAAAAATTCAAAAAATAATGTTAATAGACAAAATCCAATGAAACAAGCACATTAAGGAACTAACGTTTAATCATTATTGATAACCAAAAGATTATTATTATCACTACATACTTAGCACTTTATCTTTTTCATAGTTAAACGTGGCAATATCGAATGTTTTCGACCGCATACCTTTCACAGCTTCAGATAAGTTTGCCAAACTATGAGTGATTCTGTGCCTCAGATTAGAACTCTATTTAATATTTTCCAAAGATTTCAGATTTCAAATCCGCCGAAGGCGTAGCACGTTCTTCTCGAACAAAATTGCTTTCTACTCACAAAAAAACCGTTTTTTCTATGACCTCTGACCTGATGCCGGTGGTTAACCTTGAAGAGAGTTTTCCATGACTTTATTTACTACAAGGCTGTTAAGGAAATTAAAAAAGATATTTCTGACAGCTGATTGATTGATTGCTGACACTTTTTGGTGGTGTTTACATTTTGTAAGTTTTGAAGCTGTTTATATAAAAATTAAAATAGGGTGACTTATAATGAAATTAAAATAAGGTTTTGTTCAATTAAGAATTCTATTTTTATTTTTAGGTGGTGAAGCTTGGGGAAAGCAAGACCTGTAGAGGATTTAAAAAAAATAACAAATAATGACAAAAGTTATGGAAAGTTGTTGATAATAAACGTATTTGCTTTTTCTTGGTTGATTTCATATTATACTCAAACAATTTAATGAACCTTAATCCTATTTAATACTTGTTGAGGTAAGTTGTAAAATAAACCCGTAACAATATTAGTTAAATATATTCAAATTAAATTCACAATTCATAATCGGAAAAATATTTTGACTACAACAGCATCCAAGGTACAATTAAATTAAGTAGACCATTGAAGAAAATAATTCACAAAGTATCTTGAAGTATCGATAATACCTTCACTTGCTACATTTGTTATGTTTTTTAAACGATTTATTCCTACTTTCACATGTCTTTCCTACAGTACTAAGTAATTATCTATTCACATGAATGGATAGTAGAAAGTGTGATTTAAAAAATATCAGATAATGTTTGTTAGGATGATGAGTTATCAGGGATTGCCTTTTTTGAATAATTGTTATTGTTTACATTATTCGCCTTATAGAAATAAGCAGCTTTTTAATCGGCTCTTCAAAACTACAATAAATGGAAAACAATTATTTACGGTAGAATTACAATGACAATAAAAAAAACTGTTGGAATGCGTAAAATATATCCAATTATTATTCTCTATTTAGTAAAAAAAAATTAATTAAAAATATATGGTCTCATAGTGAGAAATACGTTAGTAGAAAAAAAAAAGAAATGAAGGAAGGAGAATGGGAGAACATAAAGATGATGAAGATTTTTGGTACAGAGAGAAATTGTAACCAGATCAAAGTTAGTTCTTCCATAAGCTGATTCCAAGATTTTTGCCAGTCTCTAACTTGTAGCCTTGTTTCAGTGACACTGCAATTATTAGATGCCATACTTTCCCCTTTCTTTATGGCTACAGTTTATTGAAAGATTTACCTCGTTTTCCAAGACTTCTGTATCGACTTCTGGGGCCTTATTCTTGACTTAGGGGATGGAGCTTCCATTTTGTCTTTATTTTGCTTGGTTACTCTGTCACTGCAGTGACAAAGACAAAATATCTGTTCTCTCAGGAAGTTTCACTCTCCCAGTCAAGAATACGGGCCCTAAGGATTCTTCAAATAAATCATCCCGGTGATAACCACCCTCGGGGTATTAGCAAACATTGACCTACTGTAGATGTTTCTTCTTTGTTCCCTATTCAGTGATCCTATTCCAAGTAAATCGATTTGTTAGAAGGGATTTTGGAGATGTCTGTGAATGACTTCACAAGGAAGCAAGTCTATTTGCCACAAATCAATATTTTCAATACTTATTTTAATTAAATTGTTTAATTATTTGAATTGGTATCTTTAATGAAATCAATCATCAGAATGAAAACGGATGTGAAAACCGTGAAACACTGGACTGATACTGCAAGATGTAAATAGATCTCATCAATAAAATTACACAATTTTTTTTTATTTGACGAAGGTAGGGACAAGGAAATAAGTGAAAGGTGATGTTTAAATGTTTTCAGTCACTCGTGGGTATTAAAAGCAGCTTGCAGGCCAGGTGCGATATTGGTTACACGTTGCTTAATCAATAATTATCAAAAAATATTGGTCTTCCACAGGTGCCTTATGAAATGTCAATCATCATGTAACGTGACTACTAAGAAATAAATTTACTTATGCACGCGAACTAAAAACTTATACAGTTGCATTAGTTATTTTTATAGTTCATTTCAGAAAGGTATAGAGTAATAAAACCTCATTAGGTTTGCAAAGGGAGCACAGAGTGACCCAACGAATATTTTAGCCACTTTCATAGTTTGGCATTGATTCCATTGTAAAATTCTTTCTTTTTATCAAGTGCAGGTAGTACCACCCGGGTTGGGGTCAATATATGGGTTTAGCCTATTGTTATCCATTCACAAACACTGAAAATAGTGTGCCAAAGGCGTGCCGGTAGGATACTCGTGAAAAGGAAAGAATTTTATTTTAACAGAATAAAAATTAGGCATTATGTACATAGTATTAGGTACACTTATTTTTTATTGAACATTATACTAAAAATACATTATACAGAAATTAAATTATAAAAAATCATAATATTCTTCGTCATCTGAGGAACTGTCATCTCCTCTTGACGTTATAATTAACGGGTCGACGGTCCGATCGATCAAGTAGTCAAGATCCCACATTTTCTCCTCTTCTTTAATGACGATGTGGACTGCTTTTCGCCAGTTCTCTGGTGTCACCTCCTTAATGGCTTGATCAAACAGTAGCTTAACGTCTTTCATTTTGAATGTCGTGTTGTGTCTTGCTACAAATCCTTTCACTTGCGCCCATATAAGTTCTATAGGATTTAGTTCGCATTGATATGGCGGTTTGCGCAGCACAGTTACACTATGTTTTTCTGCTATATCTTCC
Organism: Lochmaea crataegi; assembly: GCA_947563755.1. NCBI lineage: Eukaryota > Metazoa > Arthropoda > Insecta > Coleoptera > Chrysomelidae > Lochmaea > Lochmaea crataegi. The sequence continues at coordinate 9,778,171 of OX387427.1, forward strand.
ACGGCGTATTTCATAAAACGATGTTTGTATATTTTTGCCATAGCTAATAGTTCTTTTTTTATCAAATTATCTTCAAATTCAATACTTCTGGTGGTTAACCAGTCAATAATTTCTTGTTTTCTCCAAGATGAAGTTGGACTCTTCTCTATGCGTCGAGAATGATAACTCGCGTTATCCATAACTACTACTGAATCAGCCGGAAGATATTTTATCATTTTACCAAAATAGTCTTCAAAAACATCCGAATCCATGTCCTCGTAGTAATCTCCCGTATGGCATGACTGAAAGGTTAGCAAACCTTCTTTTAAAAATCCCTCTTCGCTTCCAATATGGACGATTATTAGTCTTTTCCCTTTACCTGAAGGCACCTTAAGACCAGTTGACAGGCCTTCCATGAAAGCTTGGCGAGCACTGGTTATATTTTTGTCTTGCCACATTTTTGGTACTGTATAACCTTCATTGATCCACGTCTCATCAAGATAAAAGATTTTCTTCTGCTCTGTTCTGTACTGCTTTTTATACTTCTTAAGTATTTTCGTCGCCAGCAAACAATTTCATCGTTTTCCAGTAAAAGTGCTTTACGGTTATGCTTTTCCCAGGCAAAATCCATATTTCTCAAAGTGGTCCATAAAAGTTTTTTAGTTATCAACGGAATACTGTCATCCTGGCCAAGCTCCATTAAAATCTTATCTAGGGTGGGTGTTTCTTTTTTTAAATAAAAAGAGTGAACTTTTCTTCGAATTACACTTTTGGTGTCTTCATCAAGGACTTTTACTGGCCTGTCTGGACTTTTCTTGGGAGGCTCCACTTGGCCTGCTATTTTTCTCCCCCGCAATAATTTAAAAACGGTGGACTCTCCAACTCCAGTCATTCGGGAACATCGGTCGACAGTTTCTTGTACAGTAAATTTCGGGTAATCGTATTTTATGCAATCGTGTACATTTAAAATAATAAGTTTTTCATTCACTGATAGTGGAGAATTATTGGAACATATTTTCGTTGGTGTAAATGTCGCCATTTTATTACTAATCTTATGATACTGTGAACACTATTTACGGCTTAACAGCAAATACTGATGTGTTAAACTAAACAAATATACTTATAAAGGTCTCAAAATTTTGGGTAAGGCACCTTGCGGTGCATGGTTGAACCGAATCTGAAACAGGGTTGGAATTAGGCAGAGGCACTAATAGAAGGTCAAACGGTACCTGTTAAACGCAAAACGTAAGTGTATAATCTACTACCTAAGTAATCCCTACACAATATTTCGATATTGACACTTCAGGCCAGAAAATATACTTTTCCTAATTCTCTTACGCAATTACTTGAAATTTTAATATTACAAACAATACTATTTCAAGACCTACGCCTATGGCCGACACCGAAATTGAGCCGAGCTGGACGGAATTCCCCATTTTATTACTCTATACCTTTCTGAAATAGACAGAAGAAATTGCAAAACTTCAATATTGAAAAATGGAATTGTGATTTGAAAATGGTATGGATGCTCTTAGATCCAGCTCTCCACAGATTCTTATACTACTGTTTTTGGTTTACTAATAATTTGTCGGTCGGTCGGAAAAATAGGCAAAAAATTTCTACAAAACGACGAAAAACATAAACCACTCTATAGTTCTTATACCGGTACCACCAAGTGAAAAGTGTCTCAGTGAACCCAATCCCAAAACGCAAGAAAAAAGACGTTGACACAGACGAGCATTTTCCTCAAATTCCTTCCACCTCAAAAACATCTTCAATAAAAACTACAGAACAATCTTCCAAACCCTCCTGCTCAACCAAATCACGTTCTAACTCAGAATCTCACATCGAAAATCTCTATCACCTAGCATCTTATACCAAATATCTTTCTCCAGAGCAATTATCTCAATTAAAAAATACTTCTAGCCAACTCCCACTCCACACAACCACTTGTCCTACGCCCAGGCAGCCAAATCTCAGGCTTCATCTACCCCATCCCCACGCTCTTCAAAGGCCTCCTGATTCCATGGAGTTAAAATCCATAGTAAAATCGACGAAGAAGCCTCAGTTCGGACTTCGTCTAAAACACCATCCCACTCTTCTACAAAATCTTCAACTCCACTTCAAATATTAAATCTTCGAAACCTCCCACCAAAATTCTGCTCCCAGAAGGAAATTTTCATCTTTCTAAACAGAAATGAAATCCTAAGAGGCCAAATTTCCTATCTAAAAGCCCTCCTCAAAATTACGAAGAACATTTGCCATAAAGAAGTTGCTCACCTCTCCACTCCCAAACTCCTGCCTCCAGGAAAGACACTCCAGCCAAAACCCACAAACCAGCTCCCTTAACAGTCCCAAAGCCATTTGACTTCCCTTCGGAAGACCAAAAAATTCTTGAGATAACATGCATTATCTTAATGAATGCAATCCCTTCCTCCCATAGGACGGTAAACAAGATGGCCTATTATAATCACAACTGCTATGACAAGGACAGGGCAACAAGGCATTCTTCAACTTCACGCCAATCTCTTAGCCTCGGACTCACATCACCCCCACCACACCTCACCACGCGCCGAAACAGTGCAATCACCGAAAAAGTGCTCCGAAAACTTGGAAGATCTCAACGAAAAGTGCACGAAAAAGCAACAGACGAACCGTTGCTACGAGAGGAGTTTCCTACTGCGAGACGACACAACAAACAAAAAACGCACTTTTTAGTACAAAACACACACACTTCGGGTACTTTTCAGTACCTGAAGGGTTTCTTACAAAAACACCCTCCCATTACTATTCCAGGATATAGATGTAGGTTTTCTGTGATTTTTTCCTGCATCTTAATTTCCGCAATGATACATTGTGGAAATTAACAAAATGGCCATCCCATGGGTGCACAGCCACAGCTGTCCCTACCGCAACCGTCAATTCACTTGCCTTTCTTATTCAATCAAACCTTGAAGAGGACTAACTCTCCTATAGCAGGGTAGAATTCAAATATTTTGCTTACGGTCCTCCTGTTTTTTGCTCTTACACCTTCCAAGGCTGCGAATACTTTTGCCTTTGGCATTTGCAGTTTTATTATGTGTGAAGGATATAATAGTGCTGCTGTAGAAGTATTTCTCATCGACCCCAGACATGCAAGTCTCTGTAGCTTGCTTAGTCTCATCATGGTCATTTTTTGCTGAGTCTTCGATCACCATAACAAGCCAGGATCTAGCCTACATTTCCTTTAAAGGAGGATCTGGCCACTACTAGAATGGTCTTTAGATACTATTTCCAAGGTAGGTTTTGAGTCAAATAATACCCTAAAATACTTCGTTAATTTCCACAATATTCAGTGGTTAGTAGTCGTAATGGCTAAAGTATTTATACTATAATGGGAATAATTAATAATATCAGTCTTCTGAATCTATTGATTTGACATTATTAACCTTATTAATGATATGATCGCAAATAATAGATAATTTACATAGTTAATGAACTAGTGTAAATGTACGTTTTACTTTCATTGGCGGGACTCTTATATATAAATATAATATACTCTGAGATGATCGCCTACGAAAAGTAAAAGCTAAACTAATTTCAGCTAATGGGTGTGTTGTGAACTTGAAAAAAATAATTCCGTAAGATATTAAAGCAAAAAAAAACATAACGAAAGTGATAGGTGTGCTATTGTACATTATTATTATTATTATTAATATTTTTTTTCGAGTGAAGGTAAAACGATGATTTTACATTTTGTTGAGCGATGTCGTTGACTTCATCGTAAATTTCGTTTGTTGTTATATTTTTACTTTCTTCCGTTTTATCGTTGTGGATCTGAAATATTAATTAGAGCGGATAATGACGTGTATATTTTTTAACGTTTTTATTGAATTTATCGTGGAAGCGGTAATTGAAGAGGTTTAATCTAGCGATGATCATTTTAGGTTTAGATTGTATCGTGAAGGTATAGAGAATAAGAACAAAAATAATTTGAATAAAAAAGGAGGTTTAACGTTAATTAACGAAGATATTGACAAGGAGACGTTGTTTACTCAGGCATTGAGAGACATATTCGAATAAGTGAACATAAATAGAAGAAACACAATGTTGGTCGGTCTCAAGGTAAATTTATAAAAGTCTGAGGCAAATGATGTTTTCCAATGCCAACACACCCTTCCATACACACACTCAAGGTAAATATGGACAAAACAAAAGATATCAAACACAGGTGTCATTTTATGTTTATGGTCCATAAATAAACTGATCCATAAAAGTTAGGAAGTTCACAAATATTGGATTTATGTTAAAAAATCGTTAACTGGTTCATTCACCAAGGTTTTTCTTATCTGACTAGACTGACTAGTTTTTAACTTTAAGGCAAGTTGTTTTCTTTTGTATTTTCAAGAATTTTATCAGTTATTTAGTCAACTGTGATTTGAAATTTCAAATTTGGTTTGAATAATGCGTAGACGTAAACTTGGTACGGATGAAGCTAGTAGGGCTGTTGGTATGGTCTTTAAAGAAACATTTTCCATGTAAAAGTATCATTTCGCAGCTTCTCCGTAGACATCAATCAGCTGAAAACGTGAGAGAAAGACCTGACTGTGTATACCCGTAGATAAACTCTGAGTACCTACTTGTAGGATCATACAACAGTGTCTTTTGAATTCTTCTGGTGTTCCAGTTTCAATTGAAACAGTTCGTCGAAGATTATAGAGGTTATCGTTCACGAGTATGGACTCTTCCTCTAATGCCCAGAGATCGAAAAGCAATGTAGGACGCTCATTCGTTCAGAGGTGGTACAGATGCTGTATGGGGAGGGTTTAATGGGAATACAAAATTGTTAGTGCTTGATGGGAACATGACTTCACAGATTTACGTTCAACAAATTATTAACAATATTATATGTTTGTTTCATGCTTCTATTGGACCAACTTTCCTCTTTTTAGACGATAATGGTCGACCGCATCGTGGAAGGGTAGCCGAAGATGCCTTGGACTTCCATGTTATCCCGCATTTGGCGCTGCCCCCTCGATCACCTGATCTCAATCCTATTGAGCATGTTTGGTACCAGCTAGAAATATCCTTAAATCCGTGTGAACCACCCCCACAGAAAAGCTTTCACCCCAACTGTGGAGACAAATCGACCTTATTGAAAGTATGCAGAGGCGATGTTTGGCTGTAATTGATATTTTTACAAAAAATTCAATTCCTGCTTCCTCTCACATAAGCACGAGATATCTGATTTTCTGTTTTTCACTTCCACTTTTGTTTATTACCTTTTTAATTTGTAAACTGCTTTAAGCAATTTAAGTGAAAGTAATATGAGCTGTCAAAAAATAATCCTAACCTGTTTTAATGAATGAATCAGATTCTTATCTAATAAATTAAAATAGAAACTTAACTACTAAAAGTATACACATCTACCGATAACGATTATTATTATCAATATAAATATAATCATAACGACTTAATTTTTGCTGGTTGCAGGCTGTGCATCTTTCAAGAAGTAGAAAGTGATGATCTCAAAGTAAAAATTGTCTAATATCAATTAATATAACGTAGAATTTCCGTAGTTAAAATTAATTTAAAATAATTAAATTTTAATTAAGTTTGAATTTGATCAGGCATGGATTGAATTAATCAAATTTTAATAACCAATTATTATCAAAACAGTTTATTCCAGATTCTACTATGCTATTCTCATATAACTATGCTGGAGTGCAGTTTCCAAAAGGACTCAGTTTTTGCTTTTGTTCAATGGGTTCCCTGTAAACGAAATATATGCCTGCCCCAGTACATTATACCTTTCTTCTGAGTCGCGAGTCTTAAGCAAGCAGTATTAATATTTCATTAGTTCACAGCATTGTTACAATTACTTATTTTTCACAAATCAGTAGTCTTTCAACCACCAATCTCATTTTCTAGAACGCAGTAATAGTAATTTACGTCATAAGTCCGGTGAGTCAAGTATTACAGTACCAGTATACAGAAATGAGTACTGTAAGTAAGCGGACATAACGGAGCGCCGACCATCGCTCGGATCATAGCATCGCACCATAGCTCCGCTCACCATAAAAAATAAATACACAATATTAGCTTTGTGTGGCAACATCGGAGCGCCGACCATCGAGGAAAAATCGGGAAAAATCGAGCTTAGTATTTTTTAGTCCCTCGACCATGAGTCTTTCTTCAGATCCAATTGGTTGACGATGGCAATTCTGGTAATTTTTGTTTATTTTATCTCCAAATTCATTGAAAATATAATTAAAAGTTCCTATTTTCATTCTCATGTAGTCAAAAAAACGGACAGGGTCTTTTCGTAAATCTTTATATAGATGGTAAAATTCTCCATACGACATGCGTTTTTTGTTTAGGGGATGTATTTTCGTATTTTGATACCTAGCGATGGTCGGCGCTCCGATGTTGCAACACAGATCTAATATTGTGTATTTATTTTTTATGGTGAGCGGAGCTATGGTGCGATGCTATGGTCGCAGCGATGGTCGGCGCTCCGTTATGTCCGCCCACTAAGAGACTTACCGGATGTATCAAGTAACGTATTCTATTTTATGTTCATTCTTATGTCTCGTTATTTCAATAACGTCAATAGTTGACATTATTAGGCGCATTTTTGTATTAAAATCACACTACCACCTCTACATAGCAGCGATTTCAATAGGGTAGAGTATATACTGATGTTTGGAGAAGAACTAGAAATATCCAAAGAAGTTAAATATCTGGAAGTGACCCTTGATTCCAAACTGAATTGGAAAGCATACCTGGAAAAAATTACTACCAGGGCGACTAGGCTTTTCTGACAAAGTTATGGGCAAAACCTGGGGAATATGACCTCAGGTGGTTCACTGTGATAAGACCAACGATCTCCTATGGAACAATGGTCTGGTGGAGGAGGACAGAAGTGTTCATACAAAGAGTTTACTGAACAAGGTAGACAAGGAACTCTCAACCAGGCTACTGAAACTGGGTAAGAGACCTGGTGACTGGACACTGCACCCTGAGGAAACAGCTGCACAAAATGGGCAAAGTAAGTGCAGAAAATGTGAACTTGATGATGAAACACCTACTCACATACTCTGCTTCTGCGAGATCTTACAAGAACTTAGACGGAAGCACTTTGGAGAGGAATTAATACAACCAACACAACTACTGAAATTCCCTCCAGTCAAACTAGTGACCTTTATAGAAGATACGAAGCTTCTGGAATGGAAGTTGATAATATGGGAAATGGTAAAAAGATTCAGTTCAAGTGCCTGGGCTGATGAGTACAACCCAAATATATAAATGAATGAATGAACTGTCAATAAATTAAAATTACTGTTTCCGGAAATTCGAAAAGTACAATTAATATAAATATTTCTAATCCATCGAACCCAGCGATTAAGTAGGTAGTTTTTGTTATATTTTCTTAAGAAATTAGATTTTGTTGAAAAAGTTTCATTTGAGGTTTTATTGTGTCAAAACTTGAAATTAACAATCCGGTTACACACAATCATGGTTACACTTACCGGACTCAAGATGGAGTCAGTAAACTAATGAAATAAATTATATTTAAAGGAATCGGCTGAAGCCTGTTCTATTCAGATTTACATATTCACAAGTCATCCGATGATGTAGCTGCATCAAGCAAAACCAAAAATTGGCAGTTAATACAGAAATTGCAGAACCTACTCTCAATTGACTAGCTTGAATATCAAAAGTAGATAGTTTTTGTCAACTCGGCACAACAGCTTTTTAAAAGAACTTTATAAATATCCTATAGACTGAACAGAATCCAAATTTGTAGATAACCACTTGGATGTAAAGAGATAATAAATAATTTGCGAGCAGTGGATCTTGTGGTACCTTTGCCGCAAGGGCGTACGATTATATTTTTGAAAGGGTTTCCTTTATTAGCAAAAATTCCCATCTACTATAAGCGTACGATAAAATTTTTGAAGGAGTCGATTTATTTTCAAAAATGTCCATCTATCATTAGCGTACAATATTGTTTTTCTATGGGATCTATTTATTTGTAGAGATTTCTTCTACACCATGGGCTTACGAACAAAATGTTGGAGGTGGTTAATTTATTTGTTAAAATAACATTTATCACGGGCAAACGATAACATTTTTGAAAGGAATTCATTCATTTGCGAAGGTTTCCATCTATCATAGGCGTACAATTACATCTTTCTAAAGGTGGAGTGGGTTAAATCTTATATCGACTTAACTCCATTATTATAAAATTGAAATTTCAATTTCCAGCTAAACTGAATATTTACGTATTTGCTTGGATTTTGTTCCATACCCTTTATGAGTGGTAGATGGTATAGCAAACAAAATTTTTTTATGATTTAAATAATCCAGTTATTTACCGACATATAAAACGTTTTCTTGCATTTCATCTACAAAATATATACTAATCATTATTGCTATCAACACCTGTTAGATTATTTTATTTATCACTTAGGTATAAATTTTCTATTTGATAGAAAGTGATTGTCGGACTAACGTGTGTGCATAAAAGATATGAACAAATCGTATAAAGTTTACGTTTATAATTCTGCAGATAACCGCACCTTATTAAATAATAATAGTTAAATTGAACTTGGCCTTATAGAAAGTGTTAAATTCACTTTTAACGTTGATTGCTTGTGGAAGTTTTTTTGTCAATAAAATTTAATTTAATCATTGGTAATGTGCTAAGTTGGGCACAATTAGTATATCTACAAATACGACCATTTAACACTTTTCAGCCATTAGTGGTATAATCAGTAGGTACCTACTCATGAAAATTGCAAACTAAATGAAACTGATATATTCGTAAGTTTTGAGAAACGGGGAATACTAGCTGATTGGCTTTACACAACTGTAATAAGGCCAGAACAATAGTCTGATGGAGAAGGACTGTAATCCAAAGACGAGCTCTCCTTGGGCTATTGCAGGGATTGCAGGAAATGAATTGGTGGACCAGTTAGCTCAAGAAGGCTCTAAATGAGAATCCTAGATAAAACCAAGTTGACAGAAGAGTGTACTGAACAAGATAGCTAAGGGACTCTCAACCAGGCTAATGAATCTGGGTAAGAGACATTTGAAGATAGTTAGCGAACTGGTGACTGGACACTGCACCCTGAGGAATCATCTGCACAAAATGGACAAAGTTAGTGAACTTTATGATGAAACACCTACTCACATACTTTACTTCTGTGAGAACTCACAAGGGATCAGACGGAAGCACATTGGAGAGGAAATAATACAACCATCACAACTACTCAAAATCCTCCCAGTCAAACTAGAGGCTAATATGGAAGACACGAAGCTTCTGAAATGGAAATAAATAATATGGGAAATGGTACAAAGATTTAGCTGTTAAGCTGTTAAGCTCAACCTAAACGAATGAATGAGAAACATCTAATGGCCGGTCGTCGTTAAAAGCGCTAATTGCAAAATAAGAACAGAAATCTTTTCAATTACGAAAATTAAAGCCGTGCCACTTGTAGTAGGTAGTTGTTAAACGTTTTAATTAAACTAATCAACAATCCTACACGAGCAATTTATTAAAAGCTTCTGTTGTTTGTATCTGCCAACACTGTAACTGTTTCGTAACGATTGCATCAGTGAAAATTAGAAGAGCAATCTGGGTATGGCCAATATGCAATGAAATATCATAAATAAACCTTGATAGTTATTTGCAGTATAGAATGCGAAGGTGTTTAACGAAAATAATAGATACTAATAAAATTATAGATAACCTTAAATGATTAAAACGATCGTTTGAAGACTACCTATTTTTTTGCATCTTGACGTCACCTTGTACCAAATTATATAATGTGGTTCGTCATTCAACCACATTATTCGCATGTATACAGGGGGGTCCAAACGCAAACTACAGATTCTGAATACGTAAAAACGCTATAAACAATCATTATTCAATAAAAAATTGTACTGCGGGTTATTAATAGTAATTTATGCAACAAGTGCATGAAGTGGTGTTTTTTTTACGAGTGGAAAAATTGTCGCATGAGCTCTAAATGGACTAAAAATGGCGTCGATTTTAATGTTTATGTTTGTCATGATGACAAAGCGCTAAGTAAAATGTCAGATGTCAGATAACACCCAAAAGAGTGCGAAAAAGTACAATGCTTTTTGAATGGGATAATCATTATAACACTCTTTTTTATTTGTATATTTATTAACTTACCTACCTTAGATAATTTTGTGTTCTGTTTTCTGTCAAAGTTTCTGTAATTGTAATAATTTTGTACTGTCATTAAGAAGTGTGAAACGTGAATGGTCAATAATTGTCAGATTCTGTCAAAAATTGTCAAAAATGGTCAATAATTATCAGAAACTGTCAAAAATTGTCGATAATTGTTGAAATTTTGAAAAATGGTCAAAGATTGTTAAAATTTCGAAAAAATGGTCAATAATTATGAAAAACTGTCAAAAATGGTCAATAATTGTTGAAAATTGCCAAAATTTTTGAAAAATGGTCAAATCTTTTGGAAAATTGTCAAAAATGGTCAATAATTGTCAAATTTGTCAGAAACTGCCAAAAATGGTCAATAATTGTTAAAATTTGGAAAAATGGTCAAAATTTGTCAAAATTTTGAAAAAAGGGTCAATAATTATGAAAAACTGTCAAAAATGGTCAATAATTGTTAAAAATTCTCAACATTTTTCAAAAATGGTCAAAATTTTTGAAAAGTTGTTAAAAATGGTCAATAATTGTCAGAACCTGTCATAAATGCTCGGAATTGGTCAACAATTGTTAAAATTTGGAAAAATGGTCTAAAATAGTCAAACTTTTTGAAAAATTGTCAAAAATGATCAATAATTGTCAAAACTGTCAAAATTGGTCAATAATTGTCAAAAATGGTCAATAATTGTTAAAATTTGAAAAAATGGTCTAATAAAATGGTCAAAATTTTTGAAAAATTGTCAAAATTGATCAATAATTGTCAAAACTGTCAAACTGGTCAATAATTGTCAAAAATGGTCAAAAATTGTCAAAATTGGTCAATATTTGTCAATAATTGTTAAAATTTTGAAAAATGGTCAATAATTTTTAAAATTCGGAAAAAGGGTCAAAATTTGTCAAAATTTTGAAAAAAGGGTCAATAATTATAAAAAACTGTCAAAAATGGTCAATAATTGTTAAAAATTCTCAAAATTTTTGAAAAATGGTCAAAGTTTTTGAAAAGTTGTTAAAAATGGTCAATAATTGTCAGAACCTGTCATAAATGCTCAAAAATGGTCAACAATTGTTAAAATTTGGAAAAATTGCCTAAAATAGTCAAAATTTTTGAAAAATTGTCAAAAATGATCAATAATTGTCAAAACTGTCAATAATTGTTAAAATTTGAAAAAATGGTCTAATAAAACGGCCAAAATTTTCGAAAAATTGTCAAAAATTATCAATAATTGTCAAAACTGTCAAAATTGGTCAATAATTGTCAAAAATTGTCAAAAATTGTTAAATATTTCAAAAAATGGTCAAAAATAGTCAATAATGGTCAACATTTTTGAAAGTTCTCAAAAATGGTCAATAATTGTTAAAATTTGGAAAAATGGTCAATAATTGTTGAAATTCGGAAAAATGGTCAAAACTTTTGAAAAATTGTCAAAAATGATCAATAATTGTCAAAACTGTCAAAATTGGTCAATAATTGTCAAAAATGGTCAATAATTGTTAAAATTTGAAAAAATGGTCAAAAATGGCCAAAAATTTTGAAAAAATGTTCAATAATTGTCAAAATTTTTGAAAAATGGTCAAAATTTTCGAAAAATGGTCATTTTATTGTGCATAAGAAGCAAGCTTCTATCGGCGGTCCGTCAACCGCTCACCTTTTTTTGAATTGGTGTAACACTAAAAAATTTTAAATTAGACGGAAAATGTTCTTATTGCATATTTCTCGGAAAAGTCAATGGAAATCATCAACGTTATGGTCCCATTATTCAATGTTGAAAACTACCATAAATTTAAATTTAAACATTGATATAAGTAAATTTCATAAACTTATTACCTTCATAAAACGACAATCATAAACCAAAAAAATCAAAAATTTTCACAAGGGAACAGATTTTGGATTTTATAAATGGAGCACCAGATAATGAATTTCTTATGATGAAGGTAGGCAATAATTCAAACACAATTATTAAAAATAGAGGTTAAGTAGTATATAATTGAGGGAAAGTATTTTTAATGTGGTCGTAGATAAAACATTGTATGATACTCATGCGTGAATTACTTTTGAGCACTCGTTGCGAAAAAAAGGCACTAGCTACGCTCGTGCCTTTCATTTTCGCAAAAAACGTCACTTTTATTAATGATTGTAGAAAATAGCTATTTGTATCACTAGGAAGTACGAGTTTGCTCACTGATATTAGGGAGGAAAGTGTGTACTTTCTATAGGGGTAGGAGGAAAAAATATTATTGTCCTTCTCTTGCAAAAGCGTTTCCCAACCAGGAAGATTTAAGCGAATAAATAGTTGAAAAACAAAAACACATTGTAGTTGCTCAAGATCGGTCTACAACGTTGTCATTAGCGTGAAATTATAAGTGAGGGCGGAGACTGACCTCAGACATTCATACACAGATCAGGGTTACGAGTGGGATTGTTACAGTTACATTACAATCACTTTGCACTCCACCCATACACAGTGATACCGGTTTTATCGAGATTAATGTAGAATAGGAAAAATAAATTAATATTAAAGACTAATTTAAGAGGATTATAATAGTAAACATTGCAATATTATCATCCATTCAATCTTGTACATGTTTGTATGTAGGTAAATATATAACGGAGTCTTCAAATTTTATTTTTATTGTCCTAAAACGTTATATTGACTTTGAAACTGATAACAAAAGAGTCATTCAATAAGTTTATTCCAATATCAAGACCGGGATAATGGGGATTAACGATTAATTCACTATATTCTTTACTATATCTGTGCTAAAGCCTAACAGTGCCTTTGATTTTTTTCAAAAGATATTTTGGACTGGTTCAGTCCTGGAAGGACTATATAAGGAGCAATAAATGTTAAAATTAATTAATTGAAATTTAACTCCATTTTACTATTCTGTACGCATGATTAGCTTTGAAATATTAACGAGAAACTCTTAATTGGACAACATACCTTAATAGGGCGTTCAACTACAAATTTTGACCCCATGTTTTATTAGGTAATATTAATAAGTGACAAATGGGATGTTCAAAAATAAAATAATTTCTCTTTAGATTGAAAGAAAAAATTGAAAACAAAAATTTCCTGAAATTATGCAACTTGTAATGCACATACGTCACTAGTTTAAATGTGAAGTTGTCGATAGTCTTCCTTTGCTGTTCCATGTTTCAGCTTTTTCTTCTTTTTCTTTTATTGGGATGTTTGAGCTTGTTCAGGACAAAAATGTTGACATCTGACATCTATCACTCCGTTGTTTACCTTGTTTGATTTGAATTTGAAGCATTTTATTAATAAAGTATATAAATCTTAAGCTCGAACTAATCAAAAGTTTAAATCAAGATGAAACCACATGCGAATGCAAACAACTCACTGTCACTCTAACCAGTCTAACCTAAGGTTCTTCTTTTTTCTTGAATTTGGGTGACTACCATTTCTTATGATTATTTTCTTCCATGTCAAAAAATGTGACTAACTTCAACTTATACTAGTGACGTCAAAATGTAAAAGGCGGATTTTAAGAAATTTTTAAAATAGAATATTTTAAATGGGGATAAAAACAAAAAAAAACACTATTAAATTTGATAAAATACGGTGCGACGTAATTTGTTCCCTTAGAATTAACGATCTGCTAATCATTAACAAGAATCTATTTTTAGTTGAACACCCTACTGTTGAATTTTCCAAATTAACGATTTTGTTAAAAATACCATATATATTCATTTTGTTAGAATGTATATGAAAATTTTTAAAATTAGTTTTTTTAAAGAAATAGTTCTAATGCTTTCAGATTCTGCAGCATATATGATAAAAGCTGCTGCTAATTTAAGGGTATTTTATCCCAATATAATCCATTGCACTTGTGTCGCTCACGGTGTAAATCGAATTGCGGAAGAAATAAGAAATCAGTTTTCGTTGGTGAATGACTTAATTAATTGTATGAAAAAAGTTTTCTTGAAGGCTCCGTTGAGGGTGCAAATGTATAAAGAAAGACTTCCCGGTGTCCTTTTGCCACCTAAACCAGTGATTACAAGGTGGGGAACGTGGCTCGAAGCAGTGTTCTTTTATTTTGAACACATTAATGAAATAGAATTAGTAATGTCAGAATTTGGTGATGATTTTTCCGGAGCAATTCGAGAAGCAGAAAATATTTTAAAAAATCCGAAATTAAAACAGCAACTCGCATATATCTCAATAGCAATTATAAATTAATCGTTAGCACAATTACCTTATTAGAAAGACAAGAGATAAATTTATATGAGTCAGTTAAATTAATAGATTATTTTTCAGTCTAAAATTAAACCGGCACCTGGAAGTAATGGTCAATTAATTACTGAAAAAATGAAATTTGTTTTTGACAAGAATGAAGGTTTCTCCTTTTTATGTGATGTTGCTAAAGTTGTCAATGGGACATTTTCCAAAGAATTACAAATTGGGCCAGATTTATTATCCTCTCTTAAATAAGCGCCAATTACATCTGTCGATGTAGAGCGTTCATTTTCTATGTACAAATTAATTTTAAGTGAAAGAAGACAGAGTTTTAAAACAGAAAATATAGAGAAGCACTTAGTTGTAGCTATTAATGATAAAATTTTAAGTGGTTACAATGTTTAATTATTAATTAACAATTGTTGAGTTATGCTGTGCAAATATATTTGTGTTAAGTAAATATTAAGTTAATTCACTTTGTGTATTAAAATTAATTCTTAATAACTTATTATTAATAATCAGGGAATTAAAAGAATTTGCCTATCTTGCCTATATGTTTCCTATATGTTAAGATTTCTGCCTTTTTCAATAAAAATATTTGCCTATATAAGCGCATTTTTCTTCAGTTTTTGTTGACTATAAATCCGAGCTTTACTTATCACACTTGAATTATATTTACTTTTCAATCCTAGGATTATATTTAAAACTTCATTTTCCCATGGTGGTCGTCAGAAGCTAATATGTTTATAATTCTGGTTTTGTTGGCGTTAATTTTGTTATTTCAGTTTCTCATCTAAGAAAGTGAGAATCGAACTTAATATTTGACTAGGCGAGGTAATTAAATAGTAATAAAAAAACTATTAGCAATCAGATTGAAAGTTCCATAACAGGCTGTGTGTTCATGAAAGGGAAAATAACAAAAACTAACGTACAGAAAGAATTTGTTTCGTAAAACTTACTTCTATAGGTGAAAGCGATTTCATACTTCAGTTAATAGCAGAACATTTGCATTTCCTATTTTTTTTCCGGATTGGATTTAAAACAAAATGTTGGTGGACAACAGAAAGAGTTATGTAATGTAGATGTAATAGTTCTTCCAATTATATAAAATAAAATATTCAACCATGCAAAAATTATTTTTTCTACAGTCGCGCGTAAAATGACTAATTACTATATTCAAATGAAATCGTAAAGTCGACAAATGCCGAGAATTGTTACTTTACGCTCTAGCTCAAAAAAGAAATCTTTTTCGCTCGCTTATTTAATCAAACTCCAAATTAACTCAATCGGTGAATATTTAACAATTTATCAGATTAAAAATCAAATAAGATTATATGAAAATTGTCAAAAATTTTGAAATATGGTCAAAAATGGTCAATAATTGTCAAAAACTGTCAAAAATGGTCAATAATTGTCAAACATTTTTGAAAAATGGTCAAACAGTTTCAAAAATCTTCAAAAATGGTCAAAAATTGCCAAAAATGGACAATTATTGTAAAAAATTGTCAAAATTTTGAAAATTGGTTGATAATTATCAAAAATTGTTAAAGTTTTTGAAATAAGGTCACAAATGGTCAAAAATTCAGAAAAATGGTCCATAATTGTCAACAATTGTCAATAATTATCAAAAATTGTCAATAATTTTGAAAAATGGTTTAAAATTTTGAAAAATTGTTAAAAATGGTCAAAAACTATCAAAAATGGTTAAAAATTGTCAATTATTTTTAAAAACTGTCAAAAATGGACAATTATTATCAAAATTGGTCAATAATTGTCAAAAACTATCAAAAATGGTCAAAAATTTTGAAAAATTGACAGAAATTTGTCAATAATTCTGAAAAATTGTCAGAAATTTTGAAAAATTGTCTAAAATGGCCATGACTATGAAATGACTATCAAAAATGGTCAAAAACTGTCAAAAATGGACAATAATTGTTAAAAATTGTCAAAATTTCTAAAAATAGTTGATAATTGTCAAAAATTGTTCAAGTTTTTGAAAAATTGTGAAAAATTTTGAAATGTTGTCAAAAATGGTCAAAAATTTGGAAAAATGGTCCATAATTGTCAACAATTGTCAATAATTATCAAAAATGGTCAATAATTTTGAAAAATTGTCGAAAATGGTCAAAAATGGTAAAAAATTGTCAATTATCGTTAAAAACTGTTAAACATGGACATTTATTGTCAAAAACTGTCAAAAATGGTTAAAAATTGTCATCATTTTGAAAAATGGTCAAAAATTTGGAAAAATGGACACTAATTTGAAAAGCAGTCAAAATGGTCAATAATTGTTAAAATTTTGAAAAATGGTCAATAATTGTTAAAATTTTGAAAAATGGTCAATAATTGTCAAAATTTTGAGAAATGGTCAATAATCTTCAAAAGTTGTCAAAATTTTGAAAAATAGTCAATAATTGTCAAAATTTTGAGAAATGGTCAATAATCGTCAAAAATTGTCAAAATTTTGAAAAATAGTCAATAAATAATACGAGCCGTTTCCGAAAATCGATTTAAAAACGTGATTTATAATATCGATTTACTAAAAATCGATTAATATTACTATAAAATTCGATAACTAAAAATCTATTATAAGAAAATAAAAATCGATTATTTTTTAACATCCATAGTCAGTAGATCTTTTTAAGGTTAATCATGATGAATAGCGAAAATGACGATTATTCTAGCACTCCTATTATAACCTAAGATAATATAAAAAACTGTTTTAATTATTAAAAGGGCGACTGTACAAAAAATTAATTGTGTTTTTCGAGAGTGAAGTAAAATTGCCGCTTTCGAAAGATCAATATGGTCAATAATTGTTAAAATTTTGAAAAATGGTCAATAATTGTTAAAATTTTGAAAAATGGTCAATAATTGTCAAAATTTTGAGAAATGGTCAATAATCGTCAAAAGTTGTCAAAATTTTGAAAAATAGTCAATAATTGTCAAAATTTTGAGAACTGGTCAATAATCGTCAAAAGTTGTCAAAATTTTGAAAAATAGTCAATAAATAATACTAGCCGTTTCCGAAAATCGATTTAAAAACGTGATTTATAAAATCGATTTACTAAAAATCGATTAATATTACTATAAAATTCGATAACTAAAAATCTATTATAAGAAAATAAAAATCGATGAATAGCGAAAATGACGATTATTCTAGCACTCCTATTATAACCTAAGATAATATAAAAAACTGTTTTAATTATTAAAAGGGCGACTGTAGAAAAAATTATGTATGTTTTTCGAGAGTAAAGTAAAATTGCCGCTTTCGAAAGATCGCCAACTTTCTTTCTCAAGCGGCAATCTGTTACTTTACGCTCTAAATACACAAATAACTATGAAAATTACTTTACAAAACACACAGTAAAACCTGACACCTTCGCCATATTTTGAAATAAGTGGAATAAATTCAACCATATTTTTTTTAATAGATTAGTTTTTCTCACTGATATATCATACAGAGGGCAATTTGGATTCACTTTGAAAATTAGTGGGAATTTTATAGCAAAAATTATATTTGAAAGCAACTGAGTTGCTGAAAACAGCTTTCATACATTTTTCAATTCTCTGAATTTATTTGAAGATCAGATTTCAGAAATACTACACACATCGCGTCTCAAGTGTATATTTACACAGTTACAGGATGTTAAAAATCACATTTTTTTACCTAGGGTCGTTTTTTCCACAAAACTAATGAATATTTGGCAAAACAGCTTAGGTACGTGTTCCTATCTTAACTTTTCTTTTCCTATCCAATCGTGATGAGGAAAAAATTAATACCGGGCGGTCAAAAATTCCTCATTTTTTCACCGCCTTGTAATAATTTCTCAATAAAATCATAAATAGAGCTAAATATTACATAATGCCCTCCAGTTGCCGTCTGAAAAATTAAGTGTTTTGGAAAACACCTTCAAAGCTCTTTGCATGGAGTGAATTCTGGTTGGTCTCTTTTCAGGGCACTGTGGACTCGACAAACGCATGAAGAGAATGGGATTGGCAGACACAACCATATGCAGAATATGATCAATCTGATCAAACCTGACTAGAGTGAGGTTTTCGACGATAGGGAACGAAAAATCACAACCCTCCCAATATTATGAAGAGCCTAATATTCAGTCTACGTAGTCTTGTGATAAAGACGAGTCATGATCTAGTGTTGAGCACGTTGCTGAGGCTTGGAGTGGGGCAGGAGTTGGTTAACCTGGTGGAGGACTACCTGATCGGGCGTGTGATAGTAGACTCTAGAAGGAGAAGGTATGAGACGGAGGCAGGAGTGCCCCAGGGCTTGGTTCTTGGAGCGACGCTCTGGAAGTTTGTGTTTAATGAGGTTTGTGGGATGATATGTGGAGAGGGATGTGAGATTAGGGTGTATGTAGAGAATGTGTAGGAAGATTGTGGAGAAGATAGAGCGATGCGGACTGGAAGATAAGACGGCGGGGTTGCTAGTTGGGGAAGAGGAGGAGAAGAGAAGCGGAAGAGGAGGGGAAGAGGAGCGGAAGAGGAGGGGGAGAGAAGGACTCGATATGGGTGGAGAGGTGGGAGTGATAGTTAGGGAGAAGACGACGGTGTGAGCGGAGAGTGTGCGAGGGACCGCCGCCCGTCTCGAAGTATGCTAGGGTAGTGATCCCGAGGCGAGGGTAATGGCGAGTTTGAGGTGGGTTTGGTTGGTAAGCATCCCCTTGGGGATGAGTCCAACACTGTTTGGGTCCTGGACCCATTCGAACATAAATTTATGAACAATAAATGTATCATGGCGTCTTCCTGGGAATGCACCAGGAAGACTTACTATTATGCCATCAGGGCTCACTAATGATTTGGTCAGTAGGTCTAGAGATTGCTCGAGCTATTCCATCTATGGATGCCCAACAATTCTCAATAACAGCTCCTTTGGCAGATATAGCCTAAAATACATATTAACCTATGATTTAATATTACATATTTTTTGATATACAGAAAAACGTTACTTGTACATAACGATCCAATTGTTCTCTATTTATCCATGGTAGTCTTCCGATATTTTCCAATAGATGGATAAATTACTTATCTCTGACAAAGTAGCTGGAGATCTTTTGAAAATATTTTCCAAATCACCTAGTCTATCAGGATATGCTAATCTTCTAAGTGATATGCAGAGTCCTTCGCCATCTAGAAATAATTTATTTTGCTAGAGAAGGTGGATTTTTTATCAAGCACCCCTTACCTGCAGATACACAATGTCCAGATCTTGTCCTAATGTTATTTGGGATTCTCAGGGATTCTCAGACCCTTGCCAGTCAGTCTTAAGATGTCTTCTCTTTGAAACCGAAAATACGGTTTCAAAATTTATCCTCGATTCCGTTTAAATCGAATTCTGGAACTTGAATCACTTCAAATAGTGGCATTTCAAAAAAATCACCAAGAATAATTCTTCTTATTAAATTATTATTCAATATGTTAGGACCCCTTCTAACAATAGCATTTTCTGAAGCTTCTTCCATTTATAAAATAATGATCTACTATTTATATAAAAAACGAAGACAAACCGCAAATGTGGGGTTATATTTCCAAATATAATCTTTGATTTCCAGCTCATCAAGCGTCAACTGTCGTTATATTTGATCTGTGACTGTCAAACTGAATACGTTAATTTTAGATGGCTTAAAATCCCTTCTTTTCTTGTTCAATGTAATCGTTATTGTTAATAAAACTAACCACAACTATCCCCATAATCGCCGTTATATTTGTAGGCTTAAAAATTCTCTATTGGCCACCGATGGGTTGAGAATTCAGCTAAAACGTTATTTTAACTTTTAAGATTTACGCTTCGGTGGTGTATTCATTGTTTTTAATAAAGAAATATAGTGTCACGTTTGTATGGGGTAATGGGGGTTAATTATTTTTGTATTTATTAAATTGATTATTGAAATTGTGATTTTATTGTATTGTATAGTTGGGCGCCAATATTTATTCAAAAATAAAATAAATATGAAGTATTGAATACAGTTAATGATCTTTTTATTTTTTTACATAATTCTACCTATTAAAATTTTATTAAAATTACCTGACCTTTCTTTCTCAGTACAACCCTGTAACTTACTCTTATAAAACACGAAACTACCTATCTCAGTCGGATTCGTTAGTTGTGTTTGGAGTCGATGCTCTACGCACTCTTATTAATTATCTCCAAAATGGATGTTCAATAATAGACAAGTTGTTGAATTAAACGAAGAAATATCATATTTTTATTGAGAAACAAAATCTACCACAGTGGCAAATTATGTATGATGTATTACCATCCCTTCCACACTTGAAGAATAGTAAAATAATTGCTAAATTCAAGAAATCAGTTTGCAAGTGCTTACAAAAAACAATGGTTATCATATAAGTACAAAATCAATGATGAAAATTGCTTATCGACCAACAAGGTAAGTGAAAATTAATTTGAGTAAAGTATTTATTCATAAAGAAAAACTAGAAACTTGTTTAGTCTATAAGCAAAAGAAAAAAATAGATCAATCACAATCTAATAATAATACATAAAAATATAAATACTACAGTAAATAATGAATATGTCAAATCTCCTTTAATTGCTTTTTTTAATTTAAATGCATTCACTGTTTTCGTTTGTCTTAATTATTATTATGGCCTTTAAGTCTCTATCTAGAGTTATTTTTTTTTAGCTGTAGCAAATCTTTTTAAAATATTATTGTTATTACTTAATAATTAACTTTCTTTTTCTTTTATATTGTAGGAAGAAAGAATTAGGTACCTTATTTTTTTCTTGTTAGTCCTTCTTCTTTAGATGCTCAGGGAAATAGCATCGGATTCCAATCTATTTTCTTTCCTTTTCACATCAGGAAGAAAAATTTGTCGTATTTATTCAAATTGGTGAGATTTTTAAAAGAAATCTCAGCACGTGAAGAATTTTAAATTTACCACACTTTTAAACTTCAAAATGTCCTTCTGTCAAAAGTCAAGGTAAGATGGCTCCCTACTTTATCGATATTGGAACTACTTTTTATTAAACTTTATTGTGCAAGTGAAAAAACTGGAATGAGCCATCCTCTTGGAGTTTTTACTTTTATTAAACACACACAAGTCACAGGTCACTATGTTAAATTTTTTAATAAAATTTGTGTCAAAACTGATATACGAGGATGGTCAAAAGTTATTTTGGTATTTTTGATTTTCTTACACACACCTTTTTTACACGTATAATTATAATCTACATAAAACATAATATTAAATGTACAAATCTTACATCTTAAAACCTCTTCTAGACTTAGAAATCATACTTTAAAAATTTCTCATTGTCAAAATGATATCTTCTAAATTTTCGAAAATTAAGGCATTTTAGTTATTCAAAACCTTTTATGATATGTCCTTGCACCCTTTAGTTGCAGTTCATGTGTTTCTTTTTTATTTACAAGTGTTACTATAGTTTATTTTTTTAGGTTCACAACTTAAGTCTTGGTGGATAAGAATTTTCGATTATAGTGTTGGAGGTAGGACTTCTTAGACTTTGAATTGTTTCAGTAATTTATGAGAAATCTCCAAACAATGTGTTTCTACCCTTTTTTCTTACTATTCTCATCAATTAATATTTTTAAAAAATATGAAAAGATAAGTTTGACAATTGTAACTAGTATAAACTGTAAGTATTATCAGTTACTTTACAATAAATCATACATAGGTATTTTACTATTATATTATTTCCTGATAACAATCCTTAATGCTTATAATCATCAATACTTTTTATCAAATTCCGTTGCTGCTAAGTTTTTTAATAGATTTAAACTTTATTTTGAATGCTGTTGTATTTTAAATCCGTTACAATAGATTGTCTCAATGATAAGAATCCTGCAAAAATCTTATGTTTTGAACGGTACACATTAACTGTCATTCTTAAATATTGCATAAGAGGGGAAATCGGGAACAGGCTAAATAAGGAACTCCAACTCAAATGGAGGTTGACAAAAGGGCACCTCCATCCAAAGAGTTTACTGAACAAAGGTAGACAAGGAACTCTCAACCAGGCTATTGAAACTGGTAAGAGACATTTGAATGAATGAATGAATGAACTGTCATTCTGACCTTAAACTGAACTCCTCTATTTTAGGAGTGACAGGGAGGGTATGAATATGTAATTGATTGAAAGAAAAATGATGCATTAAACTGAACTATTTAAAAAACAATAAATAATAAACTCTACTGCATTATTTTTTAATGAAATTGTTTTTCTTTTTTTCGAACAATTTACTTTATTCAATTTTACTGTTCACTGCGTGTATTAATTTCGGTATATTTTAAATTGACCACACCACGCTAGACTTTACAAGCGATATCGCTTGAGTGCACACAATTCCCCTACCTTTCCTAACTATTTGCAAAAAATTGAACATAAACTTGTTATTCACTAGACGATTATACTTAAACGATATTATGTTATAAACATCAATAAAAAACAATGTTTATGGTTATTTAATGTACCACGGAACATTGATGAGGTCTAAAGCAGGTCAAACCATTTTCTTAAAATTTATTAAGTATCTCCCAGGTGGCCATTGTCACTTGTGACATACTTTCGATTGAATAAATTTATTTAATAATTGTATCATATATAAGATAAATGAAGTTTGTTACAGTTGGTTTCTTTTGTTTTTTTTTGTTCCATACGCTTTTATTTTTGTGTATTATTATTTCAATTATCCATTGAACAAAAGCGAAAAATGATAGCTATGATGTTTTGGTATAAAGTTAATAATTAGAAAATAAGCAGTCCGGAAATTTCATCACTTATCCCCTTCAACGGTCCAAGGAGCAAGTCCCGTACTTACACATTCTTTGAAATACCGAACATTCCGTAACAACGTAATAAGAGAAATAACATGGATGGACTCAAATCTTTTAACTACCTGGATAAACAATGTGTCCCAAAAGGTTGTTTTCAAAAAAAAAGATATTGTCGACTATTTCCCTCGTCTTAATTTCCGCCAATCACAAACGCGCAATTTTGGATTTCAAATCGTTTCTACAGGAAAAAAATTGTATGACATCACCCGTCAACAATTTTTTCGAGTTTACCCGCAGCAAAACTTGACAGCTGTTATTACAATACCTTTGGTAATTATGGGTGAAGCTAAATAAAAGCGTATAATAAAAAATAGAGAAAAATCAAATCCAAAGTGACAATGTGGAGACAATTGATGGAGTTTTGTCTAGTCCGTAATTACAGACTGTGTGGAGAAGATTGTGAAGAATATGTAGCTAAATCAATTTGGAATTCAACTGCAAGAAAAATATTTCAGTGAGTACAATCTTGAATTTGATCATTTTGCCGAGATAACTTTTAAAAAAATGCAAGAAATAGAAAACGGAAACAATTACAAGCTATTCCAGAAAAAAGTATGTTCTGCGGAATATAGGCGAACCAGAGGGATTACAAACAAGATTCTTCCATATAGCTTCTTATGAATAAGCTTGGAGGGGAGGAGAAGCTGTAAACTGTAAAAACTATTTTAAAGAAGAAAGAATCAAGATGGAACTCCAACAGGGGGGTTTGAATACAAATTAATATTTTCAAAGAAAGCGAAAAAATTGGCAGATAGCAAATGGATAAAAAAATGAATTGGATGAAGGTATTTATCCCGTTGCATTGTTAAAATTGCTGTTACAAAAAAGAAATGAAAATATAATATAACAACGACTTTTTCCAACTCCAAATTCCTTTTGGAAAAATACAAATTCTAAAGATTGGTACAAAAATGTTCCATTAATACAATTTCTACTTGGACCAAAAATTCTGCAACTAAAATTGGACAAATAATAAAATTACCAATCATTCAAACCGAGGTAGTACAGTTCCTCAGTTAGTCGAAGCAGGAGTAAGTGACCAGCTACTTATAAAGATAACGGAACACTCATAATCATCTTCTATTAAACACTACCCCGAATTGACCTTGAACATCACGAAAATCTTATTAGTTTCTTACGAGCCTGGTATAAGAAAGATCTAAATGGATATTCCACATGTGAATACGAGAGAACAAAATTTTTAAATCAGTACACCAAACCAAACAATTTATAACAATTAGGTTTGTTCTCGAAGCTAGTTTCTAACTGTTATGGACTTATTGATTCTGCGCAGTATAAAATAAGCATTCCAGTAGAGCAGAGATCAGAGAAAATTACAATTGTTTGGTGTTCCCGCAAGACTAGTAACTCGTTCAAAACGAGATCGTTACTGGTTCTCTTGGTTCCAAAATAAAAAGATAACTTGTAATTTCATTTAAAATGACTCTTCTTCTTTTAGTACTTTTAGTTTTTAATAATTTTGCCTTTTGGTTATGTTATATTTGTTTGATATTGATTTTTGTGTACATATATGTAATTGTAATCAAAATGGATGTTGTTTTTATTGAGAGTGAATCAGATGTTGAATTTTCGGATAAGTCCCAAGATGATAGTGAGTTTTCAGAATTTGAAGAGGAATTATTACAAGATCGACATCGCCCAGAAAATGATAACTATATTGAAGAAACGATACAGCAATATAATGACACTGAATTTGTTGAACATTATAGAAATCGCAAAGAATGTGTAAGTAGCATTTCAAGATAGTTTGAATTTCGATTGATCTCCTTTTCTTACTTATCAAAATATTCAGCCAATACTACTTTTCAGAACGGTTCCAGTACACTGTAACATATCTATCGACCTGTTTCGACTTTTAAATTTATATCGCAAATCTTTCTCTAATTCCCGCTCGTCGTCTCATCAGCTACCCCAATCTTCAACCCTGACTAGAAGACAATTGACGTCTGCCAACGGTCGCTTCCATTTTTTCAACGCCACGAGCGACACCCCTTTTTCACTATCGACTTTCTTCGAGGAAAGACCTCCATTTTTTATCGCTTTTATATATTTCCTATCTAAATTGCTGTGGTAAGCACAGCAGCTAGTATACGGTGGACAACCAAGGATACCATTAGTTGCTGGATACCATTAACTGCTAGGAGATTATTAAGACATCTTCAAGATACCTCCAGGTCCACTTCTCCACACACCCTTCTAAGAGAAGATATTTACTTAAGATAAGTACCATAAAAAGTCCAGGCTACATACCGATCATTTTGTCCAACACCTGGCAAGAATAAATTAATGTTTTGACTTTTTTTTTTAATTTCTTATTCACCCGGCTATAGGAGATGTAGGGGATCATGTCCGGGCTAAAGTAAGTTTCTAATTATCTTAATAAATATATTAATTTAATTTCTACAAGGTGTTTCCTTTTGTTCTTTCGTCGACGTCTAAAAGGTAGTGGCGCCCTAAAGCTTCTTATAGTCTGACAACCTCTGACATACCTAGTGCAGCACTAACATGAAGTAGAACCACCCTTGAAAAGAGTCTCGTGCCGGCATCTGTCTCGAGTGGCCACACTAGAGCCCAAGACACGAACAACCGACGGGTACGGTTACAACACGTTTGTTTAGAACCTACATGGTATATTATTCTAGTCACGCATGCGCATCACATAATGTTAATAACATGTTTGCAACTCGTTTCGGGAACAAACCTTTTGTGTATTCAAATAATTTGAGTATATCGATAATTTTAATGAAAATACAAAAGCTATACTTCTAACTCTTAGATTGAATGGCGGTTATTTATATCTTAGAGAATTTTCAAATTCTCCTCTTTACCAGTTTTTTAACCAATGAAATCGTTTAAAAAATGTCTATTAGTATTAGGTGGTGGGTTGATTTCAAATAAACAAACATTGCACAATACATGATTAGAAAGTCGAATAAACATTCGTAGAAATTTCTGTTTAGGTGTTTAACTAACACTTCAAGTGATAACAAACAATTTTATTGAGAATAGTTATAGTCAGATTAAGCGAAAATCTATTTTCATAAAATAGACATATTTATGATCACCATATATATAGTTTACATCTGTTAACATTAAACAAGATGTTCTTGCAAAAACTTTTGTTTTTAATATTCAAATTCCGCTTTATCTTAACAAGAATACAATTAAGAAATTTATAAACTTTCTATGTACGACTATACAAGAGAGAACAAAAAAAAGTAATTAGTTTTGTGTCTTTTGTAATGTTTCTGACACGTACGCGACATAAACTAAAATGGCCACAAGGCTAATTTCATGTAAATAACAATATACGAGAGTTGTTTCTCAAGTGTTGCATATAACTACATAGTTGCCGCCTGTCAAAAAAAATCAAATTTCAAAATTAACTGTCATGAATTTCTTGCAGAGTTGGTTTTTGTTTTCGGCAATGAAGCACCCCATTCGTCGACAATTTCTCGTTGGTGTGGAGAATTTAAACGTAGATTGATTAATCTTAGCGATTATCCTAACAACGGCAGTTACCCATGAAAACGTCAATTCTGTACGTAAGCTGATCCAATAAGAGAAAGCAATAAAAGTCCTAACGACTCTTTTACTTTTCCAAAAATTAAGAATGAAGTTCATGGTCAAATGCCTCAGTTCCCAGAAGATGCAGTCAAAAACCTTCAAAAACTCTATTATGAATTGAATGTACCAAAAAGCGAGTGGGATAACTGCTTCCAGAATTAGTTCCAAAGGATACAAAAGTTCCTTTCTCTTCGTGAAGAATAATTTGGAAAACAATGGTGTTTAAAAGTTATCTACTGTTTCTTTTATCACTTTATGCAAAATACAAAAGACAACCCTCGTATCTTATCTGTCAAATTATGACAGAACGCAGTAAACTTTCCAGTTAGACTTCGATGAGTTAAAGCCTAGTTTTTATAGTGATTGTAGAAAAGATAACTTACCTTCTGTTTGCCTTTGATGCCAATTCTCGCTACATCTGTTTTGGTCAACTGTAACAAATAGAATATAATTAGTGATAGAAACGTACAACTGTATTTTGTTAAGCCTAAACGTACACAAAATTTAAAAAATCTGACTAATTAAGCTTAGAAACAGACCAAATAGGCTTCACCAAGAGTAATCTGAATATTCCTAGACAAATAGAAATTGAGGAAGAGAGAGTTGCATGCGAAAATAAGCGAAGCTTGGCAAGAAGACAATATCCCCAAGTCAAACTCCAATTTGTCTCTAGAGAACAAAATTTAGATTTACAAGCAGATGTTTAAATGTTTGTTTGGTTGAATTGTATACAAACATGGTGCTGTATAAAAGACGGATCAAAGTATGGTAAGAAATGTAAGCAGATATCCATAAAAATGTCAACTTAACAGAAGAGATCGGCAGTCTTACGAAAAAGTATGGAGAATTACACAATTGTAGACAAAAGCTCATCAATTGCTAGTTTGTGAACGAATTACCTGAAGGTTAAAAGAGACCAAACCACATGAGTTTTTGTAGAAAGTTATGTGGAAAGCACAGCATAATAGTGCTTGTGTCTCCAGTCAAGGATAAGGTTCTTTGTACTAAGGTAATTAGAGACATTTTAAAAATGAGTTAGACATGTTAAGTATTTAATTTGATGAAGTCATATGAAAAAATAAATCCTTGATCTTTAAGAACAGCTTTATTTCGATAAAAAATCAGTTTTTTAATAAGAGAAAAATGTTGGGTAATAATACTAGTTTTACGGAATTTTTTCTTCAAAATAATATGTTAATAGTTATTTAAGTGACAAAGAATGTAACGTGTTAATATTCGAGGTGAGCGAGTGCGACTTGACGCTTGTCGAGGATTTTAACATTTTATATTATTTATTAGTACGTTTTTTCGTCGATGAAAATTTCTAAAAATGTTGAATTTCCTATCAACTACAATTTATTCCTACATGGGCATACAATACTACTATTTTTAATCCCAACCTTTTTCTGTTCAATCATAATAAGGAAAAAATTAATTTATTATTCGTTTATATCCATAAATGTATATTTCCCTATTGTGTAACTCATACAATCCGTGGTTCTCTTGTTTGTTGTAGTCGCTCTGATCGACCCCTGAGAGCAAAGTGTCCCTGTTGTCCCTGCTATATAGAAATTTAAAAAAATATATAAAATAAAAATTTAAAAAAATTAAAAAATTAAAATTAAAAAAAAAAGAAATGTAACTGTAGAATAGTGTAAAAAAATGTATTTTGGAAAATATGTACATCTTTGAGCAAAATGTTAAGCTGGCGAATGGACTTTGTGTCCGCAGCCAAGGGAAGTTAGTTTAATAGTTATAAATAAGTTAAAGATCACATTTTTTTCGATAAACGGAACCGCATAGTTTTTACGTAAAAATTATTAAAATTAAATTTTATTCTCGAGGTGGTGAGTCAGTCTTTATAAGACAGGAAAAAAAACTTTCATTCACTCAATTTTTACAGAAAGGTCTAATAAAAGTTTGACCACCCTGCAATAATTTTTTGTTAGCCTCGAATTGCTCATGGAAAGTTAAGAGAGTAGAATAATAAAAAATAATTGAAGCCAAAGGTGGTTATCCAAATTTATAAACACGAATGATTTTGCAAATATTTATTAAATAAAATACATGATGAGTCAAAACACAAGTATTTACTTAATTACAGTTACCTGTAAGAAGTTGTCATATTTTAGTAAAGCGTGTTATCAATAGATGTCAAAGATAATAGTTTAATACTATTATAACGCCTTACAAAGTTTTTGAAAAATATTTTTCAAAGAACAGAGACCGTTCACTAAGAAGCAGCAACTACTTCTCGGGCTATATTATCCGACAGACCTTGAATTACACTTCTAAGTTAAACGGGGCTGGTATATCTGCAAGGTATAACTTGTAATTAGAAGGGACAAGACCACTTGTAGACCGGTTTCAGCCTATTTGTGCCTAATCTATTGATAACACACTTTACTAAAATATGACAATTTTTCAAAGGTAACTGTAATTAAGTAAATAACTACAAAACCAAGATGGTTTTTTGTCAATATAGAATTTTGGTTTGTTATTACATGTGTGGATGTCACTGTTATCGCATTCTTAGCATTTCCTTCACTGAGGTTAACGAATTGATGTGGTTTCAACGTTGTCTCCAGTCCAAGATTATGCTCTCAGGGCTTCTGGACGGATAGCATCTACCTTGTAGGTACTGATGAGGTTCAAACCGGTCTACAAGTGCAGATATACCAAACCCGTTCAACTTAGAAGTGCAATCAAGGTCAGTCGGAGCATGTAGCCCGAGAAGTAGTTGTTGCTTCTTAGTGAACTTTCTCCGTTCTTTGAAAAATATTTTTCAAAAACTTTGTAAGAAGTTATAGTAGTATTAAACTATTATCTTGGGTATTACACTTTGACATTATTTTTTCAGTAATTTTAAATGGATCATCCTGTATTTTATATCATAGTCGAAGAGTACTAGTACCATATATCTATGTTTATCAAGCATTTCCCGAACCTTAAGTTATTAGTTTTTGAGATATTTAAGTTTACAGTTTTAGGCAAATGATTTATCAAATAAAATATAATTTTCTAACACTTTTTCCCACATTTAAAATCAGTTATATTGATTAATTATAGTAAAATTTCACATGGGAGTATTAATAAAAGTACCTACTTACTGCCACCAGCACCGAACATTTCAAAAATCCTCACACTGTTTTTACCGAATAAAGTTTTTAAAATGATTTAAAATTAACTGAATACTTAACTTGTCTGTACAAGCAACCGATCATGTCAAACAGGTATTGTAATAGTTAAAAATAACTTGTTTAATTACAAAATATTTTGCAACAACCATATTACCAAGCACGTGATTAAATTAAACCGTATTTTCCAAATAACAGTTATTGATTGTTTGTTTGGTATGCAAACGTAAAAGTGATTAGCTTAACCGAAAATACGAGGGAAGTTCGATAAGTCAGTTACTATTTCGCAGCAAATGCCATCTGTTAGAACAAGTGCCAATAGACTTGGAAGAACTATTCCGAATAATGCAGAAAAAGAGATTTAATACAGTGCGAGAACGCATACCAAGGGTGGTATATAGGTATATACAGTGGACCCCCGGTAATCCGGCACACCCTGTAATCCGACATGTCTATTATGCATTATTGGATATTTTTTTGACAATCTTCGCTAATGTAAATATGTAATGCATGATTGAGCAGGTTAGAATCTTATCATTGAATCTGTAATTTGTCGGATTACAAGGTAGGGGAAAGGCGGGAGGTTTGGGACGGGTTTGGTTTGGGACATGTTCAAATTTGCCGCCTTAAATTGCCTCTAGTATTACCAAACCGCGGCAGTAGTTGACCTTCTAGTGTAATACCACGTGCGTGACCAAACATTTGGATTGTTACTGTGACTTGGTGCAGCAGGATATAATTTATGTTTTTGTTATATTCTGGTAAGAGTTCACCTTAGATTACTTTTTTTAGTCTAACAAAATATAATCAAATTTTTAAAAATATAGTGGGGCTACGATATCATGTCATAAATAGAGTAATCATTGACGTATTTAGATTTCTCAAAATCTAACTTCAACTTTTTCGTTCGGATTTTTATTAAATATGGTGTATATGAGGGAGGTTTGGACCACACAATGAGGGAGGTTTGGGACAGTGTCCCAAACCTCCCTATACCTATTGTTAATTTGTGACAAAATGTGTTTTGAAGCTTGCTTCTTATTGCACGACTTTTGGGAAGGCTAGTGAACTCGTGAAACGTCTAATGTTACGAAAAAGCGTTCGTCACGCAACAGTGTTGCCAGATTTCTGAATAATCCACTAATCCAATGAAATTTAAATTGAAGCTTGCTTCTTATTGTACGACATAGGACTTTTGGGAAGGCTAGTGAACTCGTGAAACGTGTGATGTTACGAAAAAGCGTTCGTTACGCGATGACTCATTCTTCGTCTCTTTCTCGGCCGCCCACTGCGCTAACTCTCTCCCCTCTCTTCCTCAGCCGCCTTCTTCTCCTCCCTTTCGTAGGCTACACAGCGGCACGCCTCTCTCTCTCTCTCTCTCTCTCTCTCTCTCTCTCTCTCTCTCTCTCTCTCTCTCTCTCATACAAGCCGGCACGAGGGATTCCCAAATGGTCGGAAGAGAGACACAGAAAGAGAGAGTATCGCGCGTCTCTCTCTAATTGCCATATATGTTAAAATTTTTGAAAAATTGTCAAAAATTTTAAAATATGTTTTAAAATGGTCAATAATTGTCAAAAACTGTCAAAATTTCAAAGAAATGATTAATAATTGCCAAATATTTTCAAAAATTGTCAAAAATTTGGAAAAATGGTCAATAATTGTCAAAAACTGTCAAAATTTTGAAAAAATGGTCAATAATTATAAAAGACTGTCAAAAATGGTCAATAATTGTTAAAAATTGTCGAAATTTTTGAAATATGGTCAAAATTTTTGAAAAATTGTCAAAAATGGTCAATAATTATCAGATGCTGTCAAAAATTGTGAAAAATTGTGAAAAATTATGAAAAATTGTGAAAAATTGTGGAAAATTGTCAAAAATTGTAAAACATTGTTAAATATTTAAAAAAATGGTCGAAAATAGTCAATAATTGTTAAAATTTTCAAAAATTGTAAAACATTGTTAAATTTTTTAAAAAATGGTCGAAAATAGTCAATAATTGTTAAAATTTTTGAAAGTTGTCAAAAATGGTCAATAATTGTCAGAAACTGTCAAAAATGATCAATAATTGTTAAAATTTTGAAAAATGGTCAAAAATTGTTAAAATTTTGAGAAAATTATCAAAAACTGTTAAAAATGGTCAAAAGTCATCAAAAATTGTTAAATATTTTAAAAAATGGTCAAAAATGGCCAAAAATTGTCAAAAATTTTTAAAATTGTCGAAAATGGTCAATAATTGTTGAAAACTGTCAAAATTTTTGAAAAATGATTCAAATTTTTGAAAAATTGTCAAAAATGGTCAATAATTGTCAGAAACTGTCAAAAATGGTCAATAATAGTTGAAATTTTGAAAAATGGTCAAAAACTCAAAAAAATGGTCAAAAATAGTCGATAATAGTCAAAATTTTTTAAAGTTGTCGAAAATGGTCAGTAATTGTAAGAAACTGTCAAAAATGGTCAATAATTGTTGAAATTTTGAAAAATGGTCAAAAATTGTTAGTTTT
Source organism: Lochmaea crataegi (assembly GCA_947563755.1). Taxonomy (NCBI): domain Eukaryota; kingdom Metazoa; phylum Arthropoda; class Insecta; order Coleoptera; family Chrysomelidae; genus Lochmaea; species Lochmaea crataegi. Next base: position 9,810,594 of record OX387427.1, read on the forward strand.
GAAAAAATTGTACATCATCATTAAAAAAATGTCAAAAATGGTCAATAATTGTTGAAAACTGTCAAAATTTTTGAAAAATGATTCAAAATTTTGAAAAATTGTCAAAAATGGTCAATAATTGTCAGAAACTGTCAAAAATGGTCAATAATTGTTGAAATTTTGAAAAATGGTCAAAAATTGTTAGTTTTGAAGAAATTGTACATAATTATAGAAAAAATGTCAAAAATGGTCAATAATTGTTGAAAACTGTCAAAAATTTTGAAAAATGATTCAAATTTGTGAAAAATTGTCAAAAATGGTCAATAATTGTCAAGATTTTGAAAAAATGGTCAATAATTATAAAAAACTGTCAAAATGGTCAATAGCTGTTAAAATTTGGAAAAATGGTCTAAAATGGTCGAAATTTTTGAGAAATTGTCAAAAATGATCAATAATTGTCAAAACTGTCAAAATTGGTCAATAATTGTCAAAAATGGTCAGTAATTGTTAAAATTTGAAAAAATGGTCAAAATTTTCGAAAAACTGTCAAAATTGGTCAATAAATGTCAAAAATGGTCAGTAATTGTTAAAATTTGAAAAAATGGTCAAAATGGTCAGAAATTTTGAAAAAATGGTCAATAATTGTCAAAATTTTTAAAAAATGGTCAAAATTTTCGAAAAATTGTCAAAAATGGTCAATAATTATAAAAAACTGTCAAAAATGGTCAATAATTATAAAAAACTTCAAAAAATGGTCAATAATTGTTAAAAATTGCCAAAATTTTTGATCAATTGTCGAAAATGGTCAATAATTGTCAGAACCTGTCAAAAATGCTCAAAAATGGCCAAAAATTGTTAAAATTTTTGAAAAAATGTTCAATTATTTTTAAAAATCGTCAAATTTTTTGAAAAATGGTCAAAATTTCTGAAAAATGGTCAAAATTTTTGAAAAATTGTCAAAAATGGTCAATAATTGTCAGAACCTGTCAAAAATTGTCAATAGTTGTTAAAATTTGGAAAAATGGTCTAAAATGGTCAAAATTTTTCAAAAATTGGTCAATAATTGTCAAAAATGGTCAATAATTGTTAAAATTTGAAAAAATAGTTCAAAATTGTCAAAATTTTTGAAAAAATGAATAATAATTGTCAAAATTTTTGAAAAATGGTAAATTTATTCGAAAAATGGTCATTCTATTGTGCATAAGAAGCAAGCTTCTGTCGGCGGTCCGACGACCGCTCACCTTTTTTTATTTCATTTTTAAATAACATATACAGTTGTATGAGGAAAATTAACACGTTCTTATTACAACAAATCCATTTATTTTAACTGAGAGTTTTTCTATAATTTTTGTGTTATTGAGATTCAATCACGTCATCGATACATTCCAACATGACCCAAAATCTGCTATTAAATATTTTAAAAGGTATCATGTTAAATAGAACAATAGACGATCATCAACAAGACAACAATGTGTGCGTGACATTCCATGGCGTTTCGACATTGTTTTTCTTCGGTTTACTCGAGAAAATAATACGAAATCGAGGTAATCTTTATAAAAAAGCCCAAATAGCTTTTGGATAGCGTGATCAACGCTACAGTTTAATTTTTAAATTATTTTTAAAATGAAGTCTTTGTGGTGGATAACGAAAAATTTTGCGATTGTTCATTATGTGAATTGTCGGGTTAGTGTGTCAGAATCATTAAGAAAACATTACATGCATTGAAAAAGTAAATATTCGAGTCATTTCATGTATTCAAATTTATTTGGATAGCAATTAGGGACAGAGATAGTTGAAGATTCTTATAAAATTTTACGATATTTCAAATGTGTTTTAAACGAGAGGTTTTACAATTAACAATTTTGTACATTACTGAAAATTATACGAGACAAATTTCTCGCAATTAATTCAAGCACGTGGGGGATTCGGTAAGAAAAATTATACCAGAATTATTGAAAAGGAATACATTAGGTAAATATCTATTTACAACCATTCTGGTTTGCGATTAGAAGGAATAACATCACTTGTCGACCGGTTTCGGCGTATTGCGCCTCATCAGGACAAGGTAGATGCTATTCGTCCAGAAGCTCTGAGAGCATAATCCTGGACTAGAGACTACGTTGATACCACACCAATACATTAGCCTTAGTAAAGGAAATGTTAAGAGTGCGATATCGGCGACATCTCTACATCTGATCACAAACCAAAATTCTATATCGACAAAAAACCATCTCGGTTTTGTAGGTATTTACTTAATTACAGTTACCTGTAAATAATTGTCATATAAGTAAAGCGTGATCTATAGACGTCAAAAAATAATAGTTCAATACTATTAAACGCTTTACAAAATTAGAAAAATTAATTTCCAAAGAGCAGACCGTCCACTAAGAAGCAACAACTACTTCTCGAGCTATATGCCCCGACAGACATTGAATTAATTAATTAATTAATTAAGCTTGCTTCTTATGCACAATAGAATGACCAGTTTGACCATTTTTCGAAAAAATTTACCATTATTCAAAAATTTTGACAATTTTTGAGCATTTTTGGAAGGTTCTGACAATTATTGACAATTTTTGACAATTTTTAACAATTATTGACCATTTTTGACAGTTTTTTATAATTATTGACCATTTTTGACAATTTTTCGAAAATTTTGACCATTTTTCAAAAAATTTCAACAATTATTTACCATTTTTGACAGTTTTTTCAATACTATTAAACGCTTTACAAAATTAGAAAAATAAATTTCCAAAGAGCAGACCGTCCTCTAAGAAGCAACAACTACTTCTCGAGCTATATGCCCCGACAGACATTGAATTAATTAATTAATTAATTAAGCTTGCTTCTTATGCACAATAGAATGACCAGTTTGACCATTTTTCGAAAAAATTTACCATTATTCAAAAATATTGACAATTTTTGAGCATTTTTGACAGGTTCTGACAATTATTGACCATTTTTGACAATTTATCAAAATATTTGACAATTTTTAACAATTATTGAACATTTTTTCAAAAATTTTGATAATTTTTGAGCATTTTTGACAGGTTCTGACAATTATTGACCATTTTTGACAATTTTTCAAAATATTTGAGCATTTTTCAAAAATTTTGACAATTTTTGAGCATTTTTGGAAGGTTCTGACAATTATTGACAATTTTTGACAATTTTTAACAATTATTGACCATTTTTGACAGTTTTTTATAATTATTGACCATTTTTGACAATTTTTCGAAAATTTTGACCATTTTTCAAAAAATTTCAACAATTATTTACCATTTTTGACAGTTTTTTCAATACTATTAAACGCTTTACAAAATTAGAAAAATTAATTTCCAAAGAGCAGACCGTCCACTAAGAAGCAACAACTACTTCTCGAGCTATATGCCCCGACAGACATTGAATTAATTAATTAATTAATTAATCAATTTTACGTCTACATGCTCAAGTGGGTGAAAACTTTCCAGATAGTTAGCTGGTTACCATAGCAACAATGTCGAAATAAAGCATCTGATTGGTATAATGAAAATTTTCTCCAAAATTGTCTCCAATTTGTGCTTAAGCTGTCTTTTTTTTAAATATATATTAAAATCAGAAGATTCAGCCGTAATAATCGGTGAAACAAATTTTATTTTAATTCAACACATCCACCAACTTTTATAAATCATGCAAGCCGTGATAGGACCATTATTCGCCGCAAGTGTCAGACATGCGTTGGAGTACCACTCCTCAAGTTCGATTTTTAAATTTCTGTATAAGGTAAATGATAAATTTTCAACAACAAGCTCATAAAATTTATAACAATAATAAAAGAAATCATTCGCTTGATATTTAACGATACATTTGTGGCTGCATTTAATTGTATGACGGCAATTATAAATTTTTATATAACTATGTAGGATGAAATAGCGTCCATAAAGTAACGCATAAATTCGTTATTAGCTAAATAAACAATAAAATTAGAAATTCCTGAAACAACTCGATTTTTGATTTGAATTTACTATTTTTTTTAAGAATAACCATACCAACCTTCGAGGGATGATTTTAGCACAATTTTTTTTAATGGAACCCTCCTTTTTTCAATTTCCGGATTTCCCTTGGTGAGCTGATTCCAAAAATGTATAACACGTTGCTTCAAATTGGTCAAAAATCCAAAAAACAATTATGAAAATGGTTTATGGAAACATACGTTACTGAATGTAATAAACAAATTAAATGGAATTACGTAGTTATGCAATTAATGTGATACACTACCATTAACAAACAAACGGAAATTTACAATAAAAGTTCAAATTGTTGTCCATTGATCGTAAGACAATAACTGAACAGGGCATTACTTTCGTCTCTAACATTCTGTAGCATAGCGGGTGTTATGATCTGTATTTCTTGTCTAATTCGGTCTTATAGTTGACGGATATTTGCAGGTCTGTTTGTGTAGACTTTAGATTTTAAATAACCCCATAAAAAGGAGTCTAATAGGCTCAGATCAGGTGATCTAGCGGGCCATTACACTAGTCCCCTTCTTCCAATCCACCGTTGTGGAAAAGTTCTGTTTAAAAAATCGCGCACAGTTACTGCGAAATGTGGCGGTGCGCTATCCTGTTGAAACCAGATTCTGCGGTCTAAATTACTGGGTATTCGAATATCAAGAAAAAGCTGAATCAGATCAGGAATTAATGTATTCTGTAGGAATTCCAGGCAACAATCCAGCTCGGAACCCAACTGTCTTTCTCTAATGGCGAGAGACAAAGACAGAAAAACCTCTGACGTCTGTCTTTTTCTCTCTCACCGGAGTTCACACGGACATTTCCACTTACACAGCGGTCTATGGCTTGTTTCCTGTATCTGTAGTATCTCTATGGTTTTGTCACACAGGACCGGATAGTATACACTAAGTTCAAAGAGAGCAGACCGTAAGTTTCAGAGCGCAGACCTCTAAGCATTGGTTGTTTCCCTATTTATATTGTCATTAACGGTCGTAAAATTTATTTAGGTTCAACAAAAAATTTATCATATACTGCACGTCCTTCGGAATTAATTAAAGCCTATATATACCGAACGGCCTATCAGTTGGAAATTTTGAACATCGGATCGGATAAATTTTATACGGTGGAATTCGAATTTGCGTACCTCCGGATTAATAATGAAATACATTTAAGCAGAAAAAAATAGAATGTCAATGCGGTAACGAAACAGTGAGTAACGAGTTATATAAAACATAACGGTAAAAAGAAAGATTTAAGCCCTCAATTCGGCGCCCAAAAAAAATAACTCGTTACAAGTTGCAAATTATAAATTGCTTGGATAGTTTTCACGTAAACGTATAGTAAATTTTATACCCATTTAGAATAAGACCATCCTTATTTATTATTAATAAATCGGTTGAAACAAAAAATTACCAACAAAAATGAACGTCGTAACTAATTTATTAGATGTCACGTTTTTGAAGTTACGTCAAATTTTGATTTCATGTTAATGTCAGATGGTTCAAGAAGCCGCATACGTTAAGTTACTAAAACGGCTGGTACCTCTAAATAGGTATTAATTTTACTATACCTTCTCTAATGCGTCAACAATACAAAATTGTACTTTAATGTTTCTGTCAGATTTTAACGTCAAATGAAAAAAATCGTACAAAAACTGTCAAACAATAAAAACACTTTTATGGTTCAGGGTATTGGATAGAAGCTGTTAGATCCATTGTTGAAAATAATTCAGGGTGTTTTTAATAGTTTATTAAAGTAGTTTTATACCTAACAATACGTAATTTCATTTAATGTATTTATTACGTTTATTCTTTTTTCATTATTTTGTAAGTAACTTGAAATTTTTGCAATTCTGCTCACCCTGTACCAATTTTAAGCAACGTGTTATACATTTTTGGAATCAGCTCAGCAAGAGAAATCCGGAAATTGAAATAAAAAGGGGGGTTTCATTAAAAAAAAGGTGATGACGTCATCATACGAAGGTATATTGGATTATAATTTGAAAAAATAGTAAATTAAAATCAAAAATCGACCTGATTCAGGAATTTCTAATTTTATTGTTTATTTAGCTAATAACGAATGTATGCGTTCCTTTATGGACGCACTGTATATCTAAGTGTATTCTTGAATTAAATTTGATTTGATTTTATAGTTTAAGAACTATTTTAAGTCAAAGTTCCTTAGTTTTTTTCACTCACTCACCGACAATGAAAATTTGAAGGCTCTTCTAGTAGGTACAAGCTGCAAATTTTGCACACAATGAGTGTTCAGCCAATAAAGGGAGGAAAACCCAAAACATACCCCAATTTCAGTCCGGTTTTCTAGATATACAGTTACCGATTAATTAATCAGAATGAATAAGGACGACAATTTTTTCAGAATCTATCTATGAAAGCATCTATCCAACAGCTTTGCTGGAAGCTATTACTTACTTAGTTAAATAACTGCATTATATAGTGACCATATCAATATCACACATATTTATTTCATCAGCAATCACACACGGTAATAGAATTTACACAAGAAAATCTATCTTATATTAGCGCTCTGAGGACATTATTTATGTTTGTATAAAGAAAAAAAAAGGGAGCGGTCGTCGGACCGCCGACAGAAGCTTGCTTCTTATGCAAAATAGAATGACCATTTTTCGTAAATTTTTCACCATTTTTCCAAAAATTTGACAATTTTTGACAATTATTGACCATTTTTTCAAATTTTAACAATTATCGACCATTTCTGACAATTATTGACCAATTTTGACAGTTTTGACAATTATTGATCATTTTTGACAATTTTTCAGAAATGTTGACCATTTTAGACCATTTTTCAAAATTTTAACAAATATTGACCATTTTTGACAGTTTCTGACAATTATTCACCATTTTTGACAATTTTTCAAAAATGTTGACCATTTTTCAAAAAATTTGACAATTTTCAACAATTATTGACCATTTTTGACATTTTTTTATAATTATTGACAATTTTTCCAAAATTTGACCAATTTTTGACCATTTTACAGAATTTTAACAATTTTTGACCATTTTAGACAGTTTCTGACAATTATTGTAAATTTTTTAAAATATTTAACAATTTTTGACCATTTTTTCAAATATTTAACAATTTTTGACTATTTTTGACTATTTTTGACTATTTTTGACTATTTTTGACTATTTTTGACTATTTTTGACTATTTTTGACTATTTTTGACTATTTTTGACTATTTTTGACTATTTTTGACTATTTTTGACTATTTTTGACTATTTTTGACTATTTTTGACTATTTTTGACTATTTTTTTGACTATTTTTTTGACTATTTTTGACTATTTTTGACTATTTTTGACTATTTTTGACTATTTTTGACTATTTTTGACTATTTTTGACTATTTTTGACTATTTTTGACTATTTTTGACTATTTTTGACTATTTTTGACTATTTTTGACTATTTTTGACTATTTTTGACTATTTTTGACTATTTTTGACTATTTTCGACTATTTTGACAGTTTTTGACAGTTTTTGACAGTTTTTGACAGATTCTGACAATTATTGAGCATTTTTGACAAGTTTTCAAAAATTTTGACAATTTTTAACAGTTATTGACCATTTTTGACAGTCTTTTATAATTATTGACCATTTTTTCAAAATTTTAACAATTTTAGACAGTTTCTGACAATTATTGTAAATTTTTCAAAATATTTAACAATTTTTGACCATTTTTTTAAATATTTAACAATTTTTGACTATTTTTCACTATTTTTGACTATTTTCGACTATTTTGACAGTTTTTGACAATTTTTGACAGATTCTGACAATTATTGAGCATTTTTGACAAGTTTTCAAAAATTTTGACAATTTTTAACAGTTATTGACCATTTTTGACAGTCTTTTATAATTATTGACCATTTTTTCAAAATTTTGACAGTTTTTGATCTCTCTCTCCATTCTCCAACGGGACAAATGCGTCTGTTTTTGGATAGTTTTTAACACCCCATATATATTATTGGATAAGAACTTTATTCTGTAGTACATAGAAAAGCGTAATATAGCCATTAGAAGCTCTTCACTGTCCTGAATCCAATTAAGATTACGAGACATGTCCTTGTCACTTTCGGCTAAAGCGCAACGAGAGAAAATCTCCAGGCAAGATTCAACTTGTCTTCGAACAAAGCCAACGATTTATGATATTTTTGAAGTACTTTGCGAAACGTGCACTCGGATCAATCAACAGTACAGTTATGTAATGTCACTAGGGCAAGTCGGCATGTAAATCAGCAGATTGAACTTTAAGGAGCGGTCCTCCAACGCATCTCGTTCGATTCCGCTCTTTATTTATAAATAAACCTTGTAATTAGTGATTCAATAGCGAATATATAACTGTTGTTTTTAATTTTTTAGAAAGATTTCAATAACGTGTTCATCGACTAGCAGTGAACAATACAAATGTTAGTCAAGTTTGAGTCCCCAGCAAAATGAGATATTGTAGAGTTGTTTATAAAAAGTGAGTGAAGTAAAAAATACAATACGTGTGGCATTGCAAATAGTTTTTATCGACAACAATTGTACTGTGACATTTTTTTAAGGATCTTTCAAATAATTATTGGATAAAATCAATAAATAACAAATTCCACAACAAAAATATAGCGTATACCACTCGACCGGTTTCACGAATAATTTGCATCGTCAGGATTGGAATGGGTATAGAGAAGCCTTCGTGATTCCTACTACTTTATTTCCAATGTCCTTCTTATATTTACATATGTATAATGGAATTACCATATTTATAGATATAATAGAAAGTGGGAATTTTTGGATAATTATTTTTAATATTGTCTCAGTATTTTAGTTTGTAATAAACATTTCACTCCGAAAGTAATTTTGTGTTCAAAACTAAATATATGGCGTCCTAGGTAAAAAAAGGTGCATTTACCGCCGGATGCGAAACGAATTTGTAGTGCCCCTCGTATAGTTTAATAGGTCATTCACGAAATAGCTTTTATAATATTGCATATATATGTTTATCAACAATGATATAAAAGAATTAGTAAGCATAAATATATAGTTTTGATTAGGACGACACATGACTAGAATCAGTTGGGCTGACTAAAGTCAGAATAGATCAAGATAAAGCTCAACTTGAGTTTTACTTATTACCACGTTATTTTCGAACCTTACATGGCGATCCTGCAAACTGGACTTTTCTGATATCAAATAGATGGATGAGAAAAAATTGTTATTTTTTTTTCAATTTTATGGAACAACTTGGGATGGAAAAAAGATAAAATAGTATGCTAGCTAAAATGGTAGATATATTGTATATTTTTAATGGGATTTTTATTGGAATTATAGATAAGTTTATGGAATTAGTTTCATGGATATTATTGATGGAATATTGAGTTATTATTATGGAAATTATGTTATTATTATTTATTAAATAAATAAATGGAATTTTATTCACGGATTTTATTTTATTTTTCATTACTGATAAAATGTCTAAAATTATAATTATCGTGTTTAGTATGTATAGTTATATTTTTTGTTATGTAAGAGATGCTTAATTATTTATGGATCTAATCAATTTTCTTTTAAATTAGAATTTAATTTTCTCTTGAACATGTTCGATTAATTCCTGTTTTTGATTTTTTTTATTAAATATGTTTCTAATAGAATAAAATTTATAAATGAGAATAAAGTCTTTATAGTAGAATGTCAGTCTTAAAATTTGAAATATGAAATGAAGAAGCGTAACTTTTACACTTTAGGAAATCCACATTATTACGAATGATCGTGGAAAAAGGGTAAAATCTTAATAGAGGAAAGATATTGTAAACTGATAATGACAACCTTGACCTAAGGGATATGGGACAAGCGTTGTATCGACTGGATAGGTTGGAAGTTTAAAAAATAAATGTATGAATAAATATGCACAGAGATGCAAAAATATGCAGATACCCTGTATACTACAAAATGTTTATCTTTTTTATTTGAAACATTTTTTGATAACATCTGCCAATTATATGAAATAAATCAGACTGTATACGGTGGACCATCCTATAGGTTTCAACAGTTTAATTTGTTTTATATCAATTAATAAATAAAAGTTATATTTATTTTTAAAAAATTTTTTACAAAATAAATTTAATGTATGTTTTAGTATCTAAATTTTACCGACTAAGGATCTGTTACTGATTACTGTAAAATGGGGTATTTATAAACTTTTATAATTAAATCCCTAAGGCCAGATGCCGAGTCAACGAAATATTGTGAAATGTTATTTACTTCATTTAAAATTTTTCCTTACGCCCTTCGTTAACGATCTATATGGCTCTAAAGTTGAGAATTATAAATGGTTTTTTATTTATAATTATTAAATGGCTTATTGGAAATTAGTAACATTTCAACAGTTTATAAACACCATAATTGCACACTTATTGGCGACATAAACAAGTCTACACCACAATTGTGAACTCAGGTACGGACTAAGATAAATGGTTGATGCAGTAATTTTTTGTTAAGTATAACTTTTTTTGCAGTTATAAATGCAACAATTAACTTTTTTAAACATTTTTAAAGACAGTCCTCTTGTTTAACGGTTTAAAAGATATTGGCAATTTTATGTCGCACTGTACACCTATTGGCCAATATTGATCATTTGTTATAATTTTATTAAACCGTTAATCGTTATTCATTTTTCAGGGTTTTGTTATCTATCTATCATCTCCCAAGTTTTTAGTACGTGGTTCTGGGACTCCCCGTATACTACCCGTTTTCTCCTACTCATGTTGCTAAATACTAAAGAATAGTGTCCAGGACAATAATTTATGTTGAGAATTTTATTTAAAAACATATCAGACAACCTATTGTTTCCCAATTAGCGCCAAAGAAATATATTCAAAAGGTAATATTCCACTAAACATAACAGATATTTTTGTTAGATAACCTCAACATCTTGTAATATCGAGTAAAAAAAAATTTCATTGCACGTTTTTATTGTTACTATTTGACATCATTGAGTGAAATAATTATATAAGAGTGTAGTCGCTTTATGAGATCATAATAACTGACTATGAGTATACACCTCGGGCAGTTGATTCAGCTTGTGTATATTTTTTAAAAACATGAAGGTTCATTTTATTTTCATGCTTCCATAATATATACAGGGTGGTCCTCAAGTAATTGTACATAGAAGAACAGTACAATATTCACTTTAAAATATTGCGATTTAAACCAACTAGCCTTAATAAAATGTTAATATTATAATTTTTTGAAATTAATAATTAAATTAGGATCCTGCAGCTAATCATTAAGATGTGATTATCTCTAAATATGTTGAGATTTGGGGATTATAATAAATATACCTTATTTTGTTAAAGTTGTAGCATGTCTATCGACCTGTTTCGATTTTATAGAATGAATTCTTTTAATTACCGCTCGTCGTCACCTTAGCCACTTCCAATTATAGTTCTGTGATCTCAAATTCTTCTACTCCGAACGCTAAGACAATTGACGTCTGCCAACGGTGGCTTCCATTTTTTCAACGCCACGAGGGACAGCCCTTTCCTCTATCGACCCTCTTCGAGGAAAGACCTTCATTTTCTTATCGTTTTTATACCTTTCCTATCTAATGAATTTTGCTGTGGTAAACACAGTCCCAAGTCCTAAACTTGGATACAAGCCCCAGATCAGGATACAGCCCTAGAGAAGGATACCGCCCTAGACCAGGACACAGCTGCTAGGATACCGTTATAATCAAGACATCTCTATCTATCTTCTTCGAGATCTAGTCTCCATCTTCTCAAGACTTCGTAGATGCAAGACCTACCTACCTTCTTCAACCATCACCTTTTGCGGAAACAACACTTCATAAGCTAAGTACCTATAAAAGTACAAATTCTCCTCACATTTGTTCATTTCCTGTGGCAGAAGAATAAATTATAAATTTGTTTTAAATCCTATTTTTCATTTTTTTCTAAATCCTCAACTATAAAAGTTGAGGAAGATATCGCCCGGGGTAAGGTTTTGAAATTTTCTTTTTTTAAGTAACTTTTTCATTATTTGATTTCTGGTTAACTTTTATTCAAATTCTACAACGCGTTTCTACCTTTTCCGCCTTAGTTTGTTAGTACTTCTTATCGACGTCAAAAAGGTAGTGGCGCCCTCAATTTTTACAACCTTTCTGTTATCCTGGTGCGACATAAACTTGGGGTCGAATCACCCTTGAGAGGAGTCTCTAGCCGGAGCCCTTCAAGCTGGAGCGATTGATAGTTCTTATGGGAATATATCTAATACGATTTTTAATACTTCTAAAAGCATTGGTAGTGTTTCACTAGTGCCTTTGGAATATAATCATAATAAAAATAGACCTTGGATTGATTCAACTTGTCGGAATGCTAAAGCAGACTTAATAAACAAGTTAAAACTAACTTCTTAGAACCATATCGAACTGATTATCTGGTACTACAAAAAACTACTTGGGTATAAAAAAGCAGACTATCAGAAACATATTCTGTTTACATTATCTGAAACAAAAAATCAACAACAATTCTGGAAAATAATTAAGTCTTCATAAACTGTCCTATTAACATTTCGCAGTGGGAGGTCTTTTATGACACTATCTATAAAGGAAGGATACCTACTCCTTTGGAGTTTTACGATGCCACATTTTAATATTTGGATTCTGTAATTTCTTTTGAGGAATTGTGCAATGCTTTGGAAGTTTGCAAAAACGGTAAGTCATCAGGCAGAGATCAAATTGTATATGAACATTTAAAGAATCTCCCACAAAATTGGTTACTATATTATTATATCTGTATAATAGAATTTTTAATTCGGAGAAGTTCCCTTCAGCCTGGTACGACATATTATTAATAATGGTTCTCTTGATGACCCTAATAATTATCGTGGTATTTCTTTAGTTAATTGTATGGCAAAAGTATTTACACTAATTCTGCTAAATCGTTTATCAAGTTGATGTGAAGGGTAGGTATTCGGTCTTACAGAAGTTGTATGGATAATATATTTATTTTGAATTACAAACCGTGCATAGTTCTTCCGGATTGATGTTATAGCTATTACCATTAAAAAAGAAAAACATTTTATGACTATTGGACATCCGTGATTGTGCAAAAGTGCGAGTGATCTGAATGGGTAGTTTAAGTAACAGGTATTGTTCTACTTAGCCAGTAATATTCAAGCTTGTATGTAAGGTCATGAAAGAGCACCGTTGTGCCAAACTCAAATCCATAGAGTTTAATTTAACGTATACATTTTCAATGAGATTCTTTTTATTAATTCTTAGTGTCTTCACATCTAGGTTTTCCCAGATAATGAAATCCCCCTCAAGTTCAAATAAACTACGTATTTGAGTAGCCCAATTAAAACGTTCTTCGGATGAAATAGCAAGTTGTTGCAAACGAGAAAAACAAAGCTTGGGAAATCGAGTACATCCATTAGCAGAATTTTTTCCAACCAATTGATTGCTAACTTTAATATATTATGGGTAAGTTTGACCCTACCAGTTTCAAGTCTCACTATACAGTCTGGAGTATTTCTCGGTAGCAGCAATACCCGTTAATATGAATGAATACGAAACCCTCCACCATTTGTTATTTGTTTGTCACTTTGAATAATTTAAGTTATGAAAGTTCCAAGATAATTACTGGATATATATGGAGTATCTTAAAATTAAGTGCTTTAATTTTGAATGAATAGTTTTATTTTATCTAATTTCATTTATTTATTTTTTGAAGCTTGCTGCTTACTGCACGACATAGGTTTTGAGAAGGCTAGTGAACTCGTAGAACGTGTAACCGTTACGAAAAAGACCGTCACGCAACAGTGTTGCTAGATTTCTGAATAGTCCACTAATCCAATGAAATTTAAATTGAAGCTTGCTTCTTATTGCACGACATAGGACTTTTGGGAAGGCTAGTCAAAAATTGTCAAAAATTTGGAAAAATGGTAAATAATTGACAAAAATTGTAAAAAACTATCAAAATACCTATTGAAAAAATGGTTAATAATTGCCAAATATTTTAAAAAATTTGGAAAAATGGTCGATAATTGACAAAATTTTCGAAAAATTATCAAAAATGGTCAATAATTGTCAAAGACGGTCAATAATTGTTAAAAACTGTCAAAAATTGTTAGAATTTTAAAAAATAGTCAAAAATTGTTAAAAATTTTGAAAAATGGTCAAAAATTGTTAAATATTTAAAAAAATGGTCAATGATTGTCAAAATTTTTGGAAAACTGTCAAAAATGGTCAATAATTGTTAAAATTTTGAAAAATGGTCAAAAATTGTTAAAATTTTGAAAAAAATGGTCAATAATTATAAAAGACTGTTTAAAATGGTCAACAATTGTTTAAAATTGTCGAAATTTTTGGAAAATAGTCCAAATTTTTGAAAAATGGTCAAAAATAGTCAATAATTGTCAGAAACTGTCAAAAATGGTCAATAATTGTTAAAATTTCGAAAAATGGTCAAAAATTGTCAAAATTTGGAAAAAATGGTCAATAATTATAAAAAACTGTCAATAATTGTTGAAAATTGCCAAAATTTTTGAAAACTGGACAAAAATTTTGAAAAATTGTCAAAAATGGTCAATAATTGTCAGAACCTGTCAAAAAGCTAAAAAATTGTCAAAATGGTCAATAATTGTTAAAATTTGGAAAAATGATCTAAAATATATAGTCAAAATTTTTGAACAATTGTAAAAAATGATCAGTGATTGTCAAAACTGTTAAAATTGGTCAATAATTGTCAAAAATAGTCAATAATTGTTAAAATTTGAAAAAATGGTCAAATAATTGTCAATAATTGTCAAAAATTGTCAAAAATTGTCAAAATTTTTGAAAAATGGTCAAAATTTTCGAAAAATGGTCAATAATTTTCAGAACCTGTCAAAAATGCTCAAAAATTGTCAAAAATGGTCAATAATAGTTAAAATTTGGAAAAATGGTCTAAAATGGTCAACATTTTTGAAAAGTTGTCAAAAATGATCAATCATTGTCAAAACTGTCAAAATTGGTCAATAATTGTCAAAAATGGTCAATAATTGTTACAATTTTAAAAAATGGTCAAAAATTGTCAGAAATTTTGAAAAACTGTTCACTAATTATCAAAAATTGTCAACATTTCGAAAAAATGGTCAATAAAATATAAAATAAAACTTATTTTTATTGATGGTTTTTCCAACCTCGCATTGTGTTGTGCATAAGAAGCTTAGTTAGTTATAAAGCGTAGAATAATATATTTTTATTCTTTGATATCTGTTGGTAACACGCTTTACTAGATACGACAATTTTACAAGAAACCGTAATAATTCTATATGTTTCAAGCTAACGAGCTTGTTGTCAAATTTCGAATTTTGGTTTGTGACCTAGAGGTGAGATGTCGCTATTTTCGCAACTAAAACATTTCCGTAACTGGAATATATGTATAGTTGTTGATTATAGTCACATGTCAGTCCGGGATTAACTCTCGGATGATAACATATACCTTGTACTGATGAGGCGCAATACGCCGAAACAGGTCTAATAGTTATGTTGTCCCTTCTAGTTGCAAACCAGAATGGTTGGTTTAAATCTTGTAGATTTACCAACCCCGTTTAACTTAGAAGTGTAATTCAATGTCTGTCGGGGCATATCCCGAGAAGTTGTTAATGAACGGTCTCTGTTCTTTGAAAAATATTTTTCAAAACTAGTTATAAAGCGTAAAATAATATATTTTTATTCTTTGATAGCTGATACTATAATAATTTTTCGTATTTTAACAAACATACTCCTAGCACTGATATGTTACTTGTAGAAATTTCAAAGGAAGGATGGATGGATGAGGGGGACCTCTTGAAAATATCGACATCACTATTGACTCTTAGATACATATAATTACCAGCTAAAACAAAGGATCTCTTCCTGCCGGTATTTATTTATTTACCGGCATTTATCCAAATTACTAGGCTTCTAGCTAAAATACTAATTATTATAAACACCTGCGGCTCCTACATCAAGCGACTATGTGGATATGTAAACTTTCTCTGATAAATGTCAACATTAGCAGGATGGTTTACAATAACATTATACAGAGCGTCCCAGGAGATCGCTTTTTCTATAAGAAAATTTGAGAAGTGTTCATAAACGGTTAAATTTTGATTCACTTCCAATTAGTCGTTTGATAATTATAAATAGAAAACCATTTATTTATACCATCGCCAAACTATCGGAAATTTAAGAAAAACCAAGCCACACGAACTCGTGTAGAGTTCGGCATAAAAAGAAAGTGCGTGGATGGAGAGTCAACAACTGAAAAGTACCAAAATTTATGAATTATCAGATAAAAACTAACGTTTGATATTCAAGTAGGTGTTTTATTAAAAAAAAATTAATAGTACCTACTTATCTAAAATATAAAACTACTGGGATATTTGAACGTTGCATTATCATACAGAAGTCATGTAAAGTCATAAAACTTCCTTTTATCAATGTTAGAAATCTCTCGAAGAAAAGTGGCTGATTTAAAAGCAAATCATAAATCCGAAGAGATGTGTCCAAGATGAGTTTACGCATTGCTTAAAATAATCATGTAGGCATTTACATTATCATGCTTACGATGAGTCTGTGAGAGTTGTACGGAATACCAATCGAGTAGACAGACTTAAGAAAACGTATAATATACTTGGTGAGCAAAATTCTTTTATTATAAAATAACAACGCATCTTTTAAAATGGATAATACTAAAATTTGAATTAAAATATGGATTAGCTTATCCAGAATTTTTAGAATTGATATTTTGGCACTACTTCATACAGATTTCTTCAAATTATTCAGAATTAGGCAGATTGTTTAAAACTTTCTTCAGCAGGATTTTTCTGGTTTTCGATTTCAGGCGTATAAACAAGGACGTTGTACGTTGTATTTTAAGTAAAAAAATCTTGAAACGACTAATTGTATCGAAACTTTGTACACTTACCAAGAACCGAGAACAATATATAATAATTCAATAAGTTTATTTCAATATCCTGTCCAAGATTATCAGGATTGAGGACTCATATTTATATTGTAGCCTACTCAGCTGTTGGAGAAGATTAGGACTTATTAGATTTTCTTTCATTATTCAATTCAAATTTCGCTTGAAAACAACCATTTCAAAAATAAATACAAGTTTGAAAAATTATTTATCACTTTTCAGTTCGATCTGCTATAAAAGCGATTTTTTTTTTAGTTTTTCCAACTAATATTGATTCAATACGAGTATAACCCACTAATTTTTGGGAAATTTTTAGTTAAACATAATAAGAATATACACTCTCTATTATTTTTGAAAAAATGTTACCAACTTATTTGATTTTTTGAACCACTCTGTATGTATTTACATATACATACGTATCGTATAGTAGTAATGTTTACATAACAGTAAGTTCATGATCACGGACACATATCTTTTAATTTATTATTGATTCAGTATTTGACCTACAATTTATTGTTTGCCTTTTCTTCTTCTACAAATGTGTTACGTACAAGCATAGATAGTGAGTTTTTACAGACATGTACGTTTACATTTTCAGATAAGCTTTATGTGTGGGAAGAAGAGAGCTAGTATTATATCAATAAATCTCTGTAATTTGCCAATCGACTTGTTTCGTTTTTTCTTGAAATTATTTATTTTTAAATCCCAAATTAAGTAAAGCAGCAATCGCTAGTTTGGGTCACTTTTCTTATTGATTATTCAATTTATCTAGATTGATCGTGTTCCAGAAATATTTTTTTCTACAGTCGCGCGTAAATATTACTATATTCAAATGAAATCGTAAAGAAGAAGCCGAGGATTGTTACTTTACGCTCTCTAGCGCAAAAAAGGAATTTTTTTCGCTCGCTTATTTAATCAAACCACGCCCTCCGAATTAACTCAATTGGTGAATAATTAACAATTTATCAAATTAAAAATTAAATAAAATTAGATAAATTTATATGAAAATTGTCAATAAATTTGAAATATGGTCAAAAATGGTCAATAATTGTCAAAAAATTGCCAAAAATTGTAAAAAATGGTCAATTATTGTCAAAAATTGCCAAAAATTGTCAAAAATTGTCAATTATTGTCAATTATTGTCAATTATTGTCAATTATTGTCAAAATCTGTTAAAAATGGACAATTTTTGTCAAAAATGGTCAATAATTGTCAAAAATGGTCGATAATTGTCAAAAAATTTGTAAAATGGTCCAACATTTCCAAAAATGGTAAATTGTCAAAAATTTTTTTGAAAAATGTTCAAAAATTGTCAAAAATGGTCAATAATTGTCAAAAACTATCAAAAATGGTCAAAAGTTGTCATAAACTATCAAAAATTGTCAAACTGTCAAAAATGGACAATTATTGTCAAAATTGGTCAATAATTTTCAAAAATTGTTAAAATTTTGAAAAGTGGTCGATAATTGTCAAAAACTATCAAAAATGGTCAATAATTTTGAAAAATGGCCAAATTTTTTTAAAAATTGTTAAAATTTTTGAAAAATTGTCAAAAATTTTGAAAAATTGTCAAAAATTTTGAATAATTGTCAAAAATGGCCAATAATTGTCAAAAACTATCAAAAATTGTCAAAAATGGTCAATTATTGTTAAAAATTGTCAAAATTTTGAAAAATAGTTGGTAATTGTCAAAAATTGTTAAAGTTTCAGAAATATGGTCAATAATTGTCAAAAATTTGGAAAAATGGCCGTTAATTATACTTATGATTTTCCTTTCAAATATTTATTATCTTTATCTCTTTTATGTTCGGTTTCTCTCTTTTTGTGCATATAAGGTCTTGTTCTCGTTGATTTGTAATCCTCTCTTTCCAGCCTCTCTTATAAGAGTTAACACTGCGTTTTCCATTCTTTTCTTATCTGTTGCCATTAACGCTATATCGTCGGCAAATGCTACTACTTGCGTTGAATATACCTCCCTTTTGTTTAAAAATACCCCTTCTAGTGCATTGAATAATTTAGATGTGGTTTGTATTCTATTATTTACATCTGATTCCAAGTTGCCATTACTTTGAATAATTGTCAAAAATGGCCAATAATTGTCAAAAACTATCAAAAATTGTCAAAAATGGTCAATTATTGTTAAAAATTGTCAAAATTTTGAAAAATAGTTGGTAATTGTCAAAAATTGTTAAAGTTTCAGAAATATGGTCAATAATTGTCAAAAATTTGGAAAAATGGTCCATAATTGTCAATATTTATAAAAAATGGTCAATAATTTTGAGAAAATGGTCTAGAATTTTGAAAAACTGTCCAAAATGGACAATTATTGTCAAAATTGGTCAATAATTGTCAAAAATTGTTAAAAATTGTTAAAAATTGTTAAAAATTGTTAAAAATTGTTAAAAATTGTTAAAAATTGTTAAAAATTGTTAAAAATTGTTAAAAATTGTTAAAAATTGTTAAAAATTGTTAAAAATTGTTAAAAATTGTTAAAAATTGTTAAAAATTGTTAAAAATTGTTAAAAATTGTTAAAAATTGTTAAAAATTGTTAAAAATTGTTAAAAATTGTTAAAAATTGTTAAAAATTGTTAAAAATTGTTAAAAATTGTTAAAAATTGTTAAAAATTGTTAAAAATTGTTAAAAATTGTTAAAAATTGTTAAAAATTGTTAAAAATTGTTAAAAATTGTTAAAAATTGTTAAAAATTGTTAAAAATTGTTAAAAATTGTTAAAAGTTGTTGAAAATTGTTAAAAATTGTTAAAATGGTCGCTAATTGTCAAAAACTATCAAAAATGGTCAGTCATTTTGAAAAATGGTCAAAAATTTGGAAAATTATTAAAATTTTTGAAAAATTGTCCAAAATGGCCAATAATTGTCAAAAACTATAGAAATTGGTCAAAAATTACCGAAAACTGTCAAAAATGGTCAATAATTATTAAAATTTTTCGAAAAATGGTCAAAATTTTTGAAAAATTGTCAAAAATAGTCAATAAAGGTCAGAACCTGTCAAAAATGCTCAAAAATTGTCAAAAATGGTCAATAATTGTTGAAATTTGGAAAAATGGTCTAAAATGGTCAACATTTTCGAAAAATTGTCAAAATTGATCAATAATTGTCAAAAATGGTCAATAATTGTTAAAATTTGAAAAAGTTTTCAAAAATTGTCAAAATTTTGAAAAAATGGTCAATAATTGCCAAATATGTTAAAGTTTTTTAAAAATTGTCAAAAATAGTCAATAAATTGTCAAAGACGGTCAATAATTGTCAAAATTCGTCAAAAATGGTCAAAAATGGTCAAAAATTGTGTTTTTTATTTATAATTATTAAATGTCTTATTGGAAATTAGTAAAATTACAACAGTTTTTAAACACTATGATTGCACACTTATTGGCGACATCAACACTACACTTGTGAACTAAGGTACGGACTAAGATCAATGGTTGATGCCGCAATTTTTGGTCAAAAACTATCAAAAATGGTTAAAAATTGTGAATTATTGTTAAAAACTGTTAAAAATGGACAATTATTGTCAAAAACCGTCAAAAATGATTAAAAATTGTCATCATTTTGAAAAATAGTCAAAATTTATCAAAAATTTGGAAAAATGGTCACCAATTTGAAAAAATGGTCAATAATTGTCAAAAATGGTCAACAATTGTTAAAATTTTGGAAAATAGTCAATAAATAATACGAGACGTTTCCGAAAATCAATTTAAACACGTAATTTATAAAATCGATTCACTAAAAATCGATTATTACTATAAAGATCGATAACTAAAAATCGATTATAATAAAATAATAATCGATTATTTTTTAATATCCCTAGTCAGTAGGTCTTTTTAAGGTTAATCATGATGAATAGCGAAGACGACGATTACTCTAGCACTCCTATTATAACCTAAGATAATATAAAAAACTGCTTTAATCATTAAAAGGGCGACTGTAGAAAAAATTATGCGTTTTTCGAGCGTAAAGTGAGATTGCCGCTTTCGAAAGATCGCCATCATTCTTTCTTAAGCGGCAATCTGTTACTTTACACTCTAAATACACAAATAACTATTTCATCACTATGTGAAGGTGGTTCTGTTGTGTCTTCAAACTAATATCATCCATCTCTGAAGGAACGTGGAGAAAATCTGTTTGGAGTCTACCAAAGCGGTTTCGGAGTAGGAAGATCAGTGACATACCATATATTCACTCTGAAGCAAGCACAAAGAATGGGATACGAATACGACATATCAATATATGCAATTTTTATTGACTTCCAAAAGGCATATGACACTGTCAATAGAAACCATCTATACAAGATTATGAACAACCTCAACATACCAAAAAAAACTGAAATGACTATCGAAAACACTAAATCGAATATTAAAGTTAACCAAAAGTTATCAAACAGATTTGAGACAAATGCTGGACTAAAACAAGAAGATCCTCAGTCCACTACGTTGTTCAATATGACACTAGAATGGATAGTGCGAAGAGATGGAATAAACAGCTCGAGACAAAGCTACATCTATTATAGATATTTAATGAAGAGGAGGAAAATTGAGTTAACGTATGGGAAAGGAAAACACTCACAAGAAGGGATAAAGAAAGAAGGGGTATATGGAAGAGAAGAACAAACCAAGTAATACGAGAGGTATTTGGAGAACAAGAAATGAGCAGTGTAATGAGAGCAAAAAGATTTGGATGGCTAGGTCATATACAGCAGATGCTGGACACCAGAGTGACAAAAAAAATGATATAGAAGGATATAGATATAGAAGGAACGCGAAAACGAGGAAGTCTTGAAAAATGGTGGTATAATGAAGCCATTGAAGACCTAAAAAAGGGAGGAGTACCGGACTGGCAGGCGAAAGTAAGAGACAGGAAGCAATGGAAGAAAATTATCACAAAGCTATGGGACTAAAAGGCCTGTGTGTATCATCCATCTCATTATCAATGGCTCTCCCGATCTCAATAATTTGTACAAGAATTCTTCAACCAAGGGCAAATTTCATCTTGGGAAGAACTTTCTACCAAATATAATACAGCACAATGACACCCAGCATGGGCAAACTTCCCTACCTGGGAAATAATTCATCACAAAGCTGATTCGTTTTTTTGGTAAATTATTTTTCTAGACTCAGGGAAAGATGGAGAGAAAGAGACATTACCAAACGTCAGAAATCGGCGAAATCTGATTTGGGCCTTGGCGGAACAAGCACAAAGTATATGCTCTGCTATTTCATCATTTCCCAGACAAATACACCAATCCTGGTAAATTTTTGTCAAAAGTCTAAAACTCTTCTTTAATGCTCGTTTGACAAAATTTTGTGATATACCAACGGCAGTCTCTGGTCCAATAAAATCATTTGCTGAACCCTCCCTTATAAAGGAATCTGCCTTTACATTGCTATCCATACCGGAATGCCAAGGGATCCAGACCAGAGGAAAGCCTTCTTTGGAGAAGTTCCTAGGCACGTTGATATTTCTATCATAGGTCTGTGACCATATACAGTTGCACGAGAGCCTGGGGATGTTTTTGAGCCATCTGTATACCAACAGCATACATACATACAGAAGACATAATTGATTTATTTAAAATGATCAATTTCCTGCAAATATAAACTATTTACTTGTAAATTACGACCCTTTAAATTGATTTCAACCAACTAGACATGTACTCAATTATTATGGAAAGTAAGCATCCGTAAAATAGACTTCCTGCAATTTTAAACCACATAGAAAACATTTATCCTCTTATCACTTTTTGTATTATTTTTCAAATACCTAAATGCCGATGACTGCAATGACTGGGTTGTAAAACTAGCAATAGATTCCAAACGTAGTGAGTTGAAGGAACGACAGAGACTGCGAGCTTTTTTTTATAAAAAGCGCACTTAACTACATTCCAAGCAAGGGTATATATGCATTTCTGCACCACGAATGTACATTATTATTTTTTACAGTACGAGTTTAATATAGATGACGCTTACATAGCTGATAATACCAACGCATGGACGTAGAAAATATAATCTATAGAACACGGTCCATTTTCAAAAATCTGATACCGAGAATTTATTTGTTACTTTTTCGAACTATATCTTAGCCTATACATTTCTAGCGAAATGATTGGCGCTCCTTTCTGGAGCTCTTACGATTCCTTTATTGCGGTGAATGACTCCACTTTGTTCTCTGATGACTTTTTCTTTTACAGTTTGGTATGTTTTTTTGCCTTGCCTACGATTTCTCTCCATTTTTTCTTGCCCTGGGAGATTTTATTCCAGTTTCTAATCTTAAGCATTTTAATATCTCCGATTATTTTTTGATTCCTCCATTTTTCTTTCTGTCTTCCACTTGATCTTGTTGTTTGTGGGATCCAAGCGGTGATTTTTCTTATTAGTTACTCTGGTTGTCGACGATGAATGTGTCCCCACCATCGAAGTATTTGTGCCTCAACTACGTTCACCATATCCTCTCCTTCTAGAATATCTTTAATCTCTTCATTTTTAGGCTCCTATACTGATCGTTATTTATTCTCTTGGGCCGTTAATTATACTCATGATTTTCCTTTCAAATATTTATTATCTTTATCTCTTTTATGTTCGGTTTCTCTCTTTTTGTGCATATAAGGTCTTGTTCTCGTTGATTTGTAATCCTCTCTTTCCAGCCTCTCTTATAAGAGTTAACACTGCGTTTTCCATTCTTTTCTTATCTGTTGCCATTAACGCTATATCGTCGGCAAATGCTACTACTTGCGTTGAATATACCTCCCTTTTGTTTAAAAATACCCCTTCTAGTGCATTGAATAATTTAGATGTGGTTTGTATTCTATTATTTACATCTGATTCCAAGTTGCCATTACTTTCCAATATTGTTCTTAAGTATTTCAAGCTTTCTGTTGTCTTCATAGTGTATCCATCGATGCTGATTTGTATATCTTCGTGTTTCCTGGATACTGTCATTATCTCGGTTCTATTAAAGTTGATTCTCATGTCGTATATTTGTTCCAGTGTTCTATCGCTTTTTCTAGCTCGTCTTTATTATTTGCTACTAGTAGCAGGTCGTCAGCATATAGCAGGTCTTTGATTATTATTGGCTTTAGTTTGTCTTCTCCTACTCCTTTTCTATCCTTTCCGCATGCTTGTGAGATTTCATCCATCACTGCAATGAATAGTATGGGACTTATCTTATCTTACCCTCTCACATGTGTTGAAGTTTTTTGTGTTTTTAGTCCCTACTCTTACTATGTTGCTTGTCCTGTCGTATATACTTTGGATAGCATGCAGTCTTCTTGCTAGAGTTTCCCATATTTCTTCCCTTGGTAGTGAATCAAATGCTTTTTCCAGATCGATAGTACATATATACATATTTCCTTTACTTCCTAGTATTCTGTCTATAATTTGTCGGATGTTAAATATACAGTCCTGCGTGCATCGTCCTGTTCTGGACCCAGCTTGATTTCCTTGCAATGTAGTCTCTATTTCGTTTCTTAGTCTTCTCTCTATGATCTTTCCGTATAGTTCACCTACTACAGATACTCTATAATTATTGCAATTTGCAATATCTCCTTTTTTGTGTATTGGAATTATAACACCAATTTTTCAATCTTCAGGGATCTGTTTCTCTTTCCATAATATTAAATTGAAGATATCCAGAAGCATTTTCTTCCCTTGTTCTTCCATGTATTTTACCATTTCAGGCTTTATGTTATCCGCTCCGGGTGCTTTACCAATTTTGATTTTTTCTTTTGCCGTCTCTATTTCTTCTATTCCAATGTCTAATTGCCCCTTATTGTCCATTAATTCCACGAGCTTTTCTCTTGATTGACTATTTTGTGCATCGCCTTCCAGTAAGTAGCTCAGAGTAATACTCGAACCACTTTTGGTTTATCTCTTCTTCTGCGGTGAGAAGCTTGCCATCTTTATTTTTTATAAATCTTTGATTACAGCTTTTCCCCATCTTTAGCGTTCTTAGTGTTCTATATAGTAGTTTCGCGTTTCCTTTACCTTGCGTCTCCATTCGATGCTAAAAATTCTTCCACGCCTGACTTTCTTAATTGCTTGTGTTACTTCTGTTCTTATTAGTTTATATTCATCATAGTCCTCTTTTTTCATTGTTCCTATGTAATTTTTCCACGCTACCTTTTTTATTTTTGTGAGTTTCCTTATTTCAGTGTTCCACCATGAAGTTTGTTTCCTATAACTTATGCATCTTGTTACTCCACATGCTTCGCCGGCAGCTTTAATTAGCGTCTCTTTAAAAAATTTCCATTTATTTTCCATGTTTCCATTTTTATGTTTACTCCAATGTGCTTCTGCTTCTACTTTTATTTTAGTCTGATGTTCCTCTGTTGTAATTCGTGGCTCTTAATATCGCTTATTTGTTCTTTTTTCAAAGTTTGATTTGCATCTACGGTGTTCATTTCTTTGAGCTTTACTTCTACTAGGTAATGGTCCGTGCCGACTTCGTACTCCCTCTTGGCTCTAACGTCCTTCAATTTTCCCAATCTTGTTCTATTCACCAAGACTATATCGATAATTGATTTTTCGTTCCATGATTCCACTTCTCTGATGAATTTGTGTATTTGCTTATGTTCAAAGAAGGTATTGGCAACCACTAGGTCGTTCATTATGCAAAAATCGATAATCACATATCCATTTGTATTTTTTGCATTTTTCTTACTTGTCTTGAGTTGAAGCTTGAGCAATTGTTGATTCCAGTCTGCCTCACTGCTCCGTCCAAGGCAATATTGAAGAGTGTAGTCGATAGGACGTCTCCTTGTCTCACTCCTGTTTCAATCATGATATTTTTCCATGAGCCCCCTGCTTGCTAGTACTTCTGCCTTTGATTGTTCCATAGACATTTTGGTTAACCTTATCAACTTTGATACCATTCACTATTTTTTATGCCTTATTGGAAAATGATTAAAAAAGAATAAGGTACTTCTCACCAAACCATAACTAGTGTTTTATATTAGCTCGAGATTTTTCTTGTTTTGTCTCGTTTCGTATATCGGGATCACATACGAAGATTTTTGTGGGTCGTAAGGATTTTTGGCATTTTTCTGTTGTTACTTGACCAATTTAGTTTATTGAATGATCAGACCAATATATCGAACTATTCTAATACATTCAGAATAATTTTAGAAATATACTTTTTATTTGGAACGCTCCTGACTGTGCGCAATTAACTAACGTAATAGTTTTCCTCGAAAGGTAATGAACTTTACTATTATTGCAGTCAGTCATTAAATTATTATAGTTAAAAAAATTTATGGATAGTGTCTATCATTAGCTTTACACACATACCCATACATGAAGTCACCGTGATCTAATATGGTCTAAATGGTCTAAAATGGTCAACATTTTCGAAAAATTGTCAAAATTGATCAATAATTGTCAAATATGGTCAATAATTGTTAAAATTTGAAAAAGTTTTCAAAAATTGTCAAAATTTTGAAAAAATGGTCAATAATTGCCAAATGTGTTAAAGTTTTTGAAAAATTGTCAAAAATGGTCAATAAATTGTCAAAGACGGTCAATAATTGTCAAAATTCGTCAAAAATGGTCAAAAATGGTCAAAAATGGTCAAAAATGGTCAAAAATGGTCAAAAATGGTCAAAAATGGTCAAAAATGGTCAAAAATGGTCAAAAATGGTCAAAAATGGTCAAAAATGGTCAAAAATGGTCAAAAATGGTCAACCCATACATGTGTCACCGTGATCTAATATTTCAATAGATAATTGTTCACACACTTTTTAGTGTTGGTTGTTGGTTGTTATTGATAATTATTTCGATATTGACATATCATCGTCAGATTGACAGAAGTTACATTTGATGTGATGCCTATACTACGTTTTCATGGAGTATTGAATTTATTTTGAATCCAATACCGATCTCTGTTTTCATGATATGGATTCAATCACGATTTAATTGTTATTGTTAAATGGAAGTAAGCCGAAAAAAATTGGCGTGCAATAATTTTTACAATTTTCGAAGACAACAACAACAACAACAACAATAATGCCTTGCCGAGTTGGTTTCCGTTTTCAGCAATAAAGCACTAACCACATCAGTCGACAATTTCTCGTTGATATGGGGAATTTAGACGTGGACGGATAAATTTCACTTAGGGCCCGTTCCCACTTAGATGGACCGTCTGTTTAAACGGAACACGGCGGCCGGACCTGTGTTTTCACACTTGCTCCATTAGGCTCCGATCAGTTTGCGTTTAGTCTTCGAACACGATGGACGACATCCCAGTGTTGTGGTGGCATTTAAGAAGTAGTAAACGAAAACATTGGATGTATCCTATTCTACGAGAAAGATTTTCAGCTGGAACAGAAATATTATTTTTACAGCCCAAGAAGGCAGCTACTAAGGACCAGGACTGACTACAAAGGGGTACTATAAGGGACAATCTTCGAAATTTCATGTTGAAATTTCCATCAAGAAGACCAAATTTACTTTAATTAGTTATGTATTTTGTTCAAAAATAATATGAAGAATCTGAATTTTGTTAATGACTGGGAAGTCATCCCTTGCTGGGTTTTATAGGTTCTCGTTCTGAATTAGTTGTGGAATATACTGTTTAGTATTTTGTTCTACAGAAGTTCGTATTGTTGGAGAATTCCGTCCTGTTTTGGAAGCCGTTTTTACAAATCCTTATAGGGGAAATATTGCACTAAAACGATTGAAACCGCCAACGTTGAAGTTTTGGAATTGGAGGTGTGCCACATGTTGTTGTTGGTTACTATCCAGTAAGAGGAAAGTTTTGAGAATTGAACCCTTTTTGGAATAGGTATGTCTCTTAGATTTGTAGTAATTTTGGTGGTAAAATACTACCTGTTGATTGCAATTTTTGATTAAGAAGGCTGTAAAATAGTCTGTTCTGTTACCCTGTTTACATTTTGTTTTTTTTGCCCGCTTTATTCTAACGAATACTATAATTATTCGTGGGTGGTTCTTCAAACCTACCCTGGCTATGACCCAAAAACAATTTATTTTAGATGCTTATCATATTCTTATTATTTGATTTAAATTCAGTGTAGAATACTGTTGCTGACACTGTTGATTGTAAGTAGGCCTTATGGCTACTTTGTGGGTTTGATTAAGTTAATTTGGGGGTCTGGGGTTCTGAGAATATTTTCCACTGTACTTGAAAATATTGTTTAAATCATCAGATCTAGCTTTTGCTGCCTTTTCCTCGGATTTCTCTTGCATTTAAAAAAACTCTGTCATTAGGGACATTTGTTTCTCAAAAATAAATCATTTTCTTTACCCTTGCTTCTGCTGGAGTTGTAAGTTTTTTCAATTGGGGCTCTTGATCTACTTGTATGTGGTGTTTCTTCGATCTGTATTTCAGAATCAGATTCTGGTGACTGTAAAAAATCGCTCAGTTCCTGATTATAAATGTCTTCTTCCACTTGTACAATTATATCTGCATCCATACCTTCAAGAGCCGATGCAGGACGACCTCCTAATATTTCCTCAAGTAGCCCAAAATAGTCGCATTCATTTCTATCCATACCTCCTTTAGCGTTGTTTTTAATACAATCATTTTATTGAGTCTTTAAAGCTTTCTCTTTCTATCATTTTTTGTTCGACTATTTTGTAAATTTCAGCGTTTTTATCCATCGAACAACTTCAAAACATTTTCTTCCTGGAATATTTCCAGCAAGCACTTCACTTCTGCATCTTTCCACACATTTATAGAAGATGATGACATATTAAAAGAATTTTCCATAACAAAATATCAAAAAACCTTTATTCCCACAAAATGTTACAAGAAAGTTAGAGTAAACTTTTATGTTTTGAGTGGTTTTAAGGTTATATTTATGGCATAAATTTGACAGCGAATGTCACAGAATGCGCATGTTTCAATACGATCTCGGTTTTCATGTCGTTTTTCGATTTTTCGATCTCGATACGATCCCAAAAAAGCAGTATCGACCTTGAAACTCAATTCGATTTCAATACCTGTTTTCATGAGGTTTTTAATAAGGAAAGTGTATTCAATTCGAATTGAATTCTGCATGAAAACGTAGTAAATGAGAGCAATGTAAGTAAGAGATTGTTAAATTTAAAAACAAAAATATCCCTACTAAAAAAGTCTGGGATATATAAACTTATATGTCCAGAATGTAATGCTGTCTATATTGGTCAAACCAGCAGAAATTTCGAAATTAGACACATTGAACACGTACGAGCAAACAGATTAAAACAACCTGATAAATCCTATTATGCAAAACATCTACTTGACACTAAACATTCATTAACACCTAACACTGAACTAGAGGCACTATATATTTGTGATAAGACACAAGAACTAGATTTCCTTGAAGAACTAGAAATTAGGAGACACTTAAGAGACCCACAATATGAGGTTGTCAATGAACAGATAGATCTAGGGAGCTCTCCACTATTAGGTAAAATTTGTAAAGATAAGCAGATATAGTTTTCCTTGGATGTAGGAGAATATGATTTATTTGATTAAAATTATAATTTTGGACAATCAATCATACTTACAACTTTATAGATATAAAAATTCAATCCATTACTCTACTTGTCGAATTTTTTTGCAAGTGTTCCCTAGGGACAAAATTTTTTGAAAAGTCTGACTGGAACGCCACCGAAACGTTGAAGTGAAAATATAAAAAACTAGTTTTAAAAAGTGTTACTTTATATGAAAAATATATTCATACAATAAATTTTAAAAAACTGGACACCTTTTGGACACTCGTGTTCAATGAAATAATTCCAATAATCAAACTACCGATTAAAAAAAACTGTCACTTAAAATAATGATTAACACCAATCGATGTCTAATTAAATACAATTAATCGTCAAGAATGTTACAATATAGTTGTCCTAGAATGTCTCTGCTTCATTTACATTCGTGTAGGTCGACTGGGCGATCCCTTTCAATCTCATTTCTTATTCGAAAATATTTAAAATACCTATACCGATTGTTTGTTTAATAACGTTTACTTATGGAGTTCTATATACCCACTTACTTAACAGCTCTACTGATGGTAGCAACCTCGTGTGTACTAATAATAGTAAGGCGTGGGAGTGGCTATTGCTTTTACTATTCAGAGCATCATTCGAATTTCATTTTAATAGGCATAAAATAAGTGGTTTACGCACTATATGGATTTTAATAGGTACATGATAAAATCTACACTGAGAAAGTTACATTTTTATGAACTAGTTTCGTTAATGTGGAAGTTTGTAATTTTTTATCAATACCAAATCCAACCTATCGGTATAAAATTGAAAACAGCTGGATGGAAGGCTTTGAAAGGAACTATAGCTGTAGTTTGTATGTCGTTCAGAATATGGTTGTGCCTACTGTGATATCCATACATCTGCGCTGAATTAAGTTGTTGGAAAAAAATGACATTTCTGACGCTGGCTATGACTAAAATTGAAAACCTGTCCCAGGGGTTTCATTGGGAGGTGCCTCTTAGATTTCCTAGATGCCGTGATTACCACAGGAATTAATTAATAATAATCATAAAAGTGGAGTTGATTCATTAATTGATTGATTGGTTCAGCACCTTCAGTCGAGACCTCGGCACCTCAGCATTTAGGCTTTTTGTGCTCCTGGTTGTACCGTTTATATGAAGAGACCAGTAGCCCTTATCAAAAATCCTCCCTTGGGTACTCTAGCCCTAGGGGTCTATGTCTCCAATGAGACAGTGCTTCACATTCGAAGATAATGTGTGAGGCCGTTTCCTCCTCTTCCATGCACAACCGACAGATATAATCCTACCTATATATGCCTTAGGGCACAGTGTCCTGTGATTAATCCCGACACTTTCCTTATCTGGCCCCTGCTGAGGTTTAATATTTCGTTAGTCAGCGACTCCGAGGGTTTTTTGAGCAGGAGTTTGCCGTGTTCCTGCATTGGCAGGTAGCTCCAGTACTGATGTTTAGAATTGAATCTTTCAAGATCTACAACCACGTGCAGCAGTTTTTGATATTTCAAATACTGGTTCAGGACCAGTGAATGCCGTTTCATTGCCTACAATAATTGTGCTCCACGATCCACTTAAGTGTCACCCTATTGTGGATTGCCAGGGTTAAGAGTTTTGAAGGCAGTCCCAGACCAGTCTAGATCTGATCTGGGGACATGCTAAAGATTTCAAAAAAGTGGAGTTAATGGTCGGTATAGATGTTGCCTCTGAGGTGACCGGAAGCTAAAAGTTGACAATTGCATTATGGTGAGGGGTGAGTTGGAAGTGACTAATGAGACATCGAGCCGAAATTAAAGATATAAATTCGAGGAAAAAACGAAATATGTAGTTGGACAGAAAGTTTTTCCAATATTATTCAACTTTGCTGCTTGACTCATTCATCTGACCACCAAACAAGATCATTAAGTGTTTTATGGCTGTCACGAAAAGACGAATCATGCAAAGTTCAAAACTTTTATGCAATAAATATACATTGCAAAAACTGATGAATATTCTATTAATTTTCTAAAACCGATCAAGGTAATCAATTAATTATAATCTAATTGCTTCATGATTATTACAACGAAATTGAAAAAGCTGTGAAATTGTGCTACACGTAACATTTCAAAAATTAAGATTGTTTTATAAATAAGAAAATAAATCAAGAAGAAGAAGAAGAAGAACAAAAATTAGTTACCTAAAATTTTAAAAGTAATTCAAGTTAAAACTGAATTTTCATATATTTTTCATCCAAAATACAATTTTGTCTATAATGTTTATCACCAAAATCTAGCTTCGCTTACAATGCTAGGAGTTTTTCCTGTCGAAAAAAGGATATTTATACAAATTTATACAAATCAGACTCTTCGATTAACATTTACCTGTTAACTCGAGGGTATTTTAAAATAAATGTCTACAACAACAGTAGTAAATACTAATATAATAAAAGATGTCGAAGAATAAAAATATATTATTCTACGCTTCACAACTAGTTTTGAAAAATATTTTTCAAAAACAGTGACCGTTCAACGAAGAAGAAACAACTACTTCCCGGGCTACATGCCCCGACAGATATTGAATTACACTTCTAAGTCAAACGGGGTTGGTAAATCTACAAGATTTAAACCAACCATTCTGGTTTGCAACTAGAAGGGATAACACAACTTGTAGACCGGTTTCGGCGTATTGCGCCTCATCAGTACAAGGTATATGTTATCGTCCGAGAGTTAATCTCGGACTGAAATGTGACTATAATCAACAACGGTACATATTGTCCAGTTACGGAAATATTTTTGTTGCGAAAATAGCGACATCTCACCTCTAAGTCACAAACCAAAATTCGAACGAGACAACAAATCACGTGGATTTGAGACAAAAATGAATTAATACAGTTTCCTGTAAAATTGTCGTATTTAGTAAAGCGTTTTAACAACAGATGTCGAAGAATAAAAATATATTATTCTACGCTTCACAACTAGTTTTGAAAATGAGGCGGATGAGGCGCAATACGCCGAAACCGGTCTACAAGTTGTGTTATCCCTTCTAGTTGCAAACCAGAATGGTTGGTTTAAATCTTGTAGATTTACCAACCCCGTTTGACTTAGAAGTGTAATTCAATATCTGTCGGGGCATGTAGCCCGGGAAGTAGTTGTTTCTTCTTCGTTGAACGGTCACTGTTTTTGAAAAATATTTTTCAAAACTAGTTGTGAAGCGTAGAATAATATATTTTTATTCTTCGACATCTGTTGTTAAAACGCTTTACTAAATACGACAATTTTACAGGAAACTGTATTAATTCATTTTTGTCTCAAATCCACGTGATTTGTTGTCTCGTTCGAATTTTGGTTTGTGACTTAGAGGTGAGATGTCGCTATTTTCGCAACAAAAATATTTCCGTAACTGGACAATATGTACCGTTGTTGATTATAGTCACATTTCAGTCCGAGATTAACTCTCGGACGATAACATATACCTTGTACTGATGAGGCGCAATACGCCGAAACCGGTCTACAAGTTGTGTTATCCCTTCTAGTTGCAAACCAGAATGGTTGGTTTAAATCTTGTAGATTTACCAACCCCGTTTGACTTAGAAGTGTAATTCAATATCTGTCGGGGCATGTAGCCCGGGAAGTAGTTGTTTCTTCTTCGTTGAACGGTCACTGTTTTTGAAAAATATTTTTCAAAACTAGTTGTGAAGCGTAGAATAATATATTTTTATTCTTCGACATCTGTTGTTAAAACGCTTTACTAAATACGACAATTTTACAGGAAACTGTATTAATTCATAATATAATAAACATAAAGTAAAGTTCTTACATGCCCCCAAAGAATGTTTCGCGCTAAGAGTTTTCGATATTCAAGGATGATCGTTTGTTAAACTTGCCGCTCTAAAGAAGGTTGGTTATTGAAATGAAAAAATAGAAAGGTGTTACTGAATATAACGATACAAGAAACATCCGATACATTTAACTCTACCTTCAACGTAAACATTCCTGATTTATGAACATACCGAGTATATTTTGCATAAACACTGTAGGATTCAAGGTTCTTCGAAGACAGACGGCTGGGGAAACATTTCCAAAAACATTTTAAATAGCAAAAATCAACTGGGTACTGTAAAGATCGTTAAGTAATCAAATAATGATATTCAATGCGAAAATTACAAACAATAGGGAACTTGACTAAAATTTTAATTAACAAAAATAAATCATAAGAATATATGGCACGAAAACGACTGGCATGGAAAAAACACGAATTAAATATGCCGGAAAATTATTTGCAACTCTTTAAATCGCATTGCTATTGATTGTGACGTCAAAGAGTATGTTTTCGGTACTGCGCGTGCGTCCATACGACAACTATCGGAGGTATACAATTAAAACAGCCAAGATTTCCTTATTAACTCGAGTGCTCCCACGCGTTTCTTTGTATTTTCTGTTCATTCTGATTGATGATACTTTGTGAAATTTTGTTTGTGTCCATAATATTCTTAACATGGTGTAAGATACTGAATGTCACAAAGAACTGACAGCAGCAGAACATAAATTTTGAGAACGTAAATGATACGAATAGGCCAAGCAATAGGTAAATATTTTTGACAAAAATTCTAGTACAAAACGGATTGTGCCATCATATAAAAGACATTACGTAGTATAATGTTAATATATTTAACAATTGGTAGCAGGGCGTGGTTTCTATCAAACGAGGGAGTTGAACAAAAATATAATGCAAAAGGAGAATCGCAAATGACATCTTCAAATTACAGCATTGAACCCCTAGCAAAAGACAATTACGATACGTGGTGTGTACAAGCACAAGCCGTTGAAACAAGAATTATTGTTTCTTACATTAACGTTAGAGTGGTATAGTAGACATTTCCAGGGAAGTATTGATTTTTACATTTGACATATGAGCACTAGCGGTTCTGCGCTAAAACTGAGAGAGGAGAGTGTAAATGCGGTCTGCTGGCTGGTCTCTCTAAATATTTCGCTAAGAAAGGGCGAAATAAAATTCCTCCAAAGCCGCAAAGATATTGAAAAATTAGATTTTGAAAACAATAAATGTTGTTAAATAAATGGTTTAAACGATAATTCTTATCTCTGCGGTATTTTTAAGGGGTTTTTACGAGGTTGATACGAGGCCTGTATCTAAAACTTAACTATACCTGATAGTTTCTGAGAGGTTCCTACAAAGCCTGCCTGATGGTGAAACGGGTTATACCTCTTAGTATTCCTGAGTGCCTCAGAGGGTTCTGTGAAGCTTAGTTCACAGCGTGCCTGAAGTTACCCGAAGATATCTGCAACTTATCGGAAAATGTATCTAACGTAGCAGAAGACATATATAACGCTTACCTGGAGGTTCATCTGACCTGACAATTACCTACAGGTTACCCACCATCCATCGAGGGACCTCAACTCTAAGCAATCACTGCAGAAAAGTAGCTTAAATAATGATTTTTTTTGTACGGCATTTATATTGTTCTCTTGTAATCCTCTCTAGAATAAATCAACACTAACCATAACTAACACTAACTAAAAGCAGTCAAGATATTTTTTGTTTTTTTTTGTATAATTATTGTATCACTATTCACTATTCATCTCACAGATTTTCATTAGACTTAGTAATCATTGAGACTGTCTTTTATTACTTCAACTACCTACCTGCAGTAACCAAGTAAACTTCAAAATAGCTACAACCCAACCTAACCTGAGAAGCGAATAAATATATATTTTTTAGTGTCATATTTTTGGCACCCAACTTATACTGTTTCATATTTTGGCGCTCAGCATCTTTTTTTAAAGGTCTCATATTTTGGCGCCCAACGTGGGGGACAGTCTTTTATTTTAAACTTCAACTACTTACCTGCAGTAACCAAGTAAACTCCAGAATAGCTACCACCTAGAGTCTTTTTGAGAAAACTTTTTGGCGCCTATGGTCTTTACTTACAAGGTATAATTATTACAATAGCTCTAAATCATGTTATCCGATTAGACTATTCTCTGCAATTTACTCTAGGTTCATAAGAACCCACGTTCATAAAGTCAACCTTGAGAAGTGAAAAAATACATTTTTTAGTGTCTCATATTTTGGCAACAGCATCTTTTATAAGGGTCTCACTGTATTGATAAAAAAACTAAACTATCCAGGTTAAACCAGAGAATGACCTTGAAGCTGAAGCAAAATATGTGCAAGAGGATCTAATAGCTCGCTCATAATTACTTCTACTTATGTCTTCTTTGGAATTGAAGCAAGTTAAAAATTGTAAGACATCAAAAGAAGTATAGTATTTGTCAAATAAATAAAATAAAATGTTTAACTTAAAACCAAGTTCGTTTGCTTTATTTAAATCCAACAGTAATAAACATTGAAAACGAAGTAAACGTACTTTTTTTTTCTCATTTAACGTAAAAAGTACTGGAACAATTTCAGTGGTTTGTATAGATAAATCGGGCATTTTTGGCCGACTTTGCATCATTTTCTTACATATCGAAAATATAAGTTTTGTTGCTCTACATCTATACTTTTCAAAAAGTACTCGTATTTAGAATTTAATATCGGACTATCGATAACGAATCCAGACACGTTGCAAATTATCGCATAAAAAATTGCAGAAACCGTCGCCTGGCGTCTGGTCTTCGCACATATCCCGACAGTAACAAAAACTCTAAGCCAACGATCGTTTTATCACATTTCCCCAAAAAAATTCAATATTTTTCCTGAGACAATTCGATCCACTAAAGTACTTCCCAAATTCAAAAGACTTGTGAAAAAGTTCTTGTTAGAAGTACCAAGAAACCTCATATCCAATATTTTTTAATATCAATAGGTACTTTCTTAAATTTGGGAGTGTTATTATTATGTTTTATTTGTGTATTTTCACCCATTTTATTTTATTTTTTTATCTGTTTTTATTATTTTATTGTATTTGAATAATTCTCAAAACAAGTGCTTGGCACTTATTAAGTATCAATTTATTCTTATTTTACTGTATTGCAATTTTATTTATGTACTTTTTAAGAATGAATTATTATTATTATACAAAGTGCATATGAAGAACTTCTTTTGTACAAAAAAATGGAATTTCAAAAAAATTATTCATTTTTCTGCTTTTTCGAATTTCCTCGTTTCCTCATTATACGATCAAGACGCTCGATCCCTCAATTTGTTCGTTTTTTAATTATCTATGATTTCTCTATACATACATTGAGTATCAGTACTTTTCACGTTGTATGGAAAAAACAAAAAAGGTACGTTTCTTTTTTATATGAGGCATCATCCGTCTTATACTAGGATGTTTGTCAAAAATTACTCTACTTGCATGCTCTATTGCTTGGCCAAAAAATATTTCAAATTCGATTTCTTTGTGCAGTGTTTCCAACACAGTACAAGAAACTATACCTCGTACTGGTCCAAAAAATCCCATATTTGTCCACAAAATCACTCCAGTTTCAAATAATATTACAGCTTCATGATATATGTACAGAGTGGCCCAAAAGTCTGGAAACTGCCAATCATCTCCTAAATTTCTAGTCCTAATTGTACACCTATTTTGGGATACGGAGATACCAGATTTGCCGTTTCTCTTATATTATTAGTAACTTTGGTTTTTCAAATTCATCACCCTGTATATTCAGACATTATTGGATTCTCCTATTCAATACGAGTTTAACCATTATGTAACACTTATGATGTTATGTCACCACTCACTTTTATGTGATTATATTCTGATACTGGCTCAATATCATTCACTTACGTTTATTTCTATTTCAGGCCTTCAGCCTTCAACTTCCATTTTAATTTCAACTTCAACTTCTCGTTCATATCCATTTTTCACTCTTCATTTTTCACTCTTCTGACTTTAATTCTTATTTTGTGATTCGACTGGTTCACACATCGTTGGAGTATATTCAAGATGCACCTTCTCATCTGCCACCTCCTATCGTCTTGAGGGTGATCGGAACCTTCTAAGAACCTGTGTGGACCTCTGGATCATCATAGAACGATCGTTACCCCGATCTACACGTGCGAGGACTATACTTTTGGAATTCAACCCCTACACGTACTAACCTTCAGCAAGTGGTTATCCCAGGTAACATAGGTTTAAGTAAATCCCTAGGTCTTCTCTCCGACAACTTCGTATTCTACCAAGAATAAATTTATCAGGATTTTAATTGTACATCCAGACCTTTTTAATATTTACTTTCAGTAATCTTTGTATATACGATATATTAATTCTAAGTAAATCATAAATACTGTGAGTCCTAGGTATGCATACTTTGGGCGATTTTCAATAAATTCCTATATATTATAATTATAATAATCTAAACTTTTCTCAAATTTGCACGTGGTTATAATATAAGTCATCGCCAAATTTGACATCCTTTATAACAGGTGTTATAAGTTTTGTTGTCAATCATAAATCTTTTCGGTATACCTGATCGGTATCTATCTTTTACTCCTCCAGATTCGTCAAAGCGCTTCACAGTTTTTTGTACCGTCGCCTTATGAATAGTTGAACAATTGGGCTACTTCACAATAAGATCTTTTACTGTCATCATTAGAATAGTAATTCGTTTTTTTTTCGTTAAGAGCCATTTTAGAGAAGCAATTGACCTTGCAGAACTTTTCAAAAACACATCAAACCACTGTCAGTTTTAGTTAATAATGTAAATGGTAAATTTAAAATATGTCTGTAGTTTCAATAGACTTTGTGGCACAGGATAATTGAGACATGTTTTATTATTTTGATGTAAATTATTCCGAATAAAACACATGAAATCACTGTTTGCGAAATCACTCGAAAATGTGTCCCTAAGAAACCCCAAAAATTCCTCGAATTGTCCTCACTTAGCTGTGGCCGGCATAAAAGTGAAAAGATGTCCAAGAAGTACCATAAATTAGACTTTTCTGTGCTAGAGGATGAATTATTAATTGAAAAAGTAAAAAAAAACATCTGTTATATGCAAAAAAAAATTAAAAAGTTACAAAGACATGAAAATGAAAGATAATATTTAG
Organism: Lochmaea crataegi; assembly: GCA_947563755.1. NCBI lineage: Eukaryota > Metazoa > Arthropoda > Insecta > Coleoptera > Chrysomelidae > Lochmaea > Lochmaea crataegi. The sequence continues at coordinate 9,848,992 of OX387427.1, forward strand.
TTAAATAAACACCTTCTTAGGCCCTATTTCCAAACATTTTCAACACTGCCTTATATTCAGTACATACTTCTAATAACGCAGCCTCATCATCATCATCATGTTCTTCTTCTAGAACCATAGCAATGAAAAAATCCATATTATCCATTTTGATGCTCAAGAAGCAACCTACGAAAAATTTTAAGGACTGAAATATATCGCAACGAATTGAATCTTCAGACAAACCACACACAAAGGAAACTTCTGACCGAACTAAATTCGGGAAACTAGACCGTTCTGAACGCGAATATTCGCCGAAATATTTCTGGCCGATCTGGTCAGAGACGCCATTTAATGATATTATTGAACAAAAAAAAATTGGAAAGTTCCATATTAAAATAATTTTTTCTCGATAACGGTGTTAATATCGAATTCAAACAAGAGCACTTTTTTTGGAAAAATATCTTATATGATTTTTTAACATAATGTAAAAATCCCCATCGCCCCTCCCACGTTGAACGCTTGTGATGGCAATAAAAAACGTGGGTTGTAGTAAATAATTTATCACAGCAGGGTTATACAATGTACCAAGTTTGTAGGAAGCGGTTATTAGGTTAGATAAACATAAAATCACATATTATACCTGTAGTTTGCGTTTGGCATGGGAGTTTCTGAACACCCTATAGATACAATTTTTGTAGTAAAAGGTTAATTAAATGCGTTAAACAAAACAGAAATAAAAAAACTTTCTTGGTTATAAAAGAAAACTAGCTTGTGATGCGACTGATAAATATACGGTTAAAAGAAGAAACAAGAGAGAATTTCCGTTCAACGCAATTGATCATCTAAATGCCATTCGAATCTATTAAACGACCAATAAAAACAACGTTATTTTTTTGTTTGAAAATTCACACAGCTTATAAAGCGATTGCATCGATTCTGTTTTCTTTTAGACCGTGAACTAGTGAAATCAGGACATATACGGAATGACCTGAAAAATACGTTACAAACATGAAGTAGGGTTAATCCCATGTATTATTTTCTTCACAATCACTTAGATTTGGAAGTTAACAGAAAACAGTTTGAAAATTCACTTACAGTCAATATCTCCAGCATTCTTTCGATATTTTCTGCTCTCTTTGAATTTCAAACAACACTGGTCGTTCCCTTGTGATGCCTTTTGGCCCAAAATAATAATATAATAATAAATATTTAAAATAAGAATTAAATTCCCTTGATCTTATTTCAGCAAAACGTTCGAACATTTCATTATTATATAAATATAAATTAAGAAGGTTATTGAATAGATAGTCGTTCAAGCGTGAAGTAAGGCAAAACAGCAATATGTTTATTTGCTTTATTTGAACTTGACTGGTTATATAAATATGCATTCAATATTTATTATAGGAGAAGTTGATTTAGAATAAGTCATGAAGAACATTCTATTTAGTCGAATGGTCAGAAATCAGTATTCTTTAACCACTTATGCATATCATTAGCCTTAGTAAGTAGTGCAATGTATTATAGTAAATAAATCAAACATATCCCAGTGCTAGAAGTAGTTGTTTCATTCCCTTGAGATGATCCTCCAAGTGACCCGCAACACCACCGATTCATAGGCCTTTCCACACCCCTAGTCTACCAACGTATTCATTGGAGACGCATCCATTACACCCGAACAGTTAGAACTGTAAGAGTAGAACAAGATATTCTGGATAAAATTGATCAACAACACCCTAAATATCACACCTGGAGAGTGACGAGTTTTAAAAGAGCAGCACTTGTACTCTTACCACATCCAACGAGCCCAAACTCTTTCATCTCGAGATTTTCTTCAGCGAGTTACATTTTGTGATTGGATGACACGAAATAAAACGAAAACTCAATTTCTAGAAAAATATTTTTCAAGAGTGTGGAATTATTGGGGACTACTACATTTTCTTCCTCAGCCATTAAATGGAATGGTTTACACCAGTTTTCGCCAAAATAATCTCCCTGAACTATTCGAGGAGATCCCACTCAATATTAGACAAAACATGTAGTTCATGCACGATGGCGCTCCAGTAAATTTTAGTCAGATTTCTAGGCAATACTTAGATGCTACTTATTCCAATCGTTGGATTGGTCGAGGAAGGCCGCAACACCATCCTCCTCGATCTCCAGAATCAAATCCAAGTGATTTCTGGTTAAAGGGTTACCTTGAGTCATTATTTCACAGCACACTGATTCTTGATATCAACGACTTGAAGAATCGTATTCGAATAGCACCTCTTAAGGGTGATATCTCGGAAAGGGTAGGGCTGAAGAATTTTTTTCATAGGAAAGACCCATAATGATTTCATACGGGCAATCACTGCATCCTCTTTTATCTGTGATTGGGGTTAGGTACAAAGGTGTATTTGGGGCAGAATCTAATAAGTGAAAGCTAAATTTAAGAAACATGAAGTATCATCAATAAAGCATTGTTAAGTAATATGTGTACATTAACGGAAACGAAAAAATTTCACTTTACTCATTCAACAAATCGCTGATAAAGAGGAAATTGCATGTAACTTATGTTATCTTCCGATCTGTTCTGTGATGGGTGGTGGTCTAGAAATAAAACCAAGTCTAGGATCTTCCTTTTCAGTGAATTAAAAAATGCTTATATCATTAATGAAAACTTGCTTCTATTCACTATCCAAGGTAATTAATTTTGTTATGTAATTTCTGCGGTAATTGTTTTTTAATAATAGTGACGAAATATACAATTTGAAATATTTTAACTGGAAGACCTTCCCGTGTTGGTAAACTAAGTTCAGGAAAAGACATGTTCAATTAACACATATTAGACGTCAGAATGTGTTCTATTTATTCGTTACAACCACAAGTCTATGAGGAGATGAAACATATATGATGATACTAAAACTATAACAATAAACAATAGAACAATTCGAATAGGTCAAATTTACCGAAAGGGTCAATATGTTATTAGTTCTGTTATATTAACAGAAACTGGCGGTTATATAAAATGCTCAAGGTAGACGACCTCGTGAAAATAAATATATTATTGACTTAAATAACACCTTCTGACGAGAGGCATTAAGCAATTAATGATGTGCGACTTCATATTTATATATTCGAGCTGTCACAATGATGGAAATGATTGACTAGTGTGAAAAGATTGGTAAATATAACTGCGATCTTTGGAATTACCATACGAAAAGAAGTAGGTCACAAGGAAATTTTAACGAAGGTGTAGAAAAGATATTTAGATCTTGATAATTAATCATCAGTAAAAATAATGAGTAGCGCCAGGAGCTTACTGAATTTGTTGTGTTGGGTGTGGTCCAGAATTGAATAGTTATTTTAATATAACTATAATATATATAAATCCTTTTTAATTGTTTTTTAAGAAAAATTAGAGCCCCGCAGCGACATTATGAGTCGAAACAGGATGTAGAGCTAAAGCTGAAGTAAGTTCATTAAGAAGCAAGCTGAAAAACATGCAGCATTTGATGGAAAAGTTGCATGATGTATATGTATATGTATATGTATATTGGGGTGACATTCACTGAGACCTGAAAGATCTATTGTGTCCCTTTTCTTGTACTTACACAGTAAGGTTACTATGTTGTTCTTGACTAGTTCAATGAGTTTTCCTAGTATTCCCATACAATTTTAAAACTGATTACGCATGAACTCAGTACATGATAGATGTGTTTAATATGGCTAAGAACGGTGCATTGATCGATTGATTGATTTGTACGGTACCACCAGTCAGATGCTTCGAGTACTCAGCACCTCAGCCTTTAGCACTTGCTAGTACTGTTTATATGAAGAGACCAGTTTTCCATAATAGGCTCAACAGTCTTTTCACTAGATCGTTCTTTGTAACAGGAGATCCTGTTTCTCTGCTCAAAATAATTCGTGTTGCTTATATATTACCTATTTTAGTACCTCTAGAGCCATCTAACGGCAATGCCTATGAACGCATATTACTACATTTAATTATAATGTCGACGCACGTTAGATTCCTTACTTATGTTCTCATATCTTTTCTGAGAGGGCACTGTTAAAGATTTAAAACATCCGAAAATTGTCAGAAATGATGTGCGCAGAAAAGTTTGTTAGTAATTAGATACCATTTTGGAGACAAGCCTGACCGGCGTTCTCTTGATTGTCTAAAAAGAAAGACAATTATAATGTGAGTTGTGTCGAAGGAAATTCTAAGTAAGTCAATACCTTCTTATACATTACTAATGATTGTCGTGTATATATATTTGAAATGTTTGTGGGATGACTCTGTCATTCTAAATTAATTGCTTTCGCCGACAGCACTTGTTGCTTGTAGAAGCTTCTAAAAATTCCTGTGTATTTTTAGATTGCAACAACTCTCCATTCTCCATTCTACATTCTACGTTCTGCATTTTACCTTCTACATTTTACAATCAACCTGATTCGGGTTTACATTCTACAATCAACCTGATTCAACTAGCAACTTGATTTGAAAATCAATTCAGTTCGATTCTCTACTTCCTACACTACGTTATATTTGCTTTTACAAGTATGGATCATATTATGTCCAGTACTTTATTGACATAAAATTAATTTCTCTTCTCTATGGGAGAATACGAAAACCATTTATAGATGCATAAGCCGATATATATTTCTAATATTTAATTAATCATACCATGGTAGAACCTTTAGCATTGAACTAACTTCCCCCTAAATCTTATTAATTTGTATACTTAATGTACGACGGCCAAGGGCCATATTTCTTTGATTCATCATATTGTTGTAGAACCTTTAGCATTGAAATAATTTCCCTAGGAACCTAATTAATTTGTATATTGATTGTCCGACGGCCAAGGGCCATATTTGTAAAATAGTAGGGACCAAAGTCGACTTTAAGTAGGATATTCTTCATTAGATTGTTAAGTTACTTTCCCGATTTTTTATTTCATGATCATCTACGTACCTATAAAAAAACCATATACTCTGTTTTTCGTCATTTGATCAGGGTAAATTATATCATTTCATTTTACAAATGACGTGGCGCAAACAATTTATATACCAGACAAATTTTTATTATCTAAGTGTTATACAACATTTAGGCGAAAATTCACGACCCATTGTTTTACCTAGAGCTTAGTCGAAGGCATACAGTAAGTAACACTAGAATTATCTTTTTATCGTTATATCTATCTGGGTAAGTTACATCTTAAAGAAATCCTTCTTTGGGTACTTCAGTCTATATCTCCAATGACTCAGTGCTTCACAATCGAAGATAATGTGTGACGGTGTTTCCTCTTCAATTCAAAACCAACGGATAGGTTCTTCCCTTCCCAGATCTTCCTATCTATTTCTACATTTCTATATGGTTCTAGATGTTTGTTTTCCTTCATAGACCTTTACTTATTCGCCAGTACAGGTCCAGGAACGCTATTCTGGACTGTCCGCATCTTTCAAGGTCGTGCGCATCTCATGATTCTGCGAATGACAATGACTTTTGGTATTCTTGACCATCCGTAACATATGCGATTATGCGTGTTTAACAACGAGTAGAGTTTCTTGATCGCAAACGACTTGCGTATGCTATTCAATAGATATTTAATAGGTTATGTTCCTGAATTTTACATGCATATGTTATTTTTGTGAAGTATATCTCGACACTCAAAGCTAGTAAAATTGTTATTATTCTGATATCCGTATTCTAATACAAGTAATACTAGTTGAGGATGGATAAAATTTTTTTGGAATGGATGACCTACAATTTATAGCCAATTTGGAGAATTTGGAAAATGCAGATGAACAAATCAATAGACACAACCGTTTCGAAAATATTGACCCATTTGAGACATTGAGTGAACATCAGTTTCTACAGTTATTTAGGTTAACAAAAAGATTATGCAGATATTTGATTGAAACATTAACTCATTTCTTGCTGCCCCAAAGAAGGCCTTCGAACAACCAAAGTAAGTACCTAATATGGATTTTTATCCTTGTTTTCAAATTTTTTCATTCAATTCCTATTATAATATTCTGATTTTATTTTGTTTTTTTTTTCTCAAGGCTAGCCTTATAACTCTCCGCAGCCTCAGATGCATAGATCAACTTCTTTCTTGGAGCCCGAGGAACTTTTCTTTCGAAAACCTCAGAAGTTCCACTTTCATTTTCATCGGGTATCAACTCATTGATATTGAGATCGTTATCATTTTCTATCCTATTTTCACAAACATACTCTGAATTGAACTCAACAGCTGTTCAATATTTTTGTAATATATTCCCACAATATTTGGGCATCTTTCAAACTAAAATTGACTGTAGAATTCATTTTTATAGAATACATTGATAAACTTAAAACATTTGAATAGCTTAGTGCCACAGTATTGTTACACTAACTAACTATCATGAACAATGTTGACTAACACTGACAATGTAAATAATTATACTCTGTCCAATGTCCATCCAAGCAACGGAGTGTTCCAAAACAGTATCATGCATAGTGTACGTGATCTCTCATACGAGGCAGCTTGTACAGAGACAGTTAATTCTGCAGTTAAATCCGATTGGCCAGCGTAGGAAGGCATATTTATTTTAGCCAATAGATGCAAAGGAACATGGTGATCATACTTCAATTACGCATCTATCGTTGTTTGGGTCGCTCTGTTTGTTCGATGGATATACTTTAGATCAGTCTAAGCCTTGTACAATGCTTTAACAGCATTCATTTGTTCAAAAAAATTGTACGAATTACAGTATTGCAGTATACTAAACTATTTTCTCGGATCCTCCTAGTTAATTTATAATACTTTTACAAAAAAAAATAATAATCGGTATTATATGTAACGGTTTTACCACCCGCGCAATATTACTCAACCAACTTCAGTTACGAAATAAACAAATTAGTTACTTTACAATTGCCCTAGTTGTGAGCGAGTAAAGTGGATTTTGTGTCAAAACTTAATAATTACAATCCGAAGACATGTTATCAGTTCTTCAAATACAAGTATTGTTAATTAATTGTATGTTGTGTTAACAGCACTGTGTAATTAAGTGTTATTAGATTGTATTCTGAAGCGGGAGAAAGTGAATTGGACTTTTTTTCTTAGCGATTCGTTTATGCAAAACAACCGAAGGTATTTTAAATTGCTTTCGGTTGGATTGGAAACAAATCAGTGGCTTGCCGTACATTCCAAGCACGCTATCTCAAACGATCACGCTAACTATTTTTCTGTTCCAAAACGATGTGTATTAAATTAATTTTATCGAAACTATACTGGGTGATTTATTGAAATAAGGAGATAACGCAAGAGAAGACGGTAGATAGAAATGTGCAAAAATGATTGATTGATTAGTTCGGAACCACCAGACAGAGGCAAGAGACATAGGAACCTCAGCCTTTAGGTTTTTTGAGCTCTTGGTTGTACCGTTTATGTGTTACCAGTAGCCTTTATCAGGCTCAACAGTATTTTCACTAGGTCCTTCTTGGAGAAATCCTCCCTTGGATGTTCTATTCCTAGGAGTCATATCTCCAATGAGACAGTGCTTCACATTCGAAGATAATGTGTGAGATATGCTCCTCCCTATATAAGCCAATTGTATGCTTATGCTTCTTTAGGGTACAGTGACCGGTTAGTAGTCCCGTCACTTTCCTTATCTGACTCCTGCTGAGGTTTAATATTCAGTTAATCAGTCACTCCGAGGGATTTTCGATCAAGAGTTTGCTGTGTTCCTGCTTTGGCACGTGGCTCTAGTACGTCTGATGTTTACATTGAAACCACCGCGATACAACCACGTCCAAAAATTTTTAATATTCCAAATAATGGTTCAGGACCAGTGCAGTTTCAGAGCCTAGCTTTGCTAGTTTGTCTGCCATTTCATTGCCTACAATACCATCGTGCCCCGGGACATACTATTATGGTTGTAAAAATGACAAAACCCTGTATATTTGGCTACAAATATTCCAGTTCAGTTTAACACGATATATGGCAGACATTAATAGTCTAAAATGGAGTAGGACAGGTATAATCCACTATGTTTATATTGATGAGTTGTCGATTTAGTAACCACTCAAATCACCTGACTGAACCCAATTAGATTTTTTTCTATGAGGTTATTTCAAATCCGAAGTATATCAAACCAAATTATATTAAATTGACCAATTTCGCAAAGGGTTAGAGAGGAAACAAAAAATAGGTTGCGTTACATTTCTTTTAATTATTCTTTTTAACGAAACTGACTTCACAGTTTAATGTTTCCATTAAACCATTATGGATTTTACTTAAAATAGAGGTTATTGTTGATTATTGTATAAGCGTTTTAGATAGTGTTTTATACACGCAGGAAAGATAAATGGAAACAAAATGAAATATGATAAAACAACAAGGAAATGCTTATTCATATAAATGTTAATGTTAATATTAATAATAAATAACTAAGATGTAATTGATTTAAGATTGTATATTTCATTATTCCACTAGTGGATAAAGTGGTACTTCATAAGTGTGGATAAAACTATAATAAGATTATGGATGAAAAAATTAATTTTATATAATATATATATATATATATATAACAGTGGAGTTACCTTTATCACTATTAGTAACAACTATATTAGAATGTGTTTTTAGAAATTTCTTTGTTTTATAGTATAAATTACGAAAGAATGAAATATTTAATTTATGGTTTATTTGATTAGTTATGATATTAGTTGATTTTGCTATTAATGTTTTTCTTAAGTTGTCATCTGATGTTTGTGATGTAATATATTCAACATCTGCTAGTAAATGTTTTATTTGAATATCTTTTCCTAGAACTGGCTCTATACTAAATTTAGGTCCCAAGGATAAAAAACATAAAATGTCATGTGGAATTTCGATGTTGGTGAGATTTTTTATCCATTCAGGGTTTGTATTTAATTTCATTTCAAATTCTTGTTCTTTAAGTCTATTTAATTTATTGATGTTATTATTTTTTATAGAATAAAAAATCTTATTGTAGGTTTTTGTTTGACGAAATGCAAAATGAAATGAAATTAAATACAAACCCTGAATGGATAAAAAATCTCACCAACATCGAAATTCCACGACATTTTATGTTTTTTATCCTTGGGACCTAAATTTAGTATAGAGCCAGTTCTAGGAAAAGATATTCAAATAAAACATTTACTAGCAGATGTTGAATATATTACATCACAAACATCAGATGACAACTTAAGAAAAACATTAATAGCAAAATCAACTAATATCATAACTAATCAAATAAACCATAAATTAAATATTTCATTCTTTCGTAATTTATACTATAAAACAAAGAAATTTCTAAAAATATATATATATATATATATATAATAATAATAATAATATATATAATATATAATATTATATTTTATATTGTCGCCGTTAGTTTTGACGTATACTGTATTCATGAAGGGTCGGCACGCTACTGTAGAAGGTAAACCGTTGATATAGTGATACAGAAAAGTAAAAGTAAAGCGTGATGTAGTAAAAGTGAAACCAATATGAATAATAATGTCCTAGGGGGTACGATGCTAAACTACATCACTAATTTAAAAATTTAATTTATTATTTCTATATTAGGTTTCGATATATTATATACTTTTTTTCAGGCGTTTTTCTTTGTTGAGATAAAAATAAATAAATAAACTTGATATATTTTAATAAGGTTAAAGAAATTGTATAATTGAAAGTATTTTATGATCAATTGGTTTTGCTTATTTGGCAACACTGAGCAGCACTCAGGTTGAATATATAGGTTTGTTCCAACCACAAATCACAAACTGATTTCCAACAATTTTCAAATCGTTTTCAACGCGCATGTCTATCACATAATCTGATCCCTGATCAATTTATGTTTATGGTTGGAACATCTGACAACTTCAGTCTGTACTGTACATGCGCTTATGTTGGCATCGTTAATCAGCTGATCTAAAAGGCTTACACAATTTTTATTATAATCAAAATTAGGAATAAAACCAAGCTTTCTAATTATATCTAAATACAATCACAATTCACACTTTAAAAGTTCTAGTTTTAATTATGACTAAATACAAACACAATTCAACTTTAAAAGTTCTAGGTTATGCTGCAATTCAATGAAACAGTGAAAGAAACTGTAAAATAAAATAAAAACACAGCGATTCGCATGCGCCAGATTAGTGGTCAGAAGAAAATCCGTAAACCGTTCTGATAGTTTTCAAACCGTTTTAAATTTTAGTTGGAACAAGAAACTGATCGTTAACTAATCGTTTGTAGGTCTGGTTGGAACGTATTTAAGTTACTGCGCAGAATCCTGACGGTTTCTGACGCTGGTTGGAACAAACCTTATAGGTTTGTTCCAACTGACGATAGAACCGTTCTAGGTATCGTTCGCGCATGTGCTGTATTCATTTCGTGATCCAACTGATTATGTATCGTTCTTGGGACGGTACAAAAACTGTACCAACTGGAAAGGGGTGATAATAGACGATTCCTTGCTTGGCTCTAAAATTAGCTGAACTGACCTACGCATATTGATGCGTTAATTCAAGAACCATCCCTAATTCGAGTTTGCGCACAATACAGTACGCGATACACTTCCAGAACGGTTTATTCATACCAGTTGGAACAAATCTCAACTGTGAGTCCTACTGACTCATATTTGTGTATACTGTGGTGACATTCACTGAGACCTAACAAATCTTTTCTGCCCCCTTTCTTCTACTTAGTTCCTGAGGAAAGTCTCAGAAACTAGTAGCTCCTTTAGTCCTATTTCCCGGAGGAATTTGAGGATATCTGCAGGCTTCAGTTTAGGTAAGTGTTCTACTTTTATCCAGAAGTCTCCTAAGTGTCTCCAGGAGTGGTGAAACTTAAATGGCATTCAGGAGTTCCTAAATCCTATTCATTTAGGAACTAGGCATTAATTTGTTCGCAACAGGTTGTAGTCTCCCAGATGTATCTTTGATTATCTAAGCCATACTAGATCTTTCCAATGCTCAGATCTTTTCTTTTTTTCGCTTTGCCTATTTCTTCCAATGGTATATTGGAGCTGATAACCCCAAAAAGGTCTTTCAGTCCCACCCTTTGCTATATCATTTCCTTCTATACCTGGAATTCACGATATTGTTCTCGCCTAGTTCTTTGATTTTGTCTAGGCATTCCAATAACATTTTGGAACTAATTACAGCTTTAATGGCGGCTTGACCACGAGAGAGCTTACTCTATCAGGTATATTTTCATGTACACCTTTTAATAATCGCCAAAAAATACGCAAAATCCTAGCAGGTTAATATTTAATAATGTCAACAAATAAAAAAAAAATTTTCCTTCAAGTAGGTCGTCATTGCACACACATTTTGAATAATACATTTATCTACTATTTCTAATTTATCGATATTATGCAAATCTATTAAATAATATCTATCCAAAATAACGTATTTCAAGTGAAACAAAATCCATATAAGTAGCACACACTATTATTATGTCATTCGTGTAACAATATTCAGTTACAAAATGTCGGAGACGAAAAGTCTGCATTTCATGAATTACTAAGAGGTAAAATTTACTTGGACCAGCTGGAATTGCGACTTAAACGTAGGTCGGGTCAAATGTCAAGAAAATATTTTATATATTGGAATTAAAAACGCTTTTTAAAAAAAACAACATAAATACTTGAGTGAGACGACTTCTGCTGGTGCTACAAGAAAAAGTGGGCGAAAGAAAAGTTCTACCACGGGGCACATATCTTGACAGATGAACTTAATATCGTCGCTTTCAACAGCATAATGATTAATGACATCCGGAGGATTGGCACACAAAGAGACTGGATCAACCTTCTTATATATTAGGAACAATCGAAATAATCACAATTGGACTGCGTTATACACCATTTGACTAAGCGACAAATTAACAATTTTGAGAAAAAAGCGTTTCACATTTTTCATGTCTCAAAAATGTAATATTTGTCAGATTAAGCTGATTTTTTGTAGACTGACTCAAACAATTGATAATTATTTAGTGCTTGCATATTTTTATCATAAAACACAAGTAACAGCTATCATAAGCAAAAAATTGCCATGTTATGCCATATATTATGTGAAGGATTTGACTAATATTGAAGCCAGGTATGACATACCAGAAAATTTCTTTGAACTTTTTGAACTGTTATAGTTAGAAAAAGTAAATTATTTATATAAAAGGAAAATTTTAACACTTTTTATTACACGATTACGTCTTGTTCTTCTACTTCAAAATCTTCTTCATCAAAATCAAGTGCCTCAATATTAAATCAATCTATGTCTTCTTCTACAATGGAATCTCCTATTAATTTTTTATATAATTTTTGATCCTCTTTTGGTATAAATGGTAAAAGGAATTTTAAGTCGTCAGGTTTTCTTGTGGATATTGCTTTACCATTAGGCCAAAGAATGTCTAAGTATTCATTAAATTTTTGTCTGGTCGCTGATCACCTGCCTCTTTTTCTTTCTACCTTGATTTTCTGTGCTTGACTTTCAAAATAATTACTTTTTACAAAAATACTAAATGGTTTTTCCTCCCTTTTTTAAATTTAAACCAGTTTATTTTATTGTATCATAAAAGTTTTCTCCTTCCATCCTATGTACAATTAGAGGATTCTGCTCCTGTACCTCCTCATGATATTTACGTAATCATTTGGAGAATAGAGTCTCTATTGCAATTTCAATGCACACTCTATGTCTCCAAAATCAGTATTATTTGGAAGGAAACTGTGACCAGATGTCAAAAATGGTAATTAACAAATATCTTTAATCAAAACAACATGTAATGAACTACCGAACAAGACTCACCGCACAAGAAATATACTTCACCAAACGTAAAAATTCGTTATAATGTCAAGAGTACGACACACCATAATACTGGGTGTCCCAGAAGCTTCTGACCCATTTCAAATATAAAAATCTCGGAACTCAAAAACGATAGGGATGTGCGGTTTTCGGTATAAATGTTTAATAAGTAAACGTCAAAAAATAATAGTTCAATACTATTAAACGTTTTACAAAATTAGAAAAATTAATTTCCAAAGAGCAGACCGTCCACTAAGAAGCAACAACTACTTCTCGGGCTATATGCCCCGACAGACATTGAATTACACTTCTAAAGTAAACGGGGTTGGTATATCTGTTAAGATAGAACCAACCATTCTGGTTTGCGATTAGAAGTAATAACATCACTTGTGGACCGGTTTCGGCGTATTGCGCCTCATCAGCGTCTATAGATCACGCTTTACTAATATGACAATTATTTACAGGTAACTGTAATTAAGTAAATTTAATAAGTAAAATCTTATATAGGCTGTTTTATAAAAATTCTATTTTTTAAATGCAAACATCGTCTATTTGCTTAAAGGAAACCACTTTATATTTTTATTCTATCTGAAAGCTGAATTCTTCCCCGAAAATGTATAATTTGTCCTAGTTTAGATGAAAAATGAGTAAGTTATTTGGTTTTTAATAATGATTGTTTATTAGATAAAGATGTCTGACACATACGTTTTAAATGGAAAACAATCACAAAATTTGCCTGCTAACTAAGACCTACGTTTAAAAAAATGATTTCGAATATTTTTGAAAGAAGCACGACTTAGTTATAGTTTGGCAAGTCCATCTGAAGCTACGCGGGATCGGTGAGAGGTGAGGAAACATGGCCGATATCTGTCATAAACGTACCAATGGCGTATGGTACCTATTTTATAAAAGTATTAAAAATAATAATTATTATTATATAACAATTATATCTATATAGAAATGTATGCTTTGCTTTGAAGGTGAGGTATTTTTCAAAACACGGTATTTGTTAAAAACAAATAATGTTAAAAATCGTACTTGAATTCAATAATAAGATACCAAGTAAATCTGGAAATACAAAGGTGAACACTGACAACGCCACTGGATAATCAATGTCAGTAAATTGTCGAAGTGAGAGAGAAGAACACACGCACGCGCTTGCCAATAAGAAGTCAGGTGGTTACTTAGCAACGAAGGTTTGATAAATATTCACCATTTGAGTTAGTCGAAGGGCGTGGTAATTATGATTTTCGCACGACGTTGCCGGCTTGAAGAAAACCCATAACATATTTGGAAAAGTGTTCATCTCTCATATTCAGAAATTGAGAAAATAATGTTAATAAACAAAATCCAATGAAACAAGCACATTAAAGAACTAACGTTTAATCATTATTGACATATTGTTAATAATAAAAAGTCCATTTTCTAATTATTATCACTACAAACTTAGCACTTTAGCTTTTTCATAGTTAAACGTGGCAATATCGAATGTTTTCGACCGCATTCCTTTCACAGCTTCAGTTATGTTTGCCAAACTATAAAATGGGTCAGAAACTTCTGGGACACCCTGTCATCATTGGTTGGTCAACTGATGCAAACTAACGCAGCATTAGATGTCACTTAGACACATGATGCAAATCGATTTGATTCTATAACTTAATTGGCGCTTAGCTTGTAATTGTAGTTTATGTTTCTCTGCGTTCTGCATTTTCTCTAAGATAAGTTACACCTTTTAGTACTAGATGGCATAAAAATCTCGGAAAACTACAGTGACTATATACAAGACAGTGGCGACAATAGGGTAGCCCGTTTTTGATTGGTTGGTAGTTTGGCAGCCATATTGAGGCTAAAATCTCTTTGTTTACGTTTGGTGTATACGAAGTTCCTTATAGTGCTTGTTATATTTGTGATTAGAATGATTGGTTTTGTGCTTTTTTGGTGAATATTCAGTGAAAAAGAGGTGTTTTGCTTTTAGACAATTGGAAGACTTGTATTTGGGCATATAAATAATTTTATTTCGAATCGGAAACCTCGTGAAATTTGGTAAGCTAGCTTGCTTAACCCCAGATATTGTATACTATATATCAAGTTTTGATATTTTTCTAGATAATAACATTGGAAATGCGGAGCTGTGCTGCAATATATTGCAGTAATTCTGCTAAAAAAGGGTTTCTCATGAAACTTTTTCCTAGAGATCCATCTAGAAGAAAAGAATGGCCCACTAAAATTAGAAGAGATAAGTGGACTCCAACAGACTATTCGTGTTTATGTGAGGTAGGTAGAAGCCTTTGCTTTTCGACTTCTAATTGTTATATCTGATTTAAAATTATTGTTAGTCATTATTGAGATAAAATTTAATGTAAGATTTTGTTTAAGATTCATTTTGCTCCTGAAATATGGGAGCACCCTCGTGTAGTTGGCAAGAAAATTTTAAAGTTAAATGCTGTTCCTACAATATTTTTCTTTGTGAAACCAAAACCTAAAAGGAAATCCCCAGTTCCAAGGAAATTTTATTCTCCGAAAAAAACCTAAACGTTTGTCGGGTAAATAGATATCTGTGGTAATTACCACAATTATTGACCATTTTTGACCATTTTTCAAAAATTTTGACAATTTTTAACAATTATTGACCATTTTTGGAAGTTTTTTATAATTATTGACCATTTTTTCAAAATTTTGACAATTTTTGACCATTTTTTCAAAATTCTTGACCATTTTTTCAAACTTTAACAATTATTGACCATTTTTGACAATTATTGACCAATTTCGACAGTTTTAACAATTATTGATCATTTTTGACAATTTTTCAAAAAATTTGACCATTTTAGACCATTTTTCCAAATTTTAACATTTATTGACAATTTTTGAGCATTTTTGACAGGTTCTGACAATTATTGACCATTTTTCAAAAATTTTGACAATTTTTAACAATTATTGACCATTTTTGACAGTTCTTTATAATGATTGACCATTTTTTCAAAATTTTGACAACTTTTGACCATTTTTCAAAAGTTTAATAATTATTGACCATTTTCGACAGTTTCTGACCATTATTATTGACAATTTTTCAAAAAATTTGACCATTTTTGACAGTTTTTTATAATTATTGACCATTTTTGACAACTTTCGAAAATTTTGACAATTATTGTACATTTTTCAAAATATTTAACAATTTTTGATCATTTTTCAAAAATTTAACAATTATTCACTATTTTTGACCATTTTTTAAAATATTTAACAATTTTTGACAGTTTTTGACAGTTTTTGACAGTTTTTGACAATTTTTGACGATTTTTGATTGGTTTTGACAATTATTGACCATCTTTGACAATTTTTCATAATTTTTCTCTCTCTCTCTCTCTCTCTCTCTTTCTCTGTAATGAATCATCGCGTGACGAACGCTTTTTCGTAACATCATACGTTTCACGAGTTCACTTGCCTTCCCAAAAGTCCTACGTCGTGCAATAAGAAGCAAGCTTCAAAAATATGTTCTGTTGCAATTATAGTTTAATAATTTGTTCTAGGTGAAAATTTAGCTCTAGATGAGACTGTGTCAGAGGAATTACCAGAACCATCTACTTCAAATTTAGATTTGGATGTAGAATCAGGTCAACAATTGTCGATATCTAAAAGCAGTTTGAATGAAGACAGCTCCCTCACCGTTAATATCATAAATTGATTCAATGAGTGAAATAGCACAGTTACAGTTTAAATTAAACAGGTATAAGAAGTTGTATGGAAGAGAAAAAAGTAGAACTTATCGATACAAAAAAACTGTAAGAAGCTAATAAAAAAAAAGAGAAAAAACTCCCAATTCTTGGGACTGTGAACTACTAAAGCAAATATTCAACGAAGATCAAATAGAAGCTTTAAAAAAGAAAAACAGCAAAACTAATGAAGTGTACCAGCAACACCGGTACAAGTTCTTTAAAATTAAAATTTAGTTGTGGTAGTAGTGGATATACTGAACTAATAAAACAAGGATACCCTCTTCCATCAACCAGAACTTTATAGAGAAAACTCCAGAACTTGAAGTTTGATTCAGGTATTCTAAATGAGGTGTTTTCATTTCTAGAATTGAAAGTGGAGCAATTTTCCACTCATGAAAAGGATTGTGTCTTGGTTTTGGATGAAATGGCTATCACTCCAGGAAAAACATATGATACCTCCTTGAATAAATATATTGGTGATGTTACAGTTGAAGATAATAACAGTTGTACCTATAGCAATATAATTTTTCTCATGATTTGTCCCCCATCATACTTTACAAGCATTTTATATTTAATATTTTTTTCTATCGTTATTTTTCCTTATTATACTAAATATAATTAGGTAAAAAAATAAAAATTTTGTGTTTTATTTAAAGATACCCATTTCCTATCAAAATCCAAGATATATAATGTATATTTTTATGTATTTATGTTCCAAATTGTTAGCTTCATCATAGATTCCCATTTTAATTATATGCATTTGATATTCACATTTGCCTAAATATGGCGAAAGGGGCGGGGTTTAGTTGCAATGTCGCCAATGTCTTGTATATAGTCACTGTAGAAAAACGACTTTCTGTCGCTTAATAGTAAAATGGACAATAAAAACCATTTTCCCAATTTTTTTTCTTGGGTTTAAGTTAATTCAATTAAATAAATATGGTCTAACAACGTTTCTTTATAATGGGATATAGTTATCAAAAAATAACCGTTTAATTAGGAAGAAACTACTACTCTCCTGCCCCAACGAGCATTGAATTACACTCCAAGGGAAAACAGAATTCTATGATTCACCTTAGGTTGTAATTAGACTTATTGAATGGTTTCTCCATAGTAGGTCCAGCATCTCTAAAACAAACTGAAGAAGACAATGTTGCATTAACAACTTCTTCAGGTGTCGAAGAACATCGACCACGCAGTTTACTTTAAATGTTTCCAATTTGTTCACGTCAATTTTGTGACTAGTTAATAGAATTGTTGTGTAAATCGTATATTATCTTCGATTGCACTCGATTAATTAATTATTTAAATATCCAGTCATTTACAAAAGTATTTAAAATTGTATTGCAATATAAATTGAGGTCAGGTCAAATGTCATCTCACTTTCTCTTTTTATCTGAATAAGCAACAAAGGTCGATTCATGATATTAAGTTGATTTTTCTTTCAGTTTTCGATCAATGTAAGTAAAAGTGAAGATGAAACAATGATTAGCGGAGTAGAATAGTTCACATGTTTGGTTTGAATACAACACGCTCGTTAATTACTGTTTGCGTTTTTAAATATATAACTAATTATTGTGAGAAATGGAAAAATTTCAATATCACAGAAATTGTTCGAGATTTTTCATAAATGCATGTTTTTTCACTCTAATAAATCTATAAATGTGAAACGAACAATCACATACGTTAAAAAGTAACAGATATACTAAGATAAATATCTATGCACCTATAAAAGTTGAACTATTCTTTGAACCTTCTTAGATAATCGAGAAGTGTCATAAACGTCAGATTCACCCCCTCCCTACTGGAGACACCCCTTACATTTTTTCAAATGACATTATGTATCAAGTCACACCTCATTTAAAAGGTCTGGTAAATCTCTATTCAATCGTTTTGTTTTGCCTTTGATACCAGCCTTCCATTGTTATTCAATCGTTGCTTAAAATTGGCTCTTTTTCAACTTTTATTGCCTGAATGTTAACGGTGGTCACTTTGGACACATGATTAAATAGCCGTTTTTTCTTGTTAACAGTTGTCTTTTTTTCCCTATGTAAATTTTTTATTCTTTAAAGAGTCTTTCTGTCATAACACAATACGGGGGCATACGAAAAAATGAAAGAGAGCCAATTTTAAACAACGATTAAATAACAATAGAAGGCTGGTATCAGAGGCAAAACAAAATGATTAAATAGAGATTTACCAGACCTTTTAAATGAGGTGTGACTTGATACCTAATGCCATTTGAAAAAATGTAAGAGGTGTCTCCAGTAGGGAGGGGGTGAATCTGACGTTTATGACATTAGCGCCAAAAAGTGTCCCCCTCAAGTTAAACGTTGACGTGTTTCGGCTTTTCTTTCCAATATGTCCCATTTTTGAGATATTAAGGGTGGGTCCTTTTCAAATGAACACAGTGGGTATAGTTTTCCTAGTACTCTAGCTGTCTTGCGGGAAACTTATTCTATTAGTAAAAGCAGCTAGTTTTTTTTGGAAAGTTAATCTCAGCTTTGCACAAATCGTATTGCTTCTAGTAGTACATCCATTACTGTCTCTGGGAATCTCCCATTGGTGACAATCTCCGCAAAGCCCTGCGTCCATATGCCTTGATCATCTAACTTGCAGATCAAGTCAGCCTTCACGACTCAGAAACAAGCAGAAATACCCTGTATGTATTCAGGGAGATGACAGGTTAACAACAAAGGCATCATTAATATACCAAATGGCTATAAAACTGTTGCTTCAGAGTCCCCGATAGTAACACAATAGATCTCTTTCACCTGTCTTAAAGAAAACCTAGCACATATCCAGAGAAAATGGAGAGCTAAGCACCATCTCGATCTAGAAAATGAGCTTGAGCACCTGAAGAGGGCAATAAACAATGCATTTGACTCGAGCTGCCCTCTTCAAGAACAACGAAGCAGCAGAGATGCACCCTGGTGGAATAAAAATCTGTCAGAATTAAGATATCAAACCCAGGACATTTTTAATAGAGCAGAACTCACCGGAGATTGGCAGAGATACACCGAGGTGAGAAGCACCTACTATAAGGCAATTAGAAAAGCTAAAAGAAATAGCTTCAGAAAATTCTGTGAAGATATAAACACCTGCTGCGGCAAGACTTTACAAAGTCAAAGGTGCAGCACAGATACGGCTTTGAGGAATCCAGACGATAAATATACCGAAAATGAAGAGGAAAGAGTGAGTAGATACTCATTTTCCTGGGAGTAGCCCAAACACGGAAGATAATTCTCTCGAAGATTATAACAGACCTTCGAGAGAAAGTACTACAATGGCTAAGCACATTTGTAGTAAGAAAAGGTTAAAATGGGCTATGAACACATTTTCACCTTTCAAGGCACCGGGAGCCGATGGAATTCCCCCAGCATTTCTCCAGCAAGGACAAGACGATATTCTACCATATTTGGTTAGGATCAGTCGAATCAGCTTAAAGCTGGGTTATATACCAGAGGCATGGAGAAGGGCAATAGTAACCTTCATTACAAAAGCTGGAAAAGGGACACAATAAACCCCAAATCCTTCAGACCAATTAGCCTAACATCGTTAGTGCTCAAAACGATGGAAAACGCTATTGACAATTATATTAGAGCGGAAATCCTAGAGAGACTACCAGAACATCCAAATGGATGTCGGAACTGCTCACCACTAGAGTAGCAGAGACGAGTACGAGCAAAGACATTGTCTCCATCTGTACAACCAGAGGATATCCACATCAGGGAGGAGTAGCAACCTCATTAATATGGAGCCTGACGGTTGACGAACTCCTGTGTGGTTTTAACTGACCTCGGAATATCCTGCCATAACAGCCAGAAAAAAAATTCGAAAACACTCTTTGTGACATCGTACAAAAGGGTCTCAACTATACAAATAGCTGGTGTAGGCAAGTGGGACTTAACATCAACCCCACCAAAACCATTTTAATAGCTCAACCTCGAAACTATTAAACTTGATGGGAGCGAGGTTGAATGGAGACAAGAAGTCAAGTATCTACTTTGGACAGCAAACTCC
The DNA here is from genome assembly GCA_947563755.1 of Lochmaea crataegi. Taxonomy (NCBI): domain Eukaryota; kingdom Metazoa; phylum Arthropoda; class Insecta; order Coleoptera; family Chrysomelidae; genus Lochmaea; species Lochmaea crataegi. The sequence continues at coordinate 9,869,506 of OX387427.1, forward strand.
TGTGGAACGAACACGAAAAGGAGATTATATACAAAGCAAAAATGGCTCTAATGGTGTGCAGGAATGTGGCAGGGAGTAATTGGGGTTGTAACCCAAAAATCCTGAGCTGTATGTACACTGCCATAGTGAGACCAATTATCACTTATGGAGCCATTGCGAGGAGTAGTAGAACTAGCCTTTTGACAACGAGAGAAAACCTCTATAACATTCAAAGACTAGCCTGTATGTGCATTACAAGAGCAATGAGAACATGCCCAACGGCAGCCATGGAAGTGATTCTCAACCTCACACCACTACATATGGTGGTGGAAAGTCTTGCAGAAAGAACAAGATACAGACTGAGTAGAGAGGGAATCATTAAAAAAACCACCTCCTCACGGGCCAGGAACCAAACACTCTGAAAGCTTGGGAAAAATCGCAAGTATATTTCAAGCGGAAATTCACGCCATAAGAAAGTGTGCCCAGTTCAATATTGATAAAGGATATTGAAGGCAAAGGATTATCATAATGTCGGATAGTCAAGCAGCCATTAAAGCACTTAGCTCTCGTGTTATCAGTTCCAAAATGGTGTGGGAATGCCTAGGCAAACTGAATGAACTAGGCGAGAACAATATACTCACTTTACTGTGGATTCCAGGACACACTGGGATAGAAGGAAATGAAATAGCAGATGAACTAGCAAAGAGGGGGACCGAAACACCCTTTTGGGGGCCGGAACCCTTTTGCGGTATCGGCTACAATTTAATATTGGAAGAAATAGGCTAAGCCGAAAAAAATAGAAGATCTGACCATTGGAAGGATCTAGTAGGACTTAGACAATCAAAGATTCTTCTGGGTGAATACAACCTGTTGAGATCAAAAGAATGCATAAGTCAAAGTAAAACTGCACTAAGAGTTTTAACAGAAATTCTTACGGGTCCTTGTCGCCTGAATGGGCACCTGAAAAACTCAAAATAGTGGAGGAAGAAGAATGTAGATTATGTGGCATGGAGGAAGAAACCTCCATCCACATACTTGCGAATTGCACAGCAATTCAGAATCCTAGGGCACAACACCTTGGAGATTCCTAAGTTAAAGCTTGCAGATATCCTAAAATTCCTCCGGGAAATAGGACTGAAGGAGCTACTAGTCTCTGAGACTTTCCTAAGGAAGTAAGTAGAAGTAGGGGGGCACAATAGATCTTTTAGGCCTCAGTGAATGTCACCCCAATCTACATACATACATTCATACATAGGTCTCACTGAATGTCTCCCCAATATACATACATAAGTACATACATGTACTGGTTCTATATAAAATATAGAAGGAATACCAGAAGGCAAAAATATTTGAAGATTTCAATTTAAACAGCTTAAAATGGAAACAATACATGAATAATATGACAGATGACAGATTAAGTAGCAAACAAATTTATAAAAAAGCCTTCGAAAGGAGGGCAAAGTTGTAGAGAGATTACAAGAATTGATCCAAATCAACCAGAATTCAATAGCTACTTGAAGAAAAATGCTGAGTGAATGTTCTCGAGCAAGAAAAGAGTCCTCAACAGCAATGTACTTATTTCTACAAATATAATTAATAGTAGATCACGTTTGAACCTATTTTTTCGTACCTTTTCGAAAATCAAGTTATTTCGTAATACAATGATGCTTATCTGAAATAGATTTCATATTTTATTTCAGTTAATACTTGAATTTCCACATTTTATGGTTTTATTAACTACAGTTCACCACTCTTTCTCTTTTTTTTTTTCGATTACATTTTAAGATATACCTATAGTGAAGGTAACACCAATAGTATAAGGCAATGTCTCCTTACAAAATCTCGCAATTAGTTGAATGGCAAACGTCCTTGCGAGAATGCATTCAATTATACAAGACCGTTTCCGTGATTTGATCTGAACGAACCGAAACTCATATAATATATTAAGAATAATTTTTTTTTTCAGTTAAATACGATGGTAATTTGGGTCAGTTGATTTTGAAGAAACACTCATTTCCTGCGAATAAAGAACGGAAATGTAATAAAAAAAGAAATAATTCTCGAGATTTTAACGTACAACTCGTTTTTTTGAGTGTCGGTTGGAAATCAAAAAGTTTTATTTATAAGTATTTTTTATTTATTAAGAAAAAATGCATGAAACTCGGAAAACAGTGTTGCTAAATATTCCAACTACTATGAGGATCAAATGAGTATCTTGTACCACAATGAGATTGCAAGTACCGGGTGAAAGAAAGTATTTACGTACGTCTTAGAGAAAAAATACTGTATTAAAAACTTGCATAGGAAAAACTAAGTCAGCTTTCCCAGTCACCCCTACCAGTTATTTTACAAGATAGAGGAAAAAGTACCGCAGCAAACCTACCTTAAATGATCTTACAATTATTTAAATTTTGTGGTACTATAACCGTACATTTATCATAGAAAAATGATGTTTTTGTGTTATTATTGTGAAACACGCCCTCTAGCGGTGGAGTAGAAAACTTGAAAATAATTTCCAGCAGTTTCTCGAACGCAAGTTTGTAATACTAATATTTTTTTCTCTAAGCTGAGATACTTCGGAATACCTTTCTTAATCAGACACCCGGTACATTAATAAATGTTCACGTTTTCTTCATAAATTATTACTCGGTCAAAGTAACATCGTAGAGAAAATAAAAAAAAGCAAAAAGAATGTGCTAAAAAAATGACGAACCATCATCAGTTATCCTCGTTACTACTTATCTACTAATGATGAAGAACTATCCGGTAAATCGAGATAAATTAGATATCGTTAGAAAAGTATCACAGCTTTTCACATTTTAGTTACAACGATGATGAGTTAAATCTCCTCTCATTATTATTGGTGGTACAGAATAAGTCAATATTTAACATTTATCTTTATAAGTGAAACAAAAAATGTAACATGTCAAAGAAAAATATGACATATTCTGCTATGCTGACGTTTCTTTAGATGAAAATATAAAAAGATGTTGGTGAGGAATTGTCGTGATAAGTGGAGAATGGTCGAGGCAAGCAACAAAGATAATGTACCCACAAAGTATGGAACAGAAGTACATCGCAATGTTAGTAACTGCAACACTACCACCAATTATATCACTTAGAAAGTCATTGAAAAAATATTCTTGAACAAACAGAAAAAGCGATAGAACAACCAAAATGACCGCTTCATAGTCTGAACCACTGTGACCCACGATAGACCAGGAAACACAGAGAAACCCTTGGAGACAAAGGATATTGTAGTAACCTTAACTGGTACACTTAACTGAAAAAAATCTGAAGAATTCTGGGACAAGATTTTATAGACGAACTTGAGGAGGACGATAATTTAACGAGCTTTGAGCTTCTCAAATCGAGGATAGGAAAAGAGGCGTGTTGGTCCAGAACAAACGCAGCCTCAGGTCTCGAAGTGGACGGACAAAATGCTTCCCTTCCCTTATAACCAAGCCTATGTAACCTAAAGTTGAACAAAATTTCTATGGTAACTATTTCATTGAATAAATTCAACAAAGATCATTCAACTGGACCGTTCAACAACCCACTGTCACGTCCTGAATAATTTCATTTATTACAACTGGCTACCTCACATCACTCTACTGAGTGATGACTAGTTTCAAAACTCATTACACCAAGCACATTCAATAGAAGTCTCTCTTTAAGGTCTGAATTAACGTTTCAAACTTCCAAACTTGGACCTTGCACCTTCAGTATCAAGTACTGCAGCAATTGTGTAAAACTGAGACACGCAGCTCTACTATTGTCTTTTATGCAAAAAGCACAATCATATGTGATAAATGAACACCTAAGCATGAAACTTGAGGGATGAAGAGTTTCCGAAAGGATGGGAGGTGGCCAGGGTGATACTGCTGAAGATTGCGGATAGAGAGGGGAAGCGGACACTCTAGAGGGATGAGGTATGAAACGGAGGCTGGAGTGCACCAGGGCTCGGTTCTTGGACCGACGCTCTGGAAGTGTGAGTTTGATGAGGTTTGTCGAATAATATGTAAGGAGGGATGTGAGATTCCGGTGTATGCGGACGATGTGTGTCTGGTATGTACGGCAAAGGGAGAGGCGGAGATAGAAAGTAAGGCGGAGAGAATGTGTAGAAAGATTGTGGAAAAGAAAGAGCGGTGCGGACTGGAAGTGGCTGAAAATAAGACGATGGGGCTGCTAGTGAAGAGACAGAGCAAGACGAGCGTGGTGGGGGTGATGATGAAGGGAAGGGAAATTCGTATGGAGGAGTCTGTGAAATACCTAGGGGTGTGGTTGGATAGCCAATTATCTTTTTCAAAACTCATATGTTAAAAGCGGCAGAGAAGGAAAAGTGAGGGCAGCATGGCTGGGGAGATTGATGTGTAATGTGAAAGGGCCGGGAGAGTGGAAGAGGAGGGTAATTGGTAGGACGGTAGAGCAGAGTTTGCTATACGGTGCGGAGGTGTGGGGTGAATGCGAGGGTTAGGCCACTCCTGCGGGTGCAGAGAGGGATACTGCTGAGGGTGGTGCAGGGTCAGTGGGTGGACAGGCAGCAGCGGTGCTGGCAAGCTCCTACACATTGGACTTGATGGCTAGAGCCATGAATAAACGTTGGAGGGGTGCGACCAGAAAGGAAGTACAGGAATGGATGGAGGAGGAAATGGAGAGAAGGTGGGAGGAGTATGAGGGAGCGCTAAAAGAAGCGATTGTGAATAGGAGAGATTGGATGGACCGGAAATTCGGGGAGGTGAACTACTTCTTGACACAGGTGTTCACTGGACATTGGTCGAGAATGGGAAAAGAGAGACTGGAGTGTGCGAGAGGTGTGAAGTGGAGGATGATGTGGGGCATGTGTTTAGATGCTAGAGGAACAAGGAAGTGCTGAAGAAGTTGGAGAGTAAACTAGGGGAGGCGGTGTATTGGGAGAACATGGTGGAGATAATGTTGAGGAGGGAGGAGGAATGGATGGAAGAGAGTGGCGTAGTAGAGCATGATTAGGAAGAGAGAAGGACTCGATATGGCATGTGAAGTAGGAGTTATAGTAGGGAGAAGACGACGGTGTGAGCGGAGAGTGTGCGAGGGACCGCCGCCCGTCTCGAAGTATGTCAGGGTAGTGATTCCGAGGCGGGGGTAACGGCGAGTTTGAGGTGGGTTTGGTTGGTAGGCAGCCTAAAACTTCCCTAAAATTCGCTCTTTCAATCTTCCCACTTTTCCCATCAGATTAAATTGGATTTGTTGAGATGGCTTATTGGCTAATCTAGATTACATTCTCCAACCCGACTCTTTTCAGAGAGTCAGCATCGAGACTGAATTTTCAATGTATTTTTTTGACAATGGCTTCTCCGCCTAGTGCAGGAAAAGTACATCCATCAGGAAGTCGCTCTGGCATTAAATGTGCTCTGCAGTTTCCTCCAGTAGGTGACAGAATCTGCACATGGCTTCTTCTGTCATCCCCATTAGCTTTGCATGATTATTGTTCGTTAGTATACTGTCTGCCATATCCCATTTGATCTACCATCAGAGGTTCAGAACGAAAACACATCTACCTATCATCACAATTTGCTTCATCGTCGGATAAGTCAACCGGTTGTAGTTCTCCTTCACGTTCATTCAACCGAGAAACATATCCTCGGCATAATCCATTATTTTCCACACATTTTTCTTGGAGAAGCATCATGGAATTGGGCATTGGAAAAAACACAACAATTTAGTGCTACCAGTCTCTTGATCTATTCAGTTATAGATGACTGTAATTAATGAGTGTTCAGGAAATACTCCATACAAACCTAAGCCGTTTTCCACACACTTTTCTACCAAAAATATTACAAAATCAAAAATGTCAGTAGCCCATAAGCCGATACATGTCTTCTGAGACTACCTGTATTTTAACGCGTATAGAATCACAAAAACATTTTAGTAGATATAAACCTAGATTTTCAAACGGAAATCATTTAAAGTGCGGATAGAAACGATATTTACTTTCAATTAAAATACTAGAGCCGGAATGACTTTTATTGATGTTTGTTAATTCTCTTGTTGCAGGTTCTTCCTGTTAGGCCTATATAAATCACTTTATTTTATATGTTAGATGCTACACATCTTATTGTTAATTTTTGCTTTAGAATTTTTTTACATCTAAAAAGTATTATAAAAGCATTACACATTAATTAACAACATTACATAATATAGGCTACCGCTATTCATTGTTTTTTGCGGCGTATTTTGTTAAAACTATAAATTATCACCATTGATCAATAAATAATGTATTTTATACCTCTTGCTATACTAAAACTAGGCTACATCCTAATCTAGATCAAATATGAAGAAATAAAAACAAAGGAAATCAATCTTCACCTTTCTTTTTTTCAACAATGTCAAAAGAAACCAATAGATTTTATACAATAAAATCTGTCGAATTTTTATAATACAGAAATGTTATTTTCGTATGTAAATTATTTCAGTAAAAAGTTGTTTTACTTTTATGCAATCTAACCATGACCTTTTTTTCACAGTTAAACATTCTCTCGAATATAATTTTATTCGCCAACACAATAATGTTTATTTTTATGAATACATTATTGTATAACCGTATGAATATCTCAACTATTCAAATAAAACTGTATCTGAACTATTCTGTGGTAATCCTGTGGGAATATTTACTCTTAATTATTCACAATTTCGATCATTGAACATATCAAAAACGTAACACAATCTTAGCCACACACTTTGAAGCCAACATCTCATGAACTAATACCTCCAGTAGCAGTGCCGGCCGTGCTCTTTATTTTACTAGTGAGGAAAGTGCCATTTCCCCCCACAGAAATTTTAAGTTTTGTGAAAAGAGGTTTAGTTATGTCCATAAACCAGAGATAACTTAACGATTTGATGGACTACTTATAGAAAGTCATTTCGGAGGTTACGTCGAAGATATTGCTCGTAAAAAATCATCAGTTTATATTAAAACTGATCAAATTTCATGGAGAGATTTTTGCAAAACGTGTCGGCAATTATTTTTATTAAATTAATCAAGCATATCAATTAAATGCTGATATAAGAACGACAACAATAATTTTTCTAATTTCACGATTCATTCACAAATAAAAAAATTATGGCGTCAGTTGACAAGGAAACTGTTTGATTTTGAAATTAATATTTACCTACTAGATTGGAACGATGTTGATTTTAACGTTCTTGTCAAGAAGTGTTGATTTCTCTTAGTGACATATATCTCAATTTAAAAGTCTTTATAAGGATAATCAAAATCAAAAATACACTCAGTACCAGTTACATTTTATTCATAAACATGATGAATAGTCGGTGGGGTTTTACTTTCTGTTTTCATGTGAGAAGAAGTCGTATATTGGTCGCAAAGAGGTCTTTAATCGTATTGGAGTTTCGCTAGAACTAAATGCTGTGGAGATACGAAGAGGAGAAAGTTACTATGAGAGCATGTTGAAGACTGAAAAATATTTGTTTTTTGAGCGATATAAATCACTTCGCCGTGTTCGAGTTACCATTTCGTGCACGACATCTGATTATGGGATACTTGATTCTTACTAGCCCTAGAAAGTAACAAAGAGACTATTTTGCAGATTTAGTAGAATCCCGATTATCCGGATAAAACAAAACCAGGGGTATTCCGTATAATCGAAAATCCGGATAATCGATTTCAAAGTCAAATCAAATGATATTTAAATTTTTATTATGTTTAATAAATTACATGAAACCTATGTCATTTAAAATTTTGATTGGAAATGAGGGGCCATACATAAATTACGCAACACGAATTTTAGGACTTTTTAACCACTCCCCCATTTTCGGAATTCGCCGACACATTAGCCGCTCCGAACAACTCGGGTGTCTCGACGTATTAGACTAATGCGTCGGCGATTTACGTATGAAGGAATAGTTCATTCGTTGAGTCCCGACGTTGTAACATGTCTATCGACCTGTTTCGATTTTACAGAATAAATCCTTTTAATTAGCGCTCGTCGTCACTAGCCACATCCAATTATAGTTCTGTGATCCCAAATTCTTCAACCCTGACCGTTAGACAATTGACGCCTGCCAACGGACGCTTCCATTTTTTCCAACACCACGAGAGACACCCCTTTCCTTTCTGTTAACGACCGCCTAAGGGGAGAGATCTTTCGCTATCTTTCATATCTTAAGTACCTATCTTATGAATTTTGCTGTGGTAAGTTCAAAATCATAATTTATAATTAATAAGCTTCTTCTAAAGTACTGTCTGATATAATTTTCGTATGCATTCTTTATTTTTTTACAGAGATAGACGAAATTAAATTCAACACGTGGTCATAAACTGTTTTTTTATACTAATATGGTAGTTTTAAACCAAATATTCTTTTATAATTCACTGTTTTACTTTTATACAAACATTTTCAAGCTTTTTCAGTTGCGAAATAACTCTTTTAATTATAAAATAACATTTTTTATAAATTACTGTTAACCTATAAAATATTCTTTCGTAACGCCAGTGCCGGTTCCATATATTTCCTAAGCACGATATTTTTTCATATAACTAAATAAATAACTTTTTGCTATGATTAGTTTCTTTCGGATCATTAGTATATTTTTTTAATTCAGCCGATAATTGCTATTTTTACTGTTTTAACATGGAACATATAATGTTGGAAAGCTTTCAGTAAATTAAATAAATTTTTTTACTTTCAAATAACTGCCTTCCTTTCCTTTAACCTGAAAAGCTTACCAACATAATGTGCCATTACATTCAAGTTCCTACATATCCCTGATCCACTTGTACTTCTAGGTAAGCACAGCCCCTAGGCGAGAATATAAGCCAAGAATATAACCCTAGGCTAGGATATAACCAAAGAATATAACGCCGAGGATATAAACCCAAGAATATAACCCTAGGCTAGAATATAACCCCAAGAATATAGCCTAGAATACAACCCGAGGCTAGAACCCCAAAATACCTACTTAGAACAGAACGCAACAGTTCAGATCAAGACCTGACTTCTTCTCCAGGAAACCACTTCATCTAAGAGCTAAGTACCTATAAAAGTACAAATTCCTGTTCATTTCCTGTGGCAGAATAAATTGTAAATTTGTTTTTAATTCTTTTTTTAATAGAAATCCTCAACTATAAAAGTTGAGGGAGATACCGCCCGGGGTCACTTTTCTTTATTAACTTAAATTTAAATTTTACAAGGCATTTCTACCTTTTCCGCCTTAGTTTTCTTAGTATTTTTATCGTCAAAAAGGTAGTGGCGCCCTCAATTTTTACAACCCTTCTGTTGTCCCTGTGTGACATGAACTTGGGGTCGAATCACCCTTGAGAGGAGTTTCTTGCCGGAGCCCTTTCGAGCTGGTGCCCTGTGAGGTACAGGCATTCACAGTTACAACGTATTAGAATAATACGTCAGCGATTTACGTATTATATTGCACAATGCAGACTAAGCTTAGGTTTTCGTTGTAAATCAGATTGGTGTAACTACTTTTTTGATCTGTTGAAAACATTAATTTCCAAGTAAAAATAAATATTGTATTAAAATTAAATTATTAAAATGGATCCAAAGACTTTGCCATATGTTGAAAATAATGTGGGTTTGGGGGGAAATAAAGCCAAAAAATGAAAATACCATTACTGTATTACCTAATATTTTGTTCTGTTCCAGATTTATTTGGTTAATAAATGTTGCCACGGAGTTTTCTGTTCATTTTTACTAATACATATGTATTGATATGATATTTTATTTTGTGTGTTTCATAATTTTTTTTATTTTTATTGTACCCGGAATAATTTCAAATTTAGCAATTTTAATTTATTACACAGTGTACTCACATTTTTTATGAAAACTCAGCTTCTCAGGGTTTGGGTTCATGGGTTTAATGTGAAAGAAATCTTATTACTGTTCTTTTTTTTATGGGCGCCAAAATTCAAATGTTATTTAAATAAAATTTTTAACGTCTGATTTGGATTTAAATACTTTCCTGAATACGGTCCTGTGTACTCACCCTGAAAGTAACCCAGTGATGTGTAACGGGTGTTCAATATAGTTGTACCAACTGAAAAAAAGAATTACTTCGAAATAATACTTGGGATGAAACAATTTTAAATTTATTTTATGAAAACTAATTTTGTGAACATAAATTAGCAAGATAAACGTTATTTCTTACATCAAAAAGGAAAGTAAAACTTAACTAATATGGTCTTTCACTCAAAAATCCCATTCATTCAATGAAAATTATTTTTAATACATGCAATTATGCAACTTTTTATTCGTTAGTGTATTTACAGTGATACCGTTTTAAATAAGCCAAAACGAAAAGCAAAATGGACGATACAGTTGTATCCGAATTTGCAAAATATCTAAGTTCCTTTTATATACACTCACAAGTAAGTTTTTTATTTTAAATTGAAGTTTATTAAATACCTTTTATCTTCTATTAATGTTGAAAAATAAATAATCACTTCTTTCCTGTTTTAGACCGCTCTGGGCCTTTGTGAAGTAACCTCCAAAACGAAAAGCAAGACAACTCCAATGCAGAATGCCTCTTGATGAAATTTAATATATGGTTTATTTAAATTTATTTACTCACGAAGATCCCTCGGTGTTTATTTTCTTCAGGAACCGTGTTACAAGGTTAGTCTAATAGTTTTCACTATTAATTACCTACATAGATATTTTATCAAATTTACAAACTTTTGTCACTGAACGAAATAACGTGCTTCTTGTAGAAAATTCATTTTCGAAAAGGGACGACGCTTTCTCTATCAACAAGTACCTAACAACTCATTTCCTTTTTCTTCCTTAGCAACAAACTGCCTACTATCTCTAAAAGTAAATTCTTTGTTTGATTGTCATTGACCAATCAAATTAACTTATAGTTGTTCATTAAATAGATTTTATTATATTCTTTGATAGATTTAATCTTTTTTAAAAGAAAGCGTCATATTTTAAATTTCTAAATGGATTATTTAAGTTTAAATCTTTTATTAATTAAATTTTCAAATTATTTGACATATTCAATTTAGGTTGGTAATTTTCCTGTTCTAGCTGACAATTCTATATTCAAACCTGTCATACATCAGATGATAAATACTTTCACAAGTGTCATAGATCTAATAACTGTAGTAAGTTTTTCTATTTTATATTCTACCATAATACGAATAAAGTTTCGCAATGCCTCTGGACAAATGTAATTCTACATGAAGAAATTTAAGATGATACATAAAAACCATAAACATTCCCGTTTAAAGGTGGATCTTATATTTGATACCAGGTGATTTGTTTGAGTATTCTTTATATAATTGAATTTTAGACTTTATCCGTACGTACGAGGTACATTATAAATTTTTTAATTGCTTCTTTGAGTTTGATTTATTTTAATTTGAATCATTTAAATAGTTTTCCTTTAATATTCTATAATTATTGAAGCTTTTATGTTAGAAGTAACTCGTGTCGGTTATGTACAATGTGTAGTTATTATTTTTCATATCAGTATATTTTGTATATTAACCCATACTAAAACACAGTCTTTGTCACAGGTTGTCACATTTTTAGAACCCCCTCCCCCATGATGTGACGTTACACATTTTTCAATTTTGTGCATGTATGTAAAAATAATCAAAAGAAAAAACAGTTATTTCCATTTTTTTCCTTATTTTTATTTAATAATCTTTAATAAATTCAACATAAAGTCAAATATCTTAGATAACAGAGAAAACAAACGACTAGTTAGGAAACAATAAATGACTAATTATGTTAATTAAAGATACAAAACTTTCAGTATTTTAAATTTTTACATGTGACGCAACAAAGCTTTTGATTAACAGTTAGCGCGGATTTTTTGATTTGCCAATAAGTAGCAGTGGCAATCGATGTGTTCCTTTTGCGTTTGCGCAAACCATAACTGCAACTCTGTCGCTACTCACTTTGTGCCCCGGTACTGCGCGATACTAATTATCTACATGCTAAAGCTTTCCAATTAAGACCTGTTTCATCCGCATTGTATAAAAAATCTAAATCGTATTCTGTTTCATCTATAAATTCTTTTAACTCGTCTACAATAGACTTGGCTGATGCGACGTTAGCAGATAGTCCTTGAATCTCCAGTTCTCCAATTCCATGTCTAGATTTGAATCTTGCTAACCATCCACAGCTCGCCTTGAAAGAAGTATCACCACCAAGCTTTTGATTAAAATTCAATGCTCTTTCACATAACAGAGGTCCAGATGCTCTCTTTTGTGAGAACCAAGTAAAAACTGTGTTCTCCAGAATTCAATTTTGAAATTTTCTCATTACTTCACGTTGCGAGCTTCCATCTTATTAATCAAGTGCGCAGGTGAATTTCGTTATGGAATCAGAATTCTTTTTAATGTCTGATATCGTAGAAGTTCCCACACCATATATTTATACCAACTTACTGCCAGATTCACCATTTGTTATACTCTCAAGTATCTTCACTTTGTCTTTAAGAGACAACACCACTCTTTTTCGCTTGGACATTTTACATTTCCGACTCAAAAGAAACAAAAATAAAAGACAACCCAACAGTTGAACGGTATCAAAGAAAATGAAACAATAATACACACTATCCCGCGAACAAATGAGAGATGAATGAGTCCGGATAATCGGATATTCGGATAATCTGGATTCTACTATACTTAACAGATTATAGTGAAATATGTAATGGATTTAACTGACCATCCATAAATTAGGTCAGCAGATTCTAGACTAAACTAATCAGAACTTGAAACATTATTTGGTATCAAAACAAAGTATCATTATCAAATAACCCATCTTTATGAATTAAAGGTCAACCAAAAGATCTCAAAAGAATTTCTAAACACACCTATTATAATAGTCCAAGTCGAAACGCTTGCAAAAAACTTGTCTTAGCTTTTGGGCAAACTTTATCTCGATAAAAAAGTACCGTGAATAAGACAAATCAAAGAACCATCACCAAAATGCATGGAGTAGGTGCTAAGTCTGAATAGGCGAAAAGCCAGGAAGCTTGTTGGACTCCTAACAGAACACTGTAGACTTAACAAATGCATGAACAACATTGGATTGGCAGACACAACCATATACAGGTTATGCCAGGAAGATGAGGAATCCTCGGCAGACATACCTACTATGCTAATGTGAAGACCTGACCATGCTAAGGTTTTGGACGATAAGGGAGGAAACAAACTTGAGGTCTGGTCTATGGAGTCTAGTAATAACTCCCATACTTATCTAAAAATTAATCTAATAGGTCTCGGGAAAATCCAAACTAATATTCTATCGGACAGCTTAGGGCTGCAAGTAATTCTAAACTAATTAACATTGTTGCGGCAATTAAGGAAAAAGAAGAAGCTTCAGAGAGAATTGTTTTAAGCCTTACTAAACTGAATCAAAAATGATCCACAAGTTTTCTTACTGTACATATCAAAGCAGATACTTACAGCTGCAAAGATTACGGCTATAGAGAAAAGAAAAGGCTGAGATGCATAAACGGGGTGACGTTGACCCCCAATCAACCTTTAAACCAAGCCTAAAATTATCCCGAAAGATCATTAATTCATATATTTGGGTTGTGCTCATCAGCCCAGGCACTTGAACTGTTTTTTTGTACCATTTCCCATGTTATCTACTTCCATTCCAGAAGCTTCAATAAAGGCCACTAGTTTGACTGGAGGGATTTTCAATAGTTGTGATGGTTGTATTAATTCCTCTCCAAAGTGCTTCCGTCTCAGTACTTGTCAGTTCTCGCAGAAGCAGAGTATGTGAGTAGGTGTTTCATCATCAAGTTCACATCTTCTGCCCATAGGTTCACTAACTTTGCCCATTTTGTACAGATGTTTCCTCAAGGTGCAGTGTTCAGTCACCAGATTGGTAACTGTCTTCAAATAGTCTCTTACCCAGTTTCAGTAGCCTGGTTGAGAGTTTCTTGTCTACGTTGTTTAGTAAACTCTTTGTATGAAGGTGCCCTGGTGTCAACCTCCCCTTGAATTGGTATTCCCTATTTAGCCAGTTCCCGATTTCTACTCTTATGCAATCTTTTGTGATTCCACAAAACGGTTCCGGACCTACGAAGTCTCCTTTAGAGCCTTCTTTAGCTAACTGGGCCGCCATTTCATTACCTGCAATCCCCTGATGTGCTGGCACCCATATTAGAGACACTTTGTTGTCTCTTGCCAAGTTGAGGGATTCTCTGCAGGTTTTCACCAGTCTAGACCCAGTTGTTGGATTACTGATAGCTTTTAGCAGAGCCTCTTCTGACTTTTTCATCAATACAGTCTATAGCGGCAATCGTTTCTGCTTGAAACACAATCGTATGTCGACCAAGGCAAAAGAACGTTCTCTTTCTAGGTCCTTTTATACCAGCCCCAGTACCATGGTTTGTTTTGGAGCCATCGGTGAATTAAATGATTTCTCCAGAATTATCCGAAAGTTATTTTAGAAGAAGAGTAATCTAATCTAATCATTTTAGAAATTACCACAATAAGTTTGAAACTGTAAGATGATACGGTGAAATTTTTATCTCGTTCGTTTTTGACTTTTACACACAAATTGTTTTGCTGAAATTCTCCAGTTGAAAAGTTTAACCTTATTTTAATGAATAGTTCAATTCGTATTGTTACTGTATTATTACTGTCCGTTATTTTTGGTATTGTACAAATTTAGGTTCCTTCAATAATAACCCGTTTTACAATGGTACGTTGTCAACGGAAGCTATTCTTTTGTCATGAAAAAATGTCACTAAAATAATTTCTAATACTTAATTTCGCTATTTAAGGTAAAGATCTCGAATTTAGGATGAGAACTGATGTTTTACTCTATGGGAGCTAATCTACGTCTTTAATCTACATTGTCTTCCATTTAAAAAATGAAAGTTAAAAACTAGGTAACTGTTTTGTTTTTACTTTCACGAAATTACTCTTAAAAAATGTTCGTAACAATCCACATTACTCACTAATGGAGAGATAATTGTAGAAAAATTATTAATAACACGGAACTTAAACGGTAACACATATTCTGTAAGTAAAGTCTACTTACATGGTCTGTAATTTTAACGAATTAACTTGGGAAGCATTACATACCTGCAACAAGAAAAATTATTAATCGCTCGTAATAATTAGCAATGATTTAATAGGTTTATAGTATTAATAGATCTGGTACATTTTGTAAAGGCTTTTGCCCAAAAGGGCAGAAGTAACAGTTCGTTTTGTGTCGATTGAATGGTCGTAGAATTAAAACAATATCTCATCACTGGAACAAAGCAGTAACTTAAGGGGTATCAAAAATATAAGGTGTAGATTAGATTTGATGATTTGATGCGACCTTTTCAGATCTATTGTGGTCCTCTTCAGCCCGACTCTTTTTGAAAACCCAATCAGCCTCGAGACTGAAAATTTCATGTAATTTTTTGCCGGTGGCTTCTCATCCGTTAATACAAGAAACCGCACATTCGCTAGGCAGTCACACTGGCATAGGATGTGCTCTGCAGCTTCCTCCTCTTTTTTTCGGATCGAGATGTTCGAATAGGACCTATCCAGGAATCAAACAGTGTTGGACCCATCCCCAAAGGGATGCCTATAAACCAAACCCACCTCAAACTCGCTGTTATCCCTGCCTCGGAATCACTACCATAGCGTACTTCGATATGGGCGGCGGTTCCTCGCACTTTCTCCGCTCACACCGTCGACCTCTTCCTACCTATCACTACTACCTCTCATATCATATCGAGTCCTTCTCTCCCCCTAATCATGATCTCCACTACACCACTTACCTCCATCCATTCCTCCTCCCCCCTCAACATTATCTCCACCATGCTCTCCCAATACACCGCCTCCCCTAGTTTCCTCTCCAACTTCTTCAGCATTCTTCCATCATCTAAACACATGCCCCAAATCATCCTCCACTGCACAACTTTTTTCCCAATCTTGTGGAGGTATCCTACTCTCGACCCATGTCCAGAGAGCACCTGTGTCCAGAAGTTGTTCATCTCCCCAAATTTCCGGTCTATCAAATCTCTCCTACTTCCAATCGCTCTTTTTAGTGATGTCTCATACTCCTCCCACCTTCTCTCAATTTCCTCCTCCATCTATTCCTGTACTTAATCTCTGGTCGCACCTCTCCTGCACAGTTTCCCCCTCTAGTCGACAGAACCTACACATGGCTTCGTCTGTTAACCCCATTAGCTTTGGGCCTCTCTTAAACTTACATTGCCCTGTTAACATACCTATTACGGCTTTGACAGTTTTCCTATATTTGCTTATTAGGTCTGCCGCAAATGTTCCGAATAATCTGTTTCGCCTGTCTCCGTCCTGGTGAGATCACCCACTTCCTGCTTGATGGCCATATTTATTGTCTACTTTGCAGAAGGGTTCCGATCCAATTAATGGCCTTGCCTGGGCGTTTGATCCACCAATGCGTTGCCCTCATGATCCTCTTGCTCTAGTACTCAGGCTAAATTAACCTTGCAATGGTCTCCAAGTACGTACTAAGTTTACCCATCACACAAAACTATGTAATTGAGAAATCATTGTTTATTGGGTAGCTATTAATTGTTTTATAGCGTACAGAGCGTGCCAAAAAAATTTAATCCTCCTTTGGCAATCGAGTGAAAAAATTATTGTAAACAACGATTACCGCCGGCCATTAGTACTACTAACATTGTTATAACAGTTTTTCCCGTTATATGAATTAAATTCACATTAACGCGTTTCCCATGCATTAGTTAGTAACGACTTAATTTGTAATCCTGACAATTTAATCACTCCGATTTCCAAAATAAAAACAAACAAAAATCTCAAATATTACAATAATTTTTTTTTCGTATTCCGAAGAACACCATGTCGAGTTTCCCGTTTGGTTTTTTATTGTCAGTACATCGTTCAATGTCTTAACCCATTACTCAGATAGTTGACTTTGTAATTGGCTTCTTCGTGATAAAAATTAAATTGGAATTATTTATAGCTTGGCTAAGCAGACTGTTGTTTTCTGGTATTTATTGGAACACCTCATAAATGTACAGAATGAACTATAGTTACACAGTAGAAAACTCTTTCCCTGTAAATTATTTGACCCCCTCAAATGATTGCTACATAAAATTAGATTCGGTAGATGTTGCCAAATACACACACTGAACCTGAAACTGCCGAAAAGGGCAGCCCGATTTACCGGGTGTCCATCTTTAGTTTCCCTCATTTAAACTGCCCATAACTTCTAAACGGTTTGAGATAGAAACATGCGGTTTTCGCTAAAATGTTTAATTTTAGCACAAGTTTTGTTTAAAAAAGTTAAGTTTTTTTATTCGTTTTGTTTGACAATTTTTTCGTTGACTTTTTTGATGGGTAGTTTGAAAGAACCGACCTTTACCTATTCTTCAATGCAAAATTTTTTAAAATCGGTTAACGTGTGACTGAGCAAAGTCAACAAAAAAATTGTCAAACATCCGCCATTTTTGTTCTGACGTAGGCAAAACGAATAAAACAACTTAACTTTTTTATACAAGTTAGAAGTTTAGAAGTTATGGGCAATTAAAATGAGGGAAAATATAGATGAAGTTTGAGGCTTCTGATGTTAATAGGATGTAGCCGAATACGGAAGATTAAAATGTATAACCTAGGAATTTTTAGTTTAGAATAAAGTTTTGTAACACTATTAGAACACCAAAGAGTTGGTTGACTATTTTATTATGGATTATAATCATGTTCTGTAACTATCCATTGTCACTTCTTTGGAAAACATAAATCTTTGCGATAGTTTGAGTCTCTATAATGATATCCAGCCCCTACATCATGGAGGCTATACAAGGAGATCGAACTCATACGGGAAAATTGACAAAACCTGTCCTCAAAATCGTCTATCTAAGCAGTTTGTTTTTTCACCGCGGCGTCGCGCATTGTACATAAGAGACCATTTTAAAACTGTCACGACAATAACCTTACTTTTTATATTTTATAGCAAATAGTAAACATTACTTGTGAAAATTAAAATTGTCAAAAATTGATAATGTTGTTGAAATTTATTGCAATAGTGGTTGGTAGTGCAAATTATTTAAAAGGAAGACGTGAATTGAATTTAATTTAAATAAACCAGAGTTTTTTCAGTTACCAAAAATAATAAGAAATATTCAATGATAAAAATAAAGTAGGAAAGGAAATATTTATTATGATAGACTTAAATTATATACCTTACTTGTGAGAAGTCTAGAAAAACCACAATTGCACACAAAATACTTTACTTTTGCTGATGACATTATTATGTTCTATACAAGTACAATTTAAGAGAACTGGAAGAAAAAAGGTGAACAAAGATTTGAAGTAAAACCAGAGATGGTTGATAAGGAATAAGCTGTAATACTAATTTGAAAATATTACTGGCATGTTCTTTATACAAAAAAATATGAATTCAGTTGATATTCAGATAAAAATAGGAAATGAAAATATAAATAAGGTGAGAACATACATTGAAGCAAATATATACATCAAATAGAATAAAATTTATGTTTGCCAATTATTGGTGCACTTTACCAATGTAGGGATTACTAAAACCATAAGACATTGAAACTAATCGGTGACACTTATTTCTTACCAATCTTCAGCTACCTAATTCCAGTGTGGCACACTTGTAGTATAAGATTCATAGATAAAACACAGAGGATTCAAAATAGTGTAGAGAATGTTTTGTGCAAGTTCAGTTACAGAACGTCCACAGTTATATATTTTGTGTATGTACTTATGTATTTTACTAATTGTGACTTTCCACTGTGTTTGCTTCATTAGGAAATAAACTTTTGTAAATCGCAATTTTTGTATTTTTAAAATAAAGTACTTAAAAAAATTATTTTCATGTGTGATACGGAATTATTTAAATATATTTTATATTGAAAATCTGTGCATGAACTAATGTCATTAGTAAGTTGTACCTATTGATTGAAAATATATTGTATTTTTCATTGTTATTGAACAGATTGAAGATTATGCATTGAGTTTTAAGACTTTGGGCTTCATCCTACACATGTTAAACCATTTCAGTATTCTATTATAAGTTTTTGTAGCTTAATTACTGTTATTTGAGATTATTATGACTGATCAAAGCGATATCATCTATATACTGCAATATGTATGCAAATTTAAATGTTCTGTTGCTAAATCATAGTTGTAACAAGATAGATAGATTGTAGAGCAAATAGGACAGTGAGGAATACTGGAGAAGTCCTTAAATGTTTTGAATAAAACTGTAATTCACTTTTACTTGTGGTGTTCTATCACTAAGGTAGTTTTCAAGATTAAAAGCAAGTATTTAGAACACATCATTTCATATAGTTTGTAGAATATACCACAGTTCCAAACACCATCAAACGCTTCAGTAATGCCTAGAAAAATAGCAGCACTATGTTTTCATCATAAACTAGAGGTTTGTACTCGTATATTTGATGTCAGGTTCGATAGTGTGCATAGTTGAGCATCTGGTATCAAGATATAGATGTATTTTCTGATATCCTTCAGTTAAATTTTTTTGCAAGAGTACTCGTAATCCTATAAAGCCTATTGGTAAATTGAGCAGTAAATATGAAGTATTCTAATTACCTTATTTTAACTTCAACAGTTCACTTATTACTCATAATACCTAAGCTGGATAAGTATAACAGGCAATAGGATAGGTAGGTATCAAGTTAGAGACAAAATACTGATTGTATCTGAACAATGTTTAATGATCGAAGGATTGTACACTTTATATTTAGGTAAAAGAAGTTACATAGTGTGTAGTAAATTACTTCTCGTGCAACTCTCTGTATATTCAATATTTTCATAATTTCTTCTTGTAAAGGCTTGACCAGTTCGGAAGCAATCATCTTTTCATTCATTTTATAGGAAATACCCTGAAATATTAGATATTATTAATTATGTAATTGTTTTATTACTTCTTATTAATATGACCAAATTTGTGTGTTATTAGAGCTTATGACTACTGGCTATTTATCTATACATACTTTCTATGTTTTTAAACTGTATTTCTTCTAGTTGCAATTCTCAATTATTCGAAGGCCATTTAATATAGTACATTTGAAGTGGCACATTTCCTCCAAGCATTTCAAGTGATTTTTCCTTTTTTTTTTCCTCCGTTTTTTCATATTTTTGTGTAGCTAATATTTTTTTACTATTCAGGAAGCCAGATTCTGAAAAACTTTATACATATTGTAAACATATCTCTTTATTCATCTCCAATTTATTTTTTATAATTGGGCAATCCAACTTGTGAACTTGGTTCTAGAATATACTTACTTGCACATAGAGTGTCTTCTTTATTCTTCAAATTTCTCTTTTAAAGACATACTCATTCCAACTGTGCTGGACCTTTAAGAGTGTTCTAAAATTCCATACTGAAGAGAAGACATGATAGTAGATATTCATGTTTTTTATCACGTAAAAACATAAATAAATTCAGCAGCACAGAGTGGAACTGATTATTTTACCACCAAACGATTACAATTTTCGAAATTTTTGAAAACGAGGACAAATTGCGGATTTCTTATTCACAATATTTTCCATTTCTGTGACCTAACCTCACTAACCTCACGTGAACAGCGAACTGTCAAAGAAGCTAGCAACCAATAAAACATCATGAACTAGAGTTTTATGATTGGCTGCCGTCAGATTTTTTGGTATCGCAACTTATGTGGTGCCCTCTATAATGACCAGAAATTGGAATACATGGAGTTCGATCTCCTTGTATAGCCTCCATGCCCTACATTTTGAATTCAATTTTTCATGCTCGACACCTTTTTTCCATTTTTCTGGAGAAACTATTGCTATTTCTTCCTCAAAAAGAATTCCCAGGTCTCCAGATTCAAATGTTCCTATCCTATCCCTTATCTCCTTCATTATTCAACTCATGGAGAATATATATAAGGAGATCGAACTCCATGTATTCCAATTTCTGGTCATGGTAGAGGGCGCCAGTTTAAAACCCGTACCATAACATCTGACGGCAGAACAATAACAGCCAATCATAAAACTCGAGCTAATGATATTCCATTGGTTGCTAGCTCCTTTGGCAGTTCGCGGCGACGTGTGAGGTAAGTGAGGTTAGGAAATAGAAATGGAACATGGAACACAGTGCACAAATAATAAAATACATAAAGACACAAAATAAAAATATATATTTTGTACAAAACCTTTACTAAATTATTTTGAATCCTCTTAGCTTTTGTCACAAGTAATGTTTACTATTTGACTCTGTCATATATAAAAACTAAGGTTACTGTTTTAAAAAGGTGCAGGAGTAACAGTGGCGACGCCGCGGTGAAAAATCAAACTGCTTAAATAGACGATTTTGATGACAGATTTTGTCAATTTTCCCCTAGGTATGAGTTCGTTCTCCTCATCTAGTCTTCATGATATATACTGTCAACCCCCAAGCGTTTTAATCTCTAAAACATCCTTGATACCTTAATAACTATATTTATATTTCATTAAAAATAAATTTCAATTACAGTTTTCTGTTTAATAGTTTTTTATATTGTGAGGAAGATAAAAAAATATCGGCAGCTATTACGTATAAAATAAGGGGATATTAGCAAATTGTCTGCAATTCAGGAACGTTCTGAACGATGACAAATAACATTTATTTCTTCAGCTACCAGTGTTTGCATTCTTCAATTTACGTAAGGGTATCATTAAAATGTGTATCGTAAAAGTAGCTTTTAAGTTTAATTCATACTTTTTCTGGTACTTTTCTCTTTGCATCTAGAGGTTTATTTCAGAATATAATTATATTATTATTTCACTTACGTATGCGATACATCGAGAGATACCTACTAGTCGCTTTTAATGGTTTTAAATAATAATATACCGTATATACGTGTAGTTTGAGTTTAATAGTTTTGTTTTTCATTTTATTGCAATTTAAATAAATAAAAAATATTAAATATTGGAAAATCTAGGAATAAATAAAAAAAAATAGTAGATACAAAATTGATAGTTACTGTAAATAAAAACAATTATTGCAGCTGAGACTCAACACGATTAATTCGAATCGCCACCTCAGATATTCCAATCAAGTTTTAATGAATGCGCCACTTCTTCCTACTGCTTTCAGCCGCCTTACAAAAACATTGTTTGTATTTGTATCGATCGCTCTCATCTGAGCGGTCCTTTTCTCCAAAGCATAACGGTCTAGGAGATGGGGGATTCAAAATATCCAATCACCCCTTCTTTCACATTCCTCTTTTCCTGTTTGCCAAATAATTAGCAACTTTTCGAACCCCACCTAACAGTACTGATATTCTAACCTCAAAGTACTAGGCTTCCTTGCCAAACGAAGTGCGATGTATCTTAATCTTCGTCTTACATCCTCAAGATACAGACACAATGTAACTTTCGTCAATCGCATTTTAAAAAACTAAAGCTCCCTAAAAATGATAAGTTTATAGCTGTTTTGGAACATATTTCCATTATTGTACAAAATCTCTTCCATAAGAGAATAATTAAAAGAAGAATAATAATCATTATCGCACGTCGCATTACAGCCAGCCGCGGAGTAGGCCAATATGGCGGCGCCCACGACTCGCCGTGTAGTATTTATATTCTCACTCATTCGTGCAAGTGCTCCGCGGTATTTGTGTATTTTGATCAGTGTATTGATGTAAATATTGTTGTTCAATTGATCGTAATGGACAGCGATACAGCTAGTGAATCAAATAGACCGGTCAACGAGGAAAAAAATCATTGTGTGTTTTATGAAACCAGAATGCAAGTGTAAGTAACATTTTTTCGGATTATAGGAATTTAACTGAAAATTTTCGGAAAATTAATCTAATTTGGATATTAAAATCGCTTTTTTAATCTTAACTTAATAATTTAAAAATGGGAATGATAATGGGAAATCGATAGTAGACAACAGAGGAATCCGCTCCACTTACTGAATACTTGAGAGAAGTATTTAATCTTAAAAAAAGTGATAGAAATAGTCTGTGAGACTCAAGGCGAAGATGAAGTTATTGATAGAATAATTGAAGTCAAGGGATTCCCAACCTTTTTGCACCTGCGTACCACTTGACTTTTTAAAAAATTTTGGCGTACCACTAGACCTAAATATTTTAATAAACATATAATATTTACTCTTCTAAAAGTGTTCAAAGGCTTTTTGAATTAAATTCCTGAGAAAACGTCATATTTAATGGTTGGATATTTGTTTTACATCCGATCCAGAAGTTAATTAAAGATTCCTCTTTAAAATAATCTTTCATGGAACTATCTTCTGTGAGATCGATAAAACTTTCTTTTAGTTCCAATTCATTTGGTGAGGTTCCCGAAGAAGGATTTCTGATCCAGTCCACTTTTGAATAATCTTCAGAGAAATACTTCTTGAAGCTTTTTTGAATGCCTTCCAAGTGAACAATTATATCTTCAACCACATCTGGCATTGGAGATATTTCATTTTCTTCAAAAAATTATGATAGAGTGGGAAATGCAGATAAAGTCTTCTCCTGTACTTATTTGTGAACAAAACAGGACCAACTTTCTCTTGAAGGAGTTTATTTTGTCTCTGGCTGTGAAGGCTGTTGAGTTTGGTCCCTGAAGTCCCAAGTTCAGTGTGTTGAGTTTGTCAAAAATGTCGGCTCACGTCACTCACGCGTACCACCTGAAACGTTCCCGCGTACCACCAGTGGTACGCGTACCACTGGTTGGGAACCCCTGATCTAAATGATTGTATTTATGTATTCCGTATTCTAATACGCAGATTAAAATTAAAATTTATAGTTGGATATCTTATCTACTATTGATTTCCATTATCATTCCCACTTTCCAATTATTAAGTTGAGATTAGAAACGCGATTTTCAGTTAATTGCCTAAAATCCGAAAAAAAGTTTCACTTGCATCGTGGCTCCATAAAGCCACTTGATGATTTTTTTTTTGTCAAAAGACATCAACATATTTTTTTATGAATTCTTCAACCGAATCTATTACGGATCTTAGAACTAACACTGAAATAACGGTTGAAATTTATATAACTAGAAAGAGGATAGAGATAGTCGTTATTATTATTTCTTAGACTGAGTCTGTTTACTATTTTTTTAAGAAATCAGCCGAGAAAGAAACCAACAGTAGAGGTGGGCTTTTTTTAACATTCTAAAAGCGACAATATTAACTGAAAATCACATGGAACAATGAAAAAGTCACTTGTTCTCAAAGGCAGTAGATTTGTTCCAGCTGGCATTTAGAAACCGTTCTGGAATCGTATCGAGTACTTCTAAAAGGTAGTTTTTGTACCGTCCTAAGAACGATACTATAATCAGTTGGAACGCGAAATAAAAGGTTCGTTCCAACAACAGTTCTTGAACTGGTTACGAATTAATTTGTGCGCATGTTTCAGTAAAGCGCGTTATAGGAACGGTTCCTAATATCAGGTTCGAACACTGAACTGAACGACCCTGTCATTTCATTCATTTAGCTTCAAATTAAAATTAACAAAAATGAATGTACTGCAAGGTGAGTATCTGATGAAAATATTAAAATAATATCATAGAAAACTTCTGAAAAACCAAATCTACATCAAATTAAGCATCACTGCGCATGCCTCTAACAAATCGATTCAACAATTCTTACTTCAGACCGCGAACCGTTTTCACCATCCTTGAACTAGTTCACGTTACGTTGGAACAATTAACCAATTTAGTTCCGATTCGATTCCGTTATGTTGGAACGAACATTTTCATTTGCGCGTGCTTCGCCAGGTTCTGTACTGATTCTAGAGCTTGTTGCAACAAACCTATCTACAGCACTTGCGCAAACGATACTTAGAACGGATCTATCGCCAGTTGGAACAAACCTAGTATCTCCAATGTAGAGTTATCTGTGAAATGGATTAGGATATTAAATAAAAACCATATCAAACAGAGAGAAAGTTGTCCCTTGTACCCTCTCAAGATAAAATTTTTGGATCCACCCCTGATAATTTCCCATTAAAGCTTAATAAGAATATATAATAATTTCAAATGGACCAGTAGGACATCGGAAACGATAGAAGATTCAAATCTGGTAAAATAGGAAAAAAGTAGCCTATTTTCGGGAACATTAATGTGGCATTGACATACATTGCCTACTGCACTGAAGTTTCCTTTGGCCATTCGATTTATAATGATTTTGCACCTTTTTCATATCTAGTAAGGATAAAGTAAAAAATAGAGATAAAGTCTGTTTGAAATAGACAGAGAGTGATAAAACCTAATTTACATGCAAAACCCTTACCGGGTGGGCAACTGAAACTCCAGAATTTTAAAACGATTAACCTTATAATTCATATCTTCATCATTTTCCTACCCAGCCCTGTACAACGCTAGTAATCCGATTTTCGGGTCGCTTGTAGTTGCAGGTATAGCCGTACCTTTGGGAAAATCCCTCATTGATGGCAAATAATTCCGTCTCCAACATACAATTTAATATTTTTCGATGAAAAGCGATTTTCTGTTTACTTTTTCCCATCGAAAATTCATCTCCAGCAGAATTTTCCACAATGTATCACTGTATTTCAGAGATAATGGCGAAGCCCAAATAAGCTATTATTGAGTCAGAACCATTTTTCGTGAAAAGAGCTTCACATGATTTTAGGATATTGCTTAAATATAAAATTCACAATTATTGACATTTTTGGAATGTAAAGTTTACAAGGGTTCATTGCTCTCAGCCTTTTTCAAATAGAGTATAGTAGTTTGAGTCCTATATCTCGGAAATAAAACAACTTACTGATGATTTGGTTGGACCATGGCCTGCTTAAAAAAAATGTAATGATATCCTAACTACTTTTTTTATCTCCTCTAATTTTCGAGATATCTTGCAAAACCATACAATTTGGGACACTCTCATAATAAATATCTCAAAATTAACTGGTTTTTTTTCATCATTAATAAAATAGTAAGCAATACATTCTGTATCTTAATTTCAAAAGGTCAATTTTCCATTATATATATAAATATAGTCGCCGAAAAATAAAACATTGAAAAATTATAATAAAAATAACATGAGTATTCGATTTTCTTTATTTCCACCTCTATATAGTGTGACTCGATTCTTCTAGTAAGAGTGGTCTTTCGGTCGGTCATCATCATCCTGCTCTTTGTTTGCACCAAGTCATGCAAGGAGGCAAAACAACCGTAAGACGGTGCGCAATGGATGATGTTGACCTATGATGATAGCGATCCAGGTCGTCGGCGCGGTCGCATCTTCTTATGATGTAACAATTTTTGCAAAAGGTCTTCAAGAATCAACATCGACATTATATTGTGGACAATGCGGATACACGTATCAGTCAGTGTCATTAGAACACTTTTAAATCGACACAATAAATTAAAAATATAACATACATAATATACAGTGTGTTCTATATCGAAAGCGGTAGTTAGTGTAAATGACAATAATTAAATAAATAATGTAATGAATTTTAATTTTAATCATAAAATTGAAAAAAAATTTGGAAATCGGCTGACCCTAAAGGCCATCCCTGCAACTTCCCGCTAAATTCAATTTTCAAACGCATGCGATTTTGTCGCTAGTTGCGATGTTTTTGAGCTCTTCGAGCTCAAAAATTCAATTTTTGTGTTATTTCGAGCTCTCCGAGCTCAAAGATAAAGTTATTCGATGCTTTTGAGCTCTTTGAGCTCAAAGTTCGATGAAAAACGATTTTTTAAATTTTCAAACTGATATAACTTTTGAATGAAGTAACCGATTTTCACGCGGTTGGCGGCGATCGATGTAGTTTTTTGAGCTCTATAAAAAATTTCGAACAAAAAATTGACCTGATTAAACATTTCGGAGTTATTACAAAAAAAATACTTTTTTTCGATTTTTTTCGACAACGATATCTCACGAAAGCATCAACCGATTCTGACTCATTTGGTGACGATCGATGCGGGTTTTCAAGGTTAAGAGCTGATTAGTTTTTGAGGTCAGCCAATTCGGAGATATTTTGAAAAAATGAAAAAAAAACTCCTTTTTCACTTTTTTTGCAATTTCTCGAAATCTACTGGTCCGAATTGGTTCCAACTTACAGGAAATCTGAGTTTGGTGAAGCCCTTTCGAACGACACCAACTGCGATCAAATCGATCGAGCCGTTCAAAAGTTATAAGAGGTTTACACACACACACACACACACACACACACACACACACACACACACAGACGTGCGGACATCATCGTAAAAATAGTCAGGAAAGCTTCTTAGGGCTTCAAAACGTCGAGATTTGTTGAAACCTCGATTTTTTTAAAACGGGGTAAAAATTTCGAAAATCATTAGGAAGAATCATTGATTTTCTTAGCGGGAAGTTAGAAATTAAATAAATAATTGCTTGATGAGCTAGAAAACGCTATTACAATAACTGTACTGAGTGACCCAAGATATCGGTTACTAGCAATAGATGATTTAGAAAAGTAGGGTTTTATTGAATTATACTCCTACTTTTTCTTTGTATTGAGCCAGTTTATGTCTAGTTGAAATTTTTCATTAGCTTGATATAAAAAAGTACAGGGTGTTCCATTTAATAAGTGTCACACCATGTATTATAAAATTCGCCAAAATTAAATTTTATAAAATTGAACAGCTGAATTTATGTCTTAAAAGGCCACGTTCATAGAAGGAAGTGGTTTATATTTTACGGTTTTTAGTCTTAAATGACCAATTATTGAGAAATACGTCTACCGGTTTTTTTTTTGTTAATTTTTCGCGCACTCAACTACTATTACTTCATTATCGTTCAGTTTTAACTGCTTATGTTGGCAATTTTGTTTATTTCTTAGAATTATTATTCGTACTTTTTGTTAAAAAAAACTTCAACACGTGTAAATAGGAAGCTCGTTAATTTACCCGTTGTATACTTCGTTATGTTAACGGCCAAAAATGTCATAAAAGTAGTTTCAGATTATTAACTGGAGTGTCGTGGGAATGGGTAGTGACAATGCAGAAACTGCTAACTTGATTCACTACTGAATCCCATTAATTATTCAGTGTACAGCGTTGTTCGTATTTATGCTACACGTATTCATATACAAAAAAAATTTTTTGACCAAATATTAATTTTTATATTTTTGCAATAATTTTGAATACTGTCCCTGTATTGTAGCTAAAGCAAAGACTACGGTAAAGAGCCTTTTTCCGGGAAATCCAAGAAAAAATAAGATCACTCTTCTTTGTAATAGAAGCGTCTTGCAGTGGTTGATGAATTCTAAAAAGTCTTAAGGGCATGCTGATAGGTGGATAGAGAGACTACAGCAATATAACTTTGTAATAATACACCAAAAAGGACGTCTCCATAGCGATGCCGATATACTTTCTAAGCGACCCTGTTAATAACGACAATGCCGATGCTGTAAAAGGCTTGAAGAAAAAGAGAATCCAGTGGAAGAGGTGTTTCCAGATAACCACAATCAAGTCAGAGAGAGATGGTAATCAGAATCCCCTTGAAATCCTTAGAAAAAGTCAAAAGAAAGACATTTTTTTATGCTGAATTAGAAAAAGCACGTCAAGCAGAAGAAGATCGCATCCGCCAAGAAGAGCAGCGACGCTCGGATAAAGATGCAAAAGCTGAAGAAGAAAGAAAACTCGAACGTCTCGAAGAACTTGCTCGTCAAGCAGAAGAAGAGAAACAAGACGATCTCGCACGACCAGCCGAAGAGCTAGCCGAATTAGCGAGACAACAAGTTGAACTATCTGAGCAAGCCGAACAAAAATCCGAAATAGCCGAACAAGCTCGTCAAGAAGAAGAATTAGCAGAGTTAGCTAGACAAGAAGCAGAATTAGAAGAGTTAGCTAGACAAGAAGCAGAATTAGCTGAACAGGCAAAAGAAGAAGCTGAAGATGCTCAAAGAGAAGCGGATGAAGCATCAAGAAAACAACTAGAAGCTGAAAAGGAACTAATCGCAGCTACTACAGCTGAAGAAGAAGTGGAAGAAGAACTAATCGCAGCTACAACAGCCGAAGAAGAAGAACTAATCGCAGATACTACAGCCGAAGAAGTGGAAGAAGAACTAATCGCAACTACTACAGCTGAAGAAGCGGAAAATGCGGAGAAAGAATTAGCTAGACAAGAAGAGGAATTGGCAGAATTACAAAGGCAGCAAGCTGAATTGGATGCCCTTGACGCTGAGGCAAAGGCTCTTGAATGTGATCAAACCGAACCTGAACTGGAAGTTTAACCTACAGACGAAGAAGATGAAGAAGAAGCATCAAAACAAAGAGAAATGGATGATTTCATTCAACAAAAATTCGAATTAGCCGAACTTGAAAGACCAGAAGCCGAACTAGATGCTCTCGATGCTGAAGCTCGAGCATTAGATTGTGATGCTTCAGAAGCTGGTGACGATGAGGAAGAACGGGCTATAGCTGAAGATACTCCCGTGCAATCCGATGTCGAAGAATACGATTAAAAAATTGCAAGAGAGTCCGCCTTCTCATTGCCATCCATGCCAGAAAGGCCAGGGATCCAGACCAGCGATACTCTATTGAGTTCTCCTATGGAGGAAAGTCTTTTTTTGGCAGTCTAATATTTCGACGTTACACGGTAAGAGCTAAGTGCTTTCAAAGCCGGTTGGCTATTCGTGAAAATGTGAATTGATTTATGGTTTGCTCCAATCTCTCCACACATGAAGCAATGGCGTAAATTTCCGCCTGAAATACGGTTACATAGGATCCTAGAGAGGTTGAAATTTCTGTCCTAGGTCGGCACTCGTATACACCTGCACCAGGGCCTGTTTTTGATCCATCTGTGTACCAACAGCTGTTTGCTCTTAACAACTCATCCTCACGGAGGACCCATTCGTATCTATTTGGAATTAGGACGGTATGAGGCAGGTCGTAGTTTACTGTTGGAGGTATTATGTCAGAGGTCATTCCCAGAATACTGTAGGTATGAAGGACGTCAAATTGTAGATCTAGAATAAAAAAAATGCACCAAGGTCACCACAATGATGAAAATAAAAAAATGTGTGCCAAAAGGTAAAAACGTTGTAGAACTAGACCTTTTTTTTTCTTGATGCTAGTCTATCCATTCTAAGACCAATAAGTAACATTTTCTTATTCCTAGTATACTATAAGACTAAATCCAAGAAATAACTTGTGATGTATTCCTAGTTTCTGCAATATTACATAGGGAACGTTATTCTTACACACTATTTAAAACCTACTAGGCTTCTCAATATAGATTTCATTACATTATTCGTGAAGTTTAATCCTCTCCAGTCTCTTTTTCTGATTTGAGTGATCCAGGAGCTGGATGGCATCGATGTTCTCATGTTCATTCCTTCGTGGCTTCTCTCAGCTTTTTGAACTTCTTTGTCTACATACTCCACTCCTAATGTTTTTTTTGTTGGTAATTTTGATTTTCATAAACTGTCCTGAAAATATATCTCTCTATTGACTATTTGCCTATCTTTTTTAACGATTTTTATCTTCCAGTATTGACAGTTACCAGTAATATATACCGAAATAATTTATTGGCATTTTATTGAAAATATCAAATGACGAATCAATGGTTCATCGTTGCATAAAGCAAATTATATTTGTTTACAATGTGTTTACCGTTAACCAACTGGTATATTACGTAATGGAAAGTAAAATAATTATTTTTTAATATCAATTTTATAGCAAAACGTGATTTTCCTCATTAAACATTGATAACCGTTAGAATGTCGTCTTGCATATTAATTGAAGACAACATTAATTTATTCAAAAATATAATACCAAGATAAATAATAAGGATAAAGAATTTTGATTCAATTGAAATTGGAATATTTTTCCAATAAATTTTATTATGAGATGGTAATAAAACCCGGGTAGGAGCAAAAAATTTGTCTCGATTTTTGTAGGTTTTTGAAGGGGATCACCACACTTTTGACCCTCCAACTTTTTTGTAGCATGGAGTATAATCAAAAATAGAACGCCTCCAGGGAGCAGCATTCATTATGAAGCTTTTAAGGCTCATCGTATTTTTTCGTAAAATGTTTGGTTTAG
This sequence comes from Lochmaea crataegi, assembly GCA_947563755.1. Taxonomy (NCBI): domain Eukaryota; kingdom Metazoa; phylum Arthropoda; class Insecta; order Coleoptera; family Chrysomelidae; genus Lochmaea; species Lochmaea crataegi. The sequence goes on from OX387427.1 coordinate 9,900,464, forward strand.
ACGATACACTTGAACAATTTTTTTCATGTGCACTTTTGTACATATTGGTATAATGTATGACCAATCTTCTGATACACTCTGAATAAAACTCTAATTCGGGTAAAATCCAATAAAGCAGAGGAATAAGAGTGATGATGAATCAGTCTCTGGAAAGGTAGAATAATCTAAAATCTCTAAAATTAAAAACTCTAAAGATGGACCGCTAATGTTACAAAAAGGGGAGAGCTGTTCAATGGAGGGAATATATAGAAGAATTGTGCGGAGCAAATGAGTTAGGAAGCATCACAATAGAGAATTGGGGAGCAGTAGATGAGGTAATGCTCAAACAACATTAGATACTGGTCGAGATTGAACTCTAATAACCGACTTATAACAGCGAGGATAGAGCCAAGATTTTGCGGATCTTCATTAAATAGAAGTCGTACTTTGAGAAGATATGCAATAAGATTCGTTCCAACTGGAGATAGAACCGTTCTTGGGACGGTACAAAAACTATCTTCTTGAAGGGGTGACAAAGTTGATGTGTCCATTCCTAATTCGAGTTTGCGCACTACATAGTATTCGATACGATTCCAGAACGGTTACTAAGTGCCGGTTGGAACGAACCTAATGTATTATTAGAATAGTGTTGGAGAGTACTCTTAAAGATCTGTACCTGCAGAAAATACAAATAGAATGTCTCAAAATCATGGAACAATTAAACTAATGAGGAACAATCAAGATTCGAGAGATGTGTTGCGATTACGAACGAGATTCTATTCAGGGTGTACCAAAGAATACCTAATCTTCAAGGAATAGGAAATTTTTGGAGCCACCCATCACTTTTTTTAATTTTTTTTTAGTGAAAAATAATATACTTGTCTTTCTAAGCCACAAACAAATGGCTATGACAACAAGCTGAATTTTTCGGAAATGTATTAGTACACATAGTTTAACTGCAAAAATTATCAGGTGAAAATTTTTCTGGTTGACGAATTCGAATTAATCTCGAAAAATAGTAAAGTTACAAGTGAAAATTCTTTGATTGTTAATGAACCTGTTTCTGAGGTCAAGTTAGTGTTTTTTAATACACCCTGTATAAGGCTTTCATGAAACCACAATAAGCTGTGAATTACACTCTTCATTGTGTATATTCGACATCAGCAGATTTTATAATACTTATGAGTGCTATTAAAAAATAATAATTATTAAAATTATACGTTAGAAAATACGGTTATTTTGTATTCTTTTATTAAATCCGATGACCTACTTACAATATTAAAAAGAATTTTAATTTTGGTGTTTTCTATAAAAAACGATTGTTTATAAAAAAATTCAAATAAACAAAATTATTTAGCAACCACAAACAATAGCGACCTCAATATAAGTAAAACTGAAAATGGGACGACCGTAATTTCACACAAGTCAACCAGTTTTACTTTTCTCAAGTGCATATTGGAAAATTTGTGGCTACAGCAGGATGTAATATAGAAATCTCATTTTAATTCAATTCAAAATTCATCCTCATACCTCAGAATGTCTCCAATACGCTTAGTAAAAGAAAATGAGTCTATATTATATTTTTGATGAAAATGAGGTAATTTCCAGCAGGATTTTTATACAATATTATTCAAATTACCCATAAGAGAGATCACGATGGATCCATTATAGGTCCAGGCTTGTACCAAGTCTGTACAATTTAGTTTGAAAGCCAACCATGTTCCTCACTTGGTTGGTCCTCACTTGGACTAAGACTGGGTAAAAGAGTTGGCTTAAGTCTGGTTTAACCCTTTCACTATTCCTGTCCCTCAGCAGGGTCATACTTTTACACTAATGTGAATGACTGCCTGGAAATTTTAAATCGCTGAAATATTTTTGTCCTTCGGCCGGTACAGGCCTTTACACCATATGTTTGGAGGTTACCGCCAAATCTGAAATTTACGTTATTTGTAACTTGGTTGATAAAAGTTCAGTGTTTTGCTACATGTGTGAGACGCCGAACGTGCTGTGCTTTTAGATACATTTTTGTGACAAGTTTTAAAGAGAATTTTAGGTTAGATTCAGCAGGATGAACACCAATATAAAGGGGGAAAGGGTTACAAAGTTTTTAGCGTTTTTTTTTCTTTGTATTTTACGTTTTCTGGTAAATGTTTTGTATTTTTTTTGCTTATTAGCAGGTTTGCTGAGGTTTTAGTTTTGTTTTTATTTTTTTCAACAGTACCTAATTATGGCAAGAAGAAAGTACGTAACTGAGCAGGAGGTTCTGGAGTTGCTCGAAAATGATGATGAATCTGTAATTATGGTGTTATCTGAAGTCGAGCAAGAATTTGATGACGAAGAAATGAATGAAAGGAACGAAGATATTGAATTTTCCGATGAAGATAATGAAGAAGACGAAATTCACGAAAATAATGGTCCAAACGAAGATGAAATGATTACACTGTAACAAGTCTATCGACCTGTTTCGATTTTACAGAATAAATCCTTTTAATTAGCGCTCGTCGTCCCATTAGCCACTTCCAATTACAGTTCTGTGATCCCAAATTCTTCAACCCTGATCATAAGACAATTGACGTCTGCCAACGGACGCTTCCATTTTTTCCAACGCCATGAGGGACACCCCTTTCCGTTACCGACTCTCTCCGAGGAAAGACCTAATTTTTTTATCGTTTTATACCTTTCGTATCTAGTTAATTTTGCTGTGGTAAGCACAGCCTCTAGGATATAACCCCAACTCTAGGATATAACCCCAACCCTAGGATATAGGCAATAATATAAGCCCTAGGCAAGGATATAACCCCAGGATACCGCCCTAGATCAGGATATAGCAATACAAATCAAGACTATCTACCTATCTTCTTCGAGAACTTCTCAAGACTTCGTAGAGGCAAGACCTACCTACCTTCTTCAGGAAACCACTTCATATTCATAAGCTAAGTACCCAAGTACAAATTCTCCTCTCTGTTCATTTGCTGTGGCAGGAGTATAAATATATAATTTTTTTCAAATTCTCATTTTTTTTTCTAAATCCTCAAATATAAAAGTTGAGGGAGATCGCCCGCGGTAATTTTAAGTAACTTTTTTATTATTAACTTTTTTTTTAATTTTACAAGGCGTTTCTACCTTTTCCGCCTTAGTTTTTTCATTAGTATTTTTATCGACGTCAAAAAGGTAGTGGCGCCCTTAATTTTTACAACCTTCCTGTAATACTTGTGCGACAAAAACTTGGGGTCGAATCACCCTTGAGAGAAGCCCTTCAAGCTAGTACCTCTTACCATTACAACACCAGAGGCTGAAAATATACCAAAGGATGAAAATGCAGAATTTAAAAAAAATATACTATCTTACCGAAAAAGCCGATTTAAAATGGAAACCCAATGCTGATTATCAGACAAGAAACACAAGGTGGTTTAGCCCTAAACTAGAACATGCATTGAATTTGCCAGCACCGATTTTTTTTTTCAGAATTATATTACAGAAGCAATATTTTTGCCAATGGCCGGTATGACTAATTTATATGCAACTCAATAAAACACAGCAAGATATCCACCTACAACTTCTGAGGAAATCAAAACTTTCATAGGTATACACATAATAAAGCGCAATTTGCAATTTCCTAGGGTTGACCTGTATTGGAATTCTAGATTGGGAATATCGCTTATAAAAGAGACAATGACAAAAGCTAGATTTTATAAACTGAGAAATGTCATTCATTTGGTAGACATTGCAAGTAGAGACGAAAACAACAGAGATCGGCTGTGGAAAGTCAGGATTTTGTATGATGCCATTAGGAAACGTTGTCTGGAACTGCCTCTTGAAAGAAACCTTTGCGTAACAACTGATACCTTTTAAAACGAAGCACTTGGAAGTGAGACCCTTCGAGCAGAAGCAGTTTGATGGCTATAACCATTTTCCAAGTGTTGATGGTAAAAAAGAGAACACCAGATGTAAATTAAAGGGTTGAATGTCTATTGTCAAAAATGCAATGTTCATTTATGTTTGTTAAAGGAGAGGAACTGTTTCACATTTCATACACTTTGATACTTCATTTGTTGAAAAGTTGTAATAAACCATAATTAAAATCCTCTAACTATATTTGTCCCTTGGGAGGGACATGCTCTAACTAGGGATGGGGGTGAAAAATAAGAAGATTGATATCAAAACTGTTTTGAGAAAGTCTATAAGAGATTAATATTAAAAACTTAGAATTTTTGAACAATGTTCAGTACTGCTGAGAGTGAAAGGGTTAAAAAGCTAGACATTTGGTGAATCAGGTTCAGCACTACCCAATCCTACGTTTGAAATTTTCTTTTATTCTGCTGCGATTCGATCCCGAGCCTCTGTTACATTTGAAGAGGCATTGACCATAGGATGGCCGAGGATTGGCTTCCCAGAGTCCGATCAGTCTTGGATGACCATAGAACGTACCAAGAGTTCAACCAGGCCTGGTTGTCCATAGAATGGTCGATGCAGGGTTACTTAGAGTTTAGCTATGCTTGACTGACGATACGTTGGTCGAAGTAGAGTTAGCCAGAGTTTAGCCAGACTTGGCATAGGTCTGTACTTTTTTGCACTCTTTTCATAAATATACTGTTAACATCAAAAATAACACATTTTTGACGTATGTATTTGGAAAAGGATGTCATATTTACTTGTTAATATTTCATATTTCATAAAACTTCTCTCTAAGATGAAATATGTATCGCTTTCCTTCAGCAAGCCGCCTCTGTATACAAACCTTCGCGATTGACCATCACCATCAACTTTCAACGATAAAAATCACTTAATTTTTTTATACAAATACGACCTTGGTAATTGAAATGTTTTCAAGTATTTTATTTCATTTTATGTTCGTTCTGCAGTTTATATATCTGACCTACAAAACTGTTGTATCTATATCAATTTATAGAAACTTACCTTAACCAGGATGTATTGTGTTATAGTTGATACAGAAAAAAAATTGATTGAAGGTTGCCATTGGTCAATATTTGCATTTATTGTAGATGAAGGACAAGTGGCACACACCCGCATAATTTATATCAAATGATAAATAGTTCTTCCCAAACATGTTTCATTTTCAAAGATAATGGCTAGAAGAAATTGGTTCTTCTAAATCATCCACTATGATTTTAGTACGTCTAGTTTACTATCGTCCCCACAAAACCGACCGGTCTATAGCAAATCGAACCAGCAAAACAGTCGAGACTAGGCGTGGATACTTATAATTTGTAATATTACAAACACTTACTTAAAGTGTAGTTTTTTGTATTTCTGTAGCCACAAACATTTCTCTGTCCACCTCCAGTGAACAACAGTCCCTTACAGAAGTTAAAAATTCTCAATTGCTCCTATTTTCAAGTCTTGCGGTCCCACTAGACTGGCTTGGTATTGAGACCGAGGTAGTATAAATGTTATTTATGGGCGTAAACTGGTTTATATTTTACAGAAGATGTAACCGTACCCGTCGGTTGTTCCTAACTTGGGAGCTAGAGTGGCCACTCGAGACTGATGCCGGCATGAGACTCTTCTCAAGGCTGGTTCTACTCCATGTTAGTGCTGCACTAGGCATGTCAGAGGTTTTCAGACTATAAGAAGCTTTAGGGCGCCACTACCTTTTAGACGTCGACGAAAGAACAAAATGAATTTAAACAAAAAGAAAACTAAGGTGAAAGAGCTTGTAGAAATTAAATTAATATATTTACTGAAAAGATTAAAACTTACTTTAGCCCGGACACCATCCCCTACAGCTCTTATAGCCGGGTGAGAAATCAAAAAGAACTTAAAACTGACTGACTAGTATTTCAAATTTTAACAATTATTGACCATTTTTGACAATTATTGACTAATTTTGACAGTTTTGACAATTATTGATCATTTTTGACAATTTTTTTAAATTTTTGACCATTTTAGACCATTTTTCAAAAATTTTGACCATTTTAGACCATTTTTCCAAATTTTAGCAACTATTGACCATTTTTGGGCATTTTTGACAGGTTCTGGCAATTATTGACCATTTTTAACGATTTTTCAAGGATTTTGACAATTTTTTACAATTATTGACCATTTTTGACAATTTTGACCATTTTTCAATAATTGTCAAAACTGTCAAAATTAGTCAATAATTGTTAAAAATGGTCAATAATTGTCAAAAATTGTCAAAATTTTCGAAAAATTGTCAAAATTTTTGAAAAATTGTCAAAATTTTTGAAAAATTGTCAAAATTTTTGAAAAATGGTCAAAATTCACGAAAAATGGTAAAAATGGTCATTCAATTTTGCATAAGAAACAAGCTTCTGTCGGCGGTCCGACGACCACTCACCTTTTTTTTATTTTCTTTTACTTGAATTCCCCTTTTAAGACTTAATTTCTCAATTGATTTTTTATACTTATTGACCATTTTTTTCAAAATTTTGACAACTATTGACCATTTTTTCAAAATTTCAACAATTATTGACCATTTTTGACAGTTTCTGACAATTATTGACCATTTTTGACAACCTTCTAAATTTTGACAATTATTGTAAATTTTTCAAAATATTTAGCAATTTTTGATCATTTTTCAAAATTTTAACGATTATTGACTATTTTTGACCATTTTTTAAAATATTTAACAATTTTTGGCCATTTTTGGGTGTTTTTGACAATTTTTCAAAAATTTTCACAATTTTTAACAATTATTGACCATTTTTGACAACCTTCTAAAATTTTGACAATTATTGTAAATTTTTCAAAATATTTAACAATTTTTGACCATTTTTAACAGTTTTCGACAATTCTTGACAGATTCTGACAATTTTTGACAGATTCTGACAATTATCGACCATTTTTGACAATTATTGACCATTTTTGACAATTTTTAAAAAATTTTGACAATTTTTAACAATTATTGACCATATTTGAGTCTTTTATAACTTTTGTAAAATTTCCAAAATATTTAACAATTTTCGACCATTTTTAACAGTTTTCGATAATTTTTGACAGATTCTGACAATTATCGACCATTTTTGACAATTATTGACCAGAGGTTTTCAGACTATAAGAAGCTTTAGGGCGCCACTACCTCTTAGACGTCGACGAAAGAACAAAATGAATTCAAACAAAAAGAAAACTAAGGTGAAAGAGGTAGAAACACCTTGTAGGAATTAAATTAATATATTTACTGAGAAGATTAAAACTTACTTTAGCCCGGACACGATCCCCCACAGCTCTTATAGCCGGGTGCATGAGAAATCAAAAAGAACTTAAAACATTATTTTTATTCTGCCAGGAACGGAACAAAGATAAAATGAAGCCTGTACTTTTTCTGGTACTCATTTTAAATATCTTCTCCGGGAAGGGTTTGCAGAGAAGTGGACCTGGAGGTATCTCAGTGGTTTTCAGAGAGGTCCTTGAGGTATCTTGAAGGTGTCTTTGAACTAGCGATATCTTTGAGGTATCTTAGCTGTTAACGGTATCTTAACTGCTAACGGTATCCAAGCTGACAACGGTATACTTAGTTGATGTGCTTACCACAGCAATTTAGATGTAAAAGCGAGAAAAATGGAGGTCTTTCCTCGCTGAAAGTCGATAGAGAAAAGGGGTGTCGCTCATGGCGTTGTAAAAATGGAAGCGACCGTTGGCAGATGTCAATTGTCTTATGGTCAGGGTTGAAGATTGGGGTGGCTAATGAGACGAAGTGCGGGAATTAGAGAAAGATTTGCAATATAAATTTGAAAGTCGAAACAGGTCGATAGACATGTTACAAAGAATTCACAAGGATATCTACATACACTAACATTGAATGACAGATTGACAGAACTATCATCCTACTTATTACTAATACTAAACAACTTATGACACTTGGATTGTTGTAGTTTATAGTTATGGTATTTTGACTTATAACAACTGCATTGTCATGCTGTCTTTTCATATTTTTCGTATTTGTACATTGGAATAATTCTTCTTTGGCTCAAAAGCATTATGGATCAAATTTTTGTACGTGAAACTTAAAAATATAGACGTTATTTCTGTTTAAACGTGTCAGTTGAAACAAAATGTTTAAAAAAACCATTGTGAGTCATGTTAAAATCCAAAAGAGTTGTTTTGTATACCCACAGTTTAACAGAACTTGCTTCGAAAGAAGAATACAATGAGAAGAATTCAGTTTTAACGGATTTAATGCCTACGCTACAAGAATAAAAAAATTTTTCAAAGTATTTTAAGCACACGTTGCTAACAGTAATAACCAATTTACTCAATATCATGTTTTAGAAGCTTCAAGAAATTAAAAACAAGCTTTTAAGTGTGGATTTGGCATTATAAGGCTCATTATAAATCTGCTTATAATACATTAATCGAAATACTCAATTATGGACACGCTCCGACTTCACTTGGTGACGCTCATGTCGCATGGAGCCGAGTGGCAACTAATGTTCGATTGTTTCTGGTTCTCATGAAATTACTTCATAACCTAAAATATCAGTTAAATTTTGGTTTGCTTGGGAAATTTCTATCAATGTGATCATGAAGCATGAAAAACAACAGAAAACAATATGGTTGTAATAGAGAGTGATAAAGAAGAAAATTAATAGGCTAGAAAAAACTTGTTGTTTATATTGGTTTTCAGACAATTTAAATGAATATTAACCTAGAAATAAAAGTTTTGGTTAGACCATTGTTAGTTAGTGGTGAAGGAATTGAATTTATTGGTATACATCTAAATCTATAAGATAATAATAATAATAATAATATACTTGAGGTTTTGCAATGTTGACAGTGTTTGAAATAGATATGTACTTACAATAGCAAAATTGCAGATTATGTTAGATAGAAATAGGCGTTGCGTTTCATTTTCACGAGGTATTGTACTTTAAATTAATTAAAACTTTTTTTTGATGGTATAAATATCGAAAAAGATCGTGGACGATCATTATGTCTGAATACTCCATCTAAATGCCTTTCTAATGATGTGCCGCACAGGGTATATTCCCTATTTAAAAATAAGGGGTTGGTGAGGTGGAAGGTTGACAAATGACAGATGCTTGTATCGTAAAAATGAGTCCCCTTTAGAACAAAAATCGACGTGTTTCCTAATTTCCTTAATTTCTAAGGAATACGGGGTGGACTGTTTTCTGTGACCCACGCTGTATATGGAAAGTATATGGAACTTCTGACTAGGATTGAAACATTCCAATATATGACCAAGTCTACAACCAACTGAAAACATTTACAATAAAAATGTAGAATTTGCACTTTTTACATTTGCAAGAATTATTATAAATAAATGAGTGATCATTGCCCAACATTGCTTATTGTTTATTTTATGATAAAAAGTATTCACACCTTACCTTTAATGTCGTTAGATGCACCTTTTTACTTGTTACACCAGAAAAGTCCTTTACTGAATGTAGCCTGCAGTATCTGAAATAAACAGATTATAATAGCTCATGAAAAGATTTAAGAATTCTATAGTGAAATAACTGTTTTTACTAATTTTTTTTCCAATGTTCACAACTTACATCAAACTAAAACTAATTTTACATTTCCGAAATACATTAAAGTAGAGTTTATACAGCAAATAAAACAAAATAAGAACTAAAATAAAATATAATGAGAAAATTCAGCTTGCTCATTTCCGTGAAAGTGTTTATACTCAAAATAGGTTACAAAAAAAATAAGAATAAAATAAAAAATTAACGTTTTTCATCTTTTGATTTCACTTTATTCGGAATATGATTTTGCGCACGGCACAAATCGGTACTGTCAATGTACAGGGTGATTCATGAATATGGGGATAAGATAAAAATAACATAAAATATTTATGTGGAAAAGATACAGGACGTTAAGTTTTTGCTCTTATTTATCAATTATCATCAAAATCTACACAGAAGCATGACTTTACAATGAATATTATTCAACATTTTGCTACATGGGGCACCTAGTGAATAATTCCTGATGATGAAATTAACTGCTAGCTTTGTTGACGAAACTTTTAGTTATTTTAATTAGAATATAAATATGACGTCATCATCATTTCTAGGTAATTTTGATATTTTCCATCAAACACAATAATTCCATCTATTTAAAAAGAAATCAATTGAGAAATTCAGTCTTAAAAGGGGAATTCAAGTAGCAGAAAATAAAAATACAGGTGAGCGGTCGTCGGACCGCCGACAGGAAGCTTGCTTCTTATGCACAAAAGAATGACCGTTTTTACCATTTTTCGTAAATTTTTGACCATTTTTCAAAAATTTTGACAATTTTTGACAATTATTTACCAATTTTTCAAAATTTTTGACAATTTTTGACATATTTTTCAAATTTTAATAATTATTGACCATTTTTAACAATTATTGACTAATTTTGACAGTTTTGACAATTATTGATCATTTTTGACAATTTTTCAAAAATTTTGACCATTTTAGACCATTTTTTCCAAATTTTAGCAATTATTGACCATTTTTGAGCATTTTTGACAGATTCTGACAATTATTGACCATTTTTGACAATTTCTAACAATTATTGGTCATTTTTTCAAAATTTTCATCATTTTTGACAATTTCGACCATTTTTCAAAAATTTTGACAATTATTAACAATTATTGACCATTTTTGACAGTTTTTCATAATTATTGACCACTTTTTCAAAATTTTGACAATACTTGACCAATTTTTCAAAATTTTTACAATTATTTACTATTTTTGACCATTTTTTCGAATATTTAACAATTTTCGGCCGTTTTTGACTATTTTTCAAAAATTTTGACCATTTTTCCAAATTTTAGCTATTATTGACCATTTTTGACAGGTTCTGACAATTAGTGATCATTTTTGACAATTTTTAACAATTATTGACAATTTTTATCAATTATTGACCATTTTTGACAATTTCGTCCATTTTTCAAAGATTTTGACAATATTTGACCATTTTTTAAAAATTTTAACAATTATTGACCATTTTTGACAGTTTCTGACAATTATTGACCATTTTTGCCAACCTTCCAAATTTTGACAATTATTGTAAATTTTTCAAAATATTTAACAAGTTTTGATCATTTTTCAAAATTTTAACAATTATTGACTATTTTTGACCATTTTTTTTGAATATTTAACCATTTTTTGGCCATTTTTGACAATTTTTCAAAAATTTTGACAATTTTTAACAATTATTAGCCATTTTTGACCACCTTTTAAAATTTTGAATTTACTGTTTGGACCCTTACTTTGTGGAATCTACTCATATTAATAACATTAATATTTTAAAATTTTGACAATTATTGTAAATTTTTCAGAATATTTAACAATTTTTGATCATTTCATTGAATTTGACCAATTATTGACTACTTTTTAAAATATTTAACAATTTTTGACCATTTTTAACAGTTTTTGACAGATTCTGACCATTATTGACCATTTTTCAAAAATTTTGACCGTCTTTCAAAAATTTTGACAATTTTTTTACAATTATTGACCATTTTTGACAGTCTTTTATAATTATTGACCATTTTTTTTAAATTTTAACCGGTTTTGACCATTTTTGACAATTTTTCCAAATTTTTGACAATTTTTGAAAATATTTGGCAATTATTAACCATTTTTCAAAAATTTTGACAATTTTTCAAAAATTTTAACATATTACAATTAGAGCGAGAGAAGCGCGATACTCTCTCTCTCTCTCTTCCGACCGTTCCCTCGTGCCGGCGTGTATGAGAGAGAGAGAAAGCACGAGAGAGAGGCTTGCCGCTATGTAGCCTACGAAAGAGAAAAGAAGAAGGCGGCTGAGGAAGAAAGGAAGAGAGGCGAGAGAGTTAGCGCAGCGGGCGGCCGAGAAAGAGACGAAGAATAAGTCATCGCGTGACGAACGCTTTTTCGTAACATCACACGTTTCACGAGTTCACTAGCCTTCCCAAAAGTCATATGTCGTGCAATAAGAAGCAAGCTTCAATAAAAAACTTGTAACGTAAGACTTTATTTCGAGGATAAAGCAGTTTTAAAACAATTTACTCTAAAAAGTGCAAACTCAAATTAAATGTTCCACTTAGCCCCCTCCGAATTCTATGCTTTTTCTATATTACTATGTGCCCTTATAAGAATAACCACATTTTGTTTGTTCCTGCTTAGTTCGTCCCGTGAATTAATTTCATTGGCATTTCATATCCTTTAATATAAAAATCAAGCGGGAGAACTTCTTGCTACCCATACGAAATCACTTCCTCTGCCAATCATTGTTGAAGAAATATGTCACTTAGATGATTTCTAATAACTAATTATAAATAATGTGGAGCTCCATTCTGCATAAACCACATTCCCATTTTTATAACTAGTGACAGATTATCCAAAATGTAACTGGAAGTATTTTGCAAAAAGCAATAATAAGAAATTATAATGATACGCTTAAACTCCCGATGAATATGTCTTCCTCTAATAGGATGGTGATTTTGTTCTTGTCAGTAATTGGAAGGAGAACATTTTTCAAAAATTCCATCCATAGTACTTGGAAACCCGAGTTTATATTACAAATCTTGTTCATTCATCCCATCTTTTTTCTCTCGTAATTAAAAGACGTTGAAGTGAGGAGCACAATTTATTTTTAATTAATTCCCATTAAAAAATTTAAGAAGACACTCATGGCATTTTTATCCACAATCATATTATAATTGAAATTTCATCCACACTTATGAAGCATATAAAGTACCACTTTATCCACTAGTGGAATAATGAAAAATACAATCTTAAATCAATTACATTTTATTTATTTATATTAAAATTTATATTAATAAGCATTTCCTTTTTTGTTTTATCATATTTCATTTAATTTCCATTATTAACAAGCTTGTAGTTGTCATCGGTTTCAGAACGCATAGTGCTTGTCGAAGCTTTTGATAAATCTGTAGAAACAGTGGATGGCTAGAAGAACGACTAGTACCAGGAGTACCTTGGATCTTCCTTGCGATATCAAGCTTATTAGATATAAAATCCTCGATATACCTTACTTTCTGCTATAGCGAAGCTTCTCTGCATTTTTCACAAATTTCTCAAATTTTCACAAATGGAGTAAATAAACAATCGACACTAAATAGCAACCATTCAACACCTCCCAAATTTTTTTAATTAATTTTAATAATTTTTGTTTAATTTTCTTAAGTGGATAAAATTCAACTAAAACACTTATACAATAAATAACTATTAATGATGTTCAACAACCTATTCTCTAGTTTTTGGATAGTTTAGTACCATTCCATTTATATCATTATCATCGTAGTAAATAGCATTATAAGCCATTACCTAAAAAATGTTAATTTTCTGCTGTATAGACTGCGGTCGGCTTTCGTTTAAAATTTCTTCACGCAGCTGTAAACAGACGAAGACCTAAATTGTTCTACTGAGGCATTGTGAAAGTTTTGTTTTTTTACCCTCAAATTAAGTTTGTTGTTTTGTAACTTCATCTTCCGGCGTTATTAATAGAATGTTTTTATCAAAATATATTCCGACAACTTTAGTTTCTCCTTTTTATTACAAAACAAAAATAGTTTGGTGTGAGTTCGGCTTTTATAGTCCCAAACTACTGATACTGGATGTCGATTTAACTTTTATCCAACAGTTCCTTTTAGGGCTTCACACGAGACGAGAGTGGGCGAGAGTATCAAAAATCTCGTCTCGATCTCGTCAATTCCAAAGAAATTGAGTCTAGTTCAAGTCTCGGTCTCGTCTCCTTATCGGTTGTCTCGTCTCGTTCAAGTCTCGTTCTCATCTTGTTACCGGTTGTCTCGTCTCGCTTAATTCTAAATATTGATAATAAAATCCATAAATAATTTTTCAAACTATGTTTATAACAATCACATAAATACGGAATTTTAAGAATACTAATAAAGTATTACGAAATGTTTACATGGAAATAAAGTCCAAAAAATGCCTAAATACGGAATTCAACGAATATTAACAAAATTACTTAACAAGTTTACCCGGAAATTCATTCACAACAATTCTTCCTGGTATATAAGTTTAATAAGGGAGAATGGTTGATATCTATTTGGTCGTTAAGAAGATTACCTGAATATTTGTTTCTATTTATTTCAAGAGCTTCTAAAATATGTAATTCAAAGGCTTATCATATTAATGAAACCTTAACAATTCTGCTAAATTTTACGACCCTATTGTATTTGAGGCGATACAGGACGTGTCGATTTAATTTTGGTAAAACCGACCTGATTTATAATTTTATTCCACATAGAAAAAAAGAAAGACTAGCCACTTTAAATTTACAATAAAATATTTTACAGATGGTCACCAGATTTTATATATTGTAAAATGTTGTTTTCTATGAAGACCTTCTCTAATTTTTCTAATAAAAACTTAACGAGAATCTCGGGTTGCGATGTGGTCTCGGTATCGCCCATAATACTTTCAAAAATGTCTCGCTTTTTCGAGACGAGAACGAGACGAGACGAGAAAAATCTCGCTCTCGTGTGAAGCCCTAGTTCCTTCTGAGGGAGTTAGCGCCCTTTGAAGATCAGTGATAATTTGTTTAAATTTAATCGTTTCTGTAAGGATTGTCTAACTCTTGAAAAAATTCTGGGATCAGTTTTTAATTTCATTGCATGCACTTTTTATCCTTTTCTTCAGCTGATGCGTTTTTGTATTGGCGCAGCATCAACTAATGATTTTAAGTAGCCCCAAAAACAAAAATCGCACGAATTGAAATCGAGCGATCTTGCAAACTAATTGATTGTCCCTGTTCATTAATCGCACCGTTTACACTTAAAATCGCTTAAGTCTTAAGTTGGTATGCACCATCGATGCTATGGAAGTCAAACCAGTTTAAACTTAAACGCCCAACATTGGAGGCATGACTCCAAACTGTTCTTTTTGACACTTGGGTAACTTATGTCAATTTCTCATGAGAGGTTGATTGGATTTGATGAGGTGACTGTCAAAAGAAAGAGTACTCGAAACTCGAAAAACGTCAAGCATTGTCACCAACGAACGTTTTTCGCACAAAAAAGTCCCTAAACCAAACTTCGTTCGGTGCATTCCAAGGCAACATTAAGGGCGTTCCACTATTCAAACCAGTTAAACGGGCTCAGTACTATAAACGGTACCTACATAAGGCCATAAATCAGGTAAATTATTTTGGAAAAAGTTAAGGTAATCCTGTCCTGTTAAATCTACTGGTCTCAGCAGTTAATTGCTGATTAAACCTATCCAGACATTTCTGCAAAATTTTTTCTGGTGTTTCGACTCTCTTATGCCGTGCGGACTTTCACCAATATAGGCATAGGCAGAGGGATTTCCAGTAAAATTTTTGGTAAATTTTCGATGACAATAGAATATATTTCTCATTCAGCCACCCTCGATCGACTATACATTTTCCTTTAAAGCAACAATCACATAGCGATCTAGGTTTTTGTTTAAAGTCCATGGATAATTATAATAAATAGAGCAAAGATATTCAGATTACTCCTTTTGCATTTCCCTCATAAAATGCGGTCCTGATAGTCACTGACTGTAATCTGTAACGAATTAGTATTATTTCAAAGGAAACTGAATCATTCGGCATTAAATTGCTTTAGAAACAGCTGCCACTTTTTATTTGATTGTTGATGAAAACGTAACAGAATATTTGATATTTATTAGATGGAAGAAATCACCGCATCATCGACGACAGTTATTCGTATTAGTTTTATCGTTTTACTAAAATAATCATTTAATGAATTCAATTAGAGCATATCGGATAACGTTAAAGTATTGCCATGCTGCTATCGATACGTATGAGAATACATTACAAATTAATAACCGCAAAATCAGATTAAAAATAAATTATTATAAAATATAAACCGTTTAACTTAACGGCAGCGATTTTTTTTTCGTAGTATATGCAAATATGAGCTCATAACTACAGAGTGAACTGATCACAAAACATATAATCAAAACCACTTACTTATTCAATAATTTCCCACGACAATCCCATTCCTGAAATGAACAAGCATCTCGCTCCAAATTTTTCATAAATGCGCTGCTTCATCCTACAGTGTTTTATCTGCTGTTCCATCAAACTGGCGCCGACCGTTATATTCAGTGACCACTAAAATATAACATTTCATAACGTTCTACGAGGAGTAGGATTCAAAGTACTCAATCATCAGCCCCTTTTCCCCATTCTCTTCTACCTCCTTCCCTGGATACATAAATACCGGCTTCCCAATGTAGTCATGGCTCCTAGCAATACTTACTGATACATTTAAGTTTTGCCGGTAAACCTTCTTCCTTTCTCACCTTAATGTGATATAAAGGGTTGATTTTTTGATTGATTGATTGATTGAATGATTGATTGATTGATTGATTGATTGAATGATTGGTTCGGCACCACCAGTGAGAGGCTTTGAGACCTTGACTCCTTAGCATTTAGGCTTTTTGTGCTCTTGGTGGTACTGTTTATGTGAAGAGACAGATCCATGTTCAGTTTCGTTAAATTTGACCGAAGTTAACAAAATAATATTGCTATGGGATTAAAATACTCCTGAAGGTCTTATGCGTAAATTTTACCATATTGTTGATGTATAATTAGCGTGGCAGTTGCTTGTCTGGTGGATTTTTTTCATATCGAAAAAAATAATGATGACTCTCCAACAAATCACATTGTATAAAATCCGGTGTTCAGTAAAACGTACCAAGGTGGTTTTAAAAGCTGTACAAGTACTAAATGGTTGGTTTCCAATAATGAAAGACAAAGTTGCCCTGTACGTAAACAGTTTTCAAATAATTCTCTTCAATTCAGAAAAACAAACATTGAACTTCAAAAACTATATTCGAAAATTATTATTTTACAAAGAAATGCAATCAAGACCGACTCAAAAGATAGCAAAGAAATATCAGAAAAATACTTCTTTTACATTTTGAGCAATCTTTTCAACAAGTGTTAAATACACAAAATTTATATGACAGAAACGACTTGAACTATCAATAGTTGATAGTAAAAATATTATCCCTAAAATATAAAATTTTTCAAAAATTTTGACAATTAATAACCATTTTTCAAAATTTTGACGATTATTGACCATTTTTACAAAAATTTGTCAGTTTTTGACGATTTTTTAAAAATTTTGACAATTTTTGACCATTTTACAAAATTTCAACGATTATTGACCATTTTTCACAGTTTTTCAGAATTTTGTCAATTATTGATCATTTTTCTCAATTTGTGATCATATTCGACCATTTTAGACCGTTTTTCAAAATGTTTTACAATTATTGACCATTTTTTCAAAATTTTTGACAATTTTTGACCATTTTTCCATATTTCAAAAATTATTGACTATTATTGAACAATTTTGGCAGTTTTTGACAATTTTGACAGTTTTTGACAATTATTAACAATTATTGACAATTTATCAAAATTTTGTCCAGCTTTGTCCATTTTTGACAATTTTTGACATCTTTTCAAAATTTTTGACAATTTTTGACATCTTTTCAAAATTTTTGACAATTTTTCAAAAAATTTGACAATAATATATAAACAACAGAGTGATAGATGTCAGATGTTAACTTTACCGATGTAAAACTAACGAAAATTATCGATAATAATCGATAGTAAATATAGCACTATCGATAGTTCTCCATTCCTAGCCGTTCACACTGCTGATAATTGTATACCTTCTTTTATACTGTCAGTGGTCAACGCAATACATTTTAATAAAAAAAGTTACCTAGCATATTTCCGTCACTCTGACGGATATTAATTGATAAACGTTTTTCTTCAAATCCATCCGTTATTATACTATTTATTTAATCAACGTATATGTAGAACAATGGCTTCTTCATTCATTCTGCCACAGATGAAATATATGAGGCGATAATTTTATTCTAACTGTTCTTTATCTCGTAAAGTCCACCGAAAAATACCGCTACTTCTGACGACGGTGGGATAAGTTACCATATATACAACCTTCATCACATCAGTCATTTGATATCACCGATACTCGTTGTTTGCGATGATGTTGGTCACACCAATTTACTCAGAGACCAAAAATAACATGCTTTGTTTTTATATTTTATTTAGGTGGGTGCACAATACCGTTTTTCGTTAGCGATCAACGAGTCGTTTTTTTCTCTCGATTTCATAATCATATTCTTCAATATTATTATTATGCACGATCTCCAATTAGCGAATCAAGTTGTAACATGTCTATCGATTTTACAGAATAAATCCTTTTAATTAGCGCTCGTCGTCACTAGCCACATCCAATTATAGTTCTGTGATCCCAAACTCTTCAACCCCGAACGTAAGACAATTGACGTCTGCTAACGGTCGCTTCCATTTTTTTGCACACCGCCACGTGAAACACCCCTTTTTGTTATCGACCGCCTAAGAGGGCAGATCATCTTTCGCTATCTTTCATATCTTAAGTATCTATCTTAGGAATTTTGCTGTGGTAAGTTCAAAATCATAATTTATAATTAATAAGCTTCTTCTAAAGTACTGTCTGATATAATTTTCGTATGCATTCTTTATTTTTTTACAGAGATAGACGAAATTAAATTCAACACGTGGTCATAAACTGTTCTTTTATACTAATATGGTAGTTTTAAGCCAAATATTCTTTTATAATTCACTGTTTTACTTTTATACAAACATTTTCAAGCTTTTTCAGTTGCGAAATAACTCTTTTAATTATAAAATAACACTTTTATAAACCGTTAACCTATAAAATATTCTTTCGCAACGCCAGTGCCGGTTTCATATATTTCCTAAGCACGATATTTTTTCATATAACTAAATAAATAACTTTTTGTTATGATTAGTTTCTTTCGGATCATTAGTATATTTTTTAATTTAGCCGATAATTGCTATTTTTACTGTTTTAACATGGAACATATAATGTTGGAAAGCTTTCAGTAAATTAAATCAATTTTTTGACTTTCAAATAACTGCCTTCCTTTTCTTTAACCTGAAAAGCTGACCAACATAATGTGCCATTACATTCAAGTTCCTACATATCCCTGATCCACTTGTACTTCTAGGTAAGCACAGCCCCTAGGCGAGAATATAAGCCAAGAATATAACCCTAGGCTAGGATATAACCCTAGGCGAGAATATAAGCCAAGAATATAACCCTAGGCTAGAATATAACCCCAAGAATATAGCCTAGAATACAACCCGAGGATAGAACCCCAAAATACCGCCCTAGAACAGAACACATCAGTTCAGATCAAGACCTGACTTCTTCTCCACGAAACCACTTCATCTAAGCTAAGTACCTATAAAAGTACAAATTCCTCTATTAAATTCCGTTATTCATTTCCTGTGGCAGAATAAATTGTAAATTTGTGTTAATTCTATTTTTATTTTTTTTCTAAATCCTCAACTATAAAAGTTGAGGGAGATATCGCCCGGGGTAATTTTTAGTAACTTTTTTATTTTTTAACTTTCATTTAAATTTTACAAGGCGTTTCTACCTTTTCCGCCTTAGTTTTCTTAGTATTTTTATCGTCAAAAAGGTAGTGGCGCCCTCAATTTTTACAACCCTTCTGTTATCCCTGTGTGACATAAACTTGGGGTCGAATCACCCTTGAGAGGAGTCTCTAGCCGGAGCCCTTCGAGCTGGTGCCCTGTGAGGTACAGGCATTCACAGTTACAAATTGGCGCCCAACTAAAAGCAACATTCACAGTTACAAATTGGCGCCTTTACCGTTACAAATTGGCGCCTTTACCGTTACAAAGTAATATGAAGTTGGAGGACAATCCAGGAAGAGAAACCACTTCCGACATTGTCTTGCGCTAAATGTTTCTTCTTTCCACCTGAATTTTGGATTGTTTGTGCTGAAAACCGTAAAATTCTCTAAAAATCTTCGACATATTTTCATTTTTGTACCACTCAATAAAGGAAGAATGACTCCGAAACGTAAACCATACGAGGTTTGTATAAGCTACATATTCCGAAAATTGAAAAAGCGAAACCATCGGGAAATCTAGCCCGGCAACCCGATACGCTAAGCCCAGCGCTACGACGGTTCGTATATAACGATGTTCGGATCGGTATTATAAGTTACCATTAACCGCGAGTATCATAGTAACCTAGAGTATCATATTCATTAGACAAAACTCCTTAATAAATATATCACCTTACTTTATTTATTAGACAGGACCCATTAACAAAGATGTGACTTGTTTGATGAACCCAGTTTTGTTTATCTCATCTCCTGTAACATATACACATGGCCAAGGGTCGAGGGGATCGGAAAAGGAAAGTAACCTGAAATATGCAGTCGATGTGAAACCATGACGTTGAAGAGAATAAATTCAGATATTTGTGTTATTTATTATCGAGTTTTATTATACTTTATCCCTTTTGAGTCTTACATTAGTCTTTTAAATTTTGCATATAGAGCTAGAAAAAAACAATAGATAACTTTTAAACACAATTGTTTTTCAAAATATTCTCCACGAAGAGAAATGCATTTTTGCATCCTTTGGAACCAATTCTGGAAGCAGTTATTCCACTCGCTTGTTGGTACATTCAAAATAGAGTTTTTGAATGCGTTGACTGCATCTTCTGGATACTGGAACCTTTGATCAATCACATAATTCATTCTTAATTTGTGGAAAAGTAAAATATACGTATGTATGTATATTGGGGTGACATTCACTGAGACCTAAAGGATCTATTTTCTACTTAGTTCCTGAGGAAAGTCTCATATACTAGTAGCTCCTTTAGTCCTATTTCCCGGTGGAATTTTAGGATAGCTGCAGGCTTAGGTAAATATCCCTCTTCTATCCAGTCATCTTCTAGAGGATTCTGAATTGTAGTGCAATTCGCAAGTATGTGGATGGAGGTTTCTTCTTTCATGCCACAGAATCTACATTCTTCTTCCTCCACTATTTTGAGCTTTTTCAGGTGCCCATACAGGCGACAATGTCCAGTTAGGATCCCTGTTTTCTTAGTGGTTTTACTTTGACTTAGGCTGACTTTGATTGTCTGAGCCCTACTAAATCCTTCCATTAGTCAGATCTTCTCGTTTTTTCAGCTTAGCCTATTTCTGCTTAGAGACCTCGGCACCTTAGTCTTTAGGCTTTTTGAGCTCTTGGTTATACCGTTCATGTGAAGAGACCAGTAGTCTCAACAGTCCTTTCACTAGGCCCTTCTTGGAGAAATACTCCCTTGGATACTCTAGTCATAGGAGCCTATATCTCCAATGAGACAGCTCTTCACATTCGAAGATAATGTAAGAGGCTGTTTCCTCCTCTTCCATGAACAACCGTTACTTCCCTTATCTGGCCCCTGCTGCTTAGTCAGCGACTCCGATCTACTTAGTATGTATCTTGTTCTTTCTAGTTACTAGACTTCTTGCCTCGATTCAACCTCGCTCCCATCATGTTTAATGGTTTTGAGATTGACTTTTCCTTTCTTAGTGAAGGCTATAAGGATGGTTTTGGTCAAGTCCCACTTGCCTACACCAGCTATTTGTATAGTTCAGACCCTTTTGTACGAATTTTTCCCTGGCTGTTATGACAATATCATCGGCATATCCTTGGCAGGAAACTCCGAGGTCAGTCAAACCACACAGGAGTTCGTCAACCGTCATGCTCCACACTCCTCCCTGTGGACATCCTCTGATTATACAGATGGAGACAATGTCTTTGCTCGTCCTTGTCTCTGCTACTCTAGTGGTGAGCAGTTCCGACATCCAATTGGATGTTGTGCTACCAGCACCTCTTCTATTTAATGCTCTTTTGACAGCCCCATGAGGAATATTGTCAAAAGTTCTTTCTATATCCAAAAATGCCACATTTTACGGTTTCTTGGTTGTCTAGAGCACCTCGGATATCCTCCGTCAGTTGTATCAGTGCAGTCTCCGTAGATCTGCCTGCTCGGTAAGCATGCTGATGCGGATGGAGAGGTAGTCTCTCCACAATTTCCGTTCTAATATAATTATCAATAGCTTTTTCCAACGTTTTGAGCACAAACAATATTAGATTATTTGGCCTGAAGGATTTGGGGTTTGTTGTGTCCATTTTTCCAGCTTTTCGAATGAAGGTTACTGAGTTCTAAGCTGCATCGACTAATACTAAGCGAATGTGGTAGAATTTCGCCTTGTCCTTACTGGAGCAATGCTGGGAAAATCCCCAGTCTACTGACTCATCAACTTTAAAAATTTAGTTAATGTACAGCTTTAAACGAAGCGATCTGAAACTTTAGCGTTAAGTGAACTCAAAATAACAGTTAATTTTGACATTCGATATTTGTTGTCATTTAAGATTTGTGACTGGCTTGTAACTACTGTCTAGAGACAATTTTTGAAGCTTGCTTCTTATTGCACGATATAGGACTTTTGAGAAGGCTAGTGAACTCGTAAAACGTGTAACCGTTACGAAAAGTCCGTCACGCAACAGTGTTGCCGTATTTCTGAAAAGGCTAGAGAAACGTGTGATGTTACGAAAAAGCGTTCGTTGCGCGATAACTCATTCAAGCGACTGTGCGCAATCTCTCTTGCCGCACTGAGCTCGCACACCTATAGGTGTGAAAAATTGTCAAAAATTGTCAAAATTTTGAAAAAATGGTTAATAATTGCCAAATATTTTCAAAAATTGTAAAAAATGGTCAATAATTGTCAAAGACGGTCAATAATTGTCAAAATTCGTCAAAAACTGTCAAAAATGGTCAATAATTGTTAAAATTTTTGAAAAATTGTCAAAAATTTTTAAATATGGTTAATAAATGCCAAATATTTTCAAAAATTGTCAAAAATTTGGAAAAATGGTCAATAATTGTCAAAAATGGTAAAAATTTTGAAAAAATGGTCAATAATTATGAAAAACTGTGAAAAATGGTCAATAATTATTAAAAATTGTCAATTTTTTTTAAAATGGTAAAAAATTTTGAAAAATTTTCAAAAATGATCAATAATTGTCGAAACTGTCAAAATTGGTCAACAATTGTCAAAAATGGTTAATAATTATTAAAATTTGAAAAAATTGTCAAAAATTGTCAAAAATTGTCAAAATTTTGAAAAAATGGTCAATAATTGCCAAATATGGTAAAATTTTTGAAAAATTGTCAAAAATGGTAAATAATTGTCAAAATTCGTCAAAAACTGTCAAAAATGGTCAAAAATTTTGAAAAATATTTAAAATTTTTGAAAAATTGTCAAAAATGGTCAATAATTGTCAAAGACGGTCAATAATTATTGTCAAAACCAATCAAAATTCGTCAAAAATTGTCAAAAATGGTCCTAAAGGATCAATAATTGTTGAGAGTTTGAAAAATGGTCAAAAATTGTCAAAATTTTGAAAAAATGGTCAATAATTGCCAAATATATCAAATTTTTTGAAAAATGGTCAATAATTGTCAAAGACGGTCAATAATTGTCAAAATTCGTCAAAAACTGTAAAAAATGGTCAATAATTGTAAAATTTTTTGAAAAATTGTCAAAAATTTTTAAATATGGTTAATAAATGCCAAATATTTTCAAAAATTGTAAAATATGGTAAAATGGTCAAAAATGGTAAAAATTTCGAAAAAATGGTCAATAATTATAAAAAACTGTAAAAAATGGTCAATAATTATTAAAATTTGGAAAAATGGTCTAAAATGGTCAAAATTTTTGAAAAAGTGTCAAAAATGATCAATAATTGTCAAAACTGTCAGAATTGGTCAATAATTGTCAAAAATGGTCAATAATTATTAAAAAATTCACGAAAAATGGTCATTCTAATGTGCATAAGAATTCTGTCGGCGGTCCGACGACCGCTCACCTTGTTTTTGTCTTCTTTGATTGCTGCAAACGATACAAACTTGAAAACTATATCAACATATATTCTCGGATAGAATATTTGAGACAGTTCAAAATTATTTTGACAATTCATGTTCAAATGTCAATTAATATTAATTGAAAAAATAATTTAAGGTATTCCTCCGACTATATAGTAACTATACAACTGGATAATCGATTCCAATAAAAAAGTTCAGACATATAAATAATTTGTGGCAAACTCTGTATGTAATCCAATTTCGATTTCATTATTAAGACTGCAATTTGAAGTGATCACACCACAATCGCCGTATTAATTTCCTTGAATCGACAAAAACAATACCACATCTCTATTTTTTAGTTGGAATCAATAACAGCGTGTATTACTCAGTTCGTTTGCAATCATTCCGATGATTTAAAAAAAAAACCGCTTTCGAAAGTCGATTAGGCAACGCGATTAAAGAGAGATTAGAATGTTTGTTTTCTCACTTTTTTCTATAAGGCGTTTTTAACATTAAGAAGAACGTTTCTCTCGAATAACTTTTCTATGAAGAACGCGCTAAACGTTTATTTCGTTTTGGCGATTAATCGATATCCAGTTAATCAACAAAGTATCTATTAAACATTCTAAAAACAATTATTGCAAGGTTACTGTTCCTACGGTTTAAAATAATCGCAGTTTACTATAATCATGCCCATACGTAATAATTAAGTTTCAACATACAGAGTGTACCAATCTCACGGCAAAGCTTGGTGTATGGGTTATTTTAAAATGTTATTAAGAAAATTAGTAGATGTCACTAAGGTGCATATGAAATCCTATGTTGTTCCATTTAAATCGAATCACATCGACAGTTTAGTTAATCTCTATGTCGTTAATTAGTGTAACAAAACTTACCAGAGATAAGAATTATCGTTTAAACCATTTATTTAACACCATTTATTGTTTAAAAATTATAATTCTTCATTATCTCTGCGACTTCAAAGGAATTTTATTTCGCCTCTTTCTTAGCGAAAGATTCAGAGAGAGCAGCCAGCAAACATCGTTTACAGTTTCCTCTCTCAGGCTTAGCGCCGAACCGCTAGTGTGCAAGCTTCTGTAATATTCATAAACTTCCCAAAAAAAAAGTATTATTAATTCCCTCAATTATGAGATAAAATTTGAGGTAATCCAGTACAAAAAAGTAAATAAATAATAGTTTGAAAAAAACTAAAAAACAAAAAAAAACACACCATATAGTGTGGGGTTCTTTGTACTACATTTACACTAACTCTGAATTTCGGAATAGAACTAGTAAGAAATTATAACAAATGATATCGAGCACCCCACTCTATTACCACAATGACATTAATTTTCTCGTTAATCATTTTATTCCAAAATTAAGAATCATTTTTCACTTTTTACTTTGATAGTTTTTTTTTAAACTATAATTCATTTTTTTGGTCACTTCCCAACGTATTTCTATGGTAGAGAAGTAAAATGTTGTCGTAGTATAACGGAAGACGAAGAAGAAGAAGATGTATCGTCGTGTGAGGGAAGAAAAACTGGAATATATTCTTCAAAGAAAAGTGAAGAGAAGTTTAGATATTTTTGTATTGTTATAAAAATTAGGATAGAAAACTTGAAAAAGGCTTAAGAAACTCACCGGTATGATTGTATTCAAGCCCACCACTCTTCGGTAGCATTGTTTATTCAAACAACTGAATTTAACATTAAACAAAAGGCGGCATTAGAAACTTATTATGCCGTCTGTTACAAAAAAATATTATGCCGCGTTACAAAGGAAAGAGTTACTTATCATTCTGCAACCAAAAATTAGTCTTCTATTCAAAAACGATACCGTTTTTGAATTTATAGCAAAATTTAACATGGAAATTTTAATCACCTGAATCAAGTCAAAATTTCCTTCCCCACACTGTATAATCCAAGTAATATTTTTCCTATGAATAGAATAAAATGTCTCAGAATATCTATGCAGTTGGTTTTATGTCTTGATATTGATCGACAAGGCACTCGTTATATTTCTAGCTCATATAACTAAATAATGTAATAAAATTCCGATGTTTCTCGTCTACAAAGTATGTAATTTCATTCAGACTTATGAATAATAAAAGTACAGTTCTCTGTAGAGCGTAACTGCTTGTGATATAATAAGATAATCGAAGCGGAACGATATTATTTGAAAAACGGGAAAAAATATTATTAGATTACGAAATTGATTAAAAAGTACGTTTAAGGAAGTTAATAAGAAAAAATTCGTGAGCGGATCTTGATGTACAGGGTGGCCCATTAAGCGAGGTAACCGGCTGTATCTCAGAAAGTCCCAGGTAGTGGAGAAAAAATATTGATAGTAAAAGTGGCCGAGATACATTGCTGGAAATTATTTTCAACCTCAAAATTTCACCCCTAAGGGACGTTACTGCTTTGTTCAAATCTAAAATTATTATTATCTCAGAAAATTGCAGAGTATTCGTAACGTAAAAGTATTCGTAGACATAAATATATATAGTTTTGATAGTGATGATATTTCATTACATATTAATATTAGAAAAAGAATTAATATTAACTAGAACTCCACTAAGGTCAGATAGCCTGACCGAAGCTTAAATATGTAAAGTAAAATAATAAGTTATAAAATTGGGAATATAATTTCTTCAACTTCTTAATTGTAGTAAACCTCCTTTTTCGTTTGATATGGAAAGCTTAATGGAAATCGGACATGACAATATTTTTATTTTCACATATCCACTATTTGTTATAATAAAATTCTTCCAAACTCATGGCCGCGCAGCCAACACACAACAACAATAATCATTAAATAAAAAAAATCAGGACCCCGGAAAATCTTGCATAGTTGAGTTATCCCGGTTTCGCGAAATTTATTGATCTCTTACGGTCTATAAAATTGCAAAAATCTGACGAACAGTTTAGAAACCTGTTGCTATACTAATAAATACCCTACACAAGCCAGCGGAAAAAATCAGGACCCCGGAAAATATTGCATAGTTGAGTTATCCCGGTTTCGCAAAATTTATTAATCTCTTGCGGTCTATAAATTTGCAAAAATTTGAAGAACAGCTCAGAAACTTGTTGCTACACTAAGAAAAAACCTACACAAACCAGCGGAGGAAATCAGGAACCCGGAAAATCTTGCAGAGTCGACTTATCCCGGTTTCGCAAAATTCATTAATCTCTTGCGGTCTATAAATTTGCAAAAATTTGACGAACAGCTTAGAAATTTGTTGCTACACTAAGAAAAGTCCTACACAAACCAGCGGAGGAAATCAGGAACCCGGAAAATCTTGCAGAGTCGACTTATCCCGGTTTCGCAAAATTCATTAATCTCTTGCGGTCTATAAATTTGCAAAAATTTGACGAACAGCTTTAAATCTTGTTCCTACTCTGAGAATAGCACTGAACAAGCCAGCAGAAAAAATCAGGACCCCGAAAAATATTGCAGAGTAGACTTATCCTGGTTTCGCAAAATTCATTAATCTCTTGCGGTCTATAAATTTGCAAAAATTTGACGAATAGCTTCGAAACTTGTTGCTACACTAAGAGAAGTCCTACACAAACCATCGGAGAAAATCAGGAACCCGGAAAATCTTGCAGAGTCGACTTATCCCGGTTTCGCAAAATTCATTAATCTCTTGCGGTATATAAATTTGCAAAAATTTGACGAACAGCTTAGAAATTTGTTGCAACACAGAGAAAAGTCCTACACAAACCAGCGGAGAAAATCAGGAACCCGGAAAATCTTGCAGAGTCGACTTATCTCGGTTTCGCAAAATTCATTAATCTCGTGCGGTCTATGAATTTGCAAAAAATTTACGAACAGCCTCGAAACTTGCTGCTACACTAAGAAAAGTCCTGCACAAGCCCTCAGAAAAAATCAGGACCCCGGAAAATCTTGCAGAGTCGACTTATCCCGGTTTCGCAAAATTCATTAATCTCTTGCGGTCTATAAATTTCCAAAAATTTGACGAACAGCTTCAAATCTTGTTCCTTCTCTGAGAATAGCACTGAACAAGCCAGCAGAAAAAATCAGGACCCTGGAAAATCTTGCAGAGTAGACTTATCCCGGTTTCGCAAAATTTACTAATTTCTTGCAGTCTATAAATTTGCAAAAATTTGACGAACAGCTTTAAATCTTGTTCCTACTCTGAGAATAGCACTGAACAAGCCAGCAGAAAAAATCAGGACCCCGGAAAATATTGCAGAGTAGACTTATCCTGGTTTCGCAAAATTCATTAATCTCTTGTGGTCTATAAATTTGCAAAAAATTTACGAACAGCTCCGAAACTTGCTGCTACACTAAGAAAAGTCCTGCACAAGCCCTCAGAAAAAATCAGGACCCCGGAAAATCTTGCAGAGTCGACTTATCCCGGTTTCGCAAAATTCATTAATCTCTTGCGGTCTATAAATTTGCAAAAATTTGACGAACAGCTTCAAATCTTGTTCCTTCTCTGAGAATAGCACTGAACAAGCCAGCAGAAAAAATCAGGACCCTGGAAAATCTTGCAGAGTAGACTTATCCCGGTTTCGCAAAATTTACTAATTTCTTGCAGTCTATAAATTTGCAAAAATTTGACGAACAGCTTTAAATCTTGTTCCTACTCTGAGAATAGCACTGAACAAGCCAGCAGAAAAAATCAGGACCCCGGAAAATATTGCAGAGTAGACTTATCCTGGTTTCGCAAAATTCATTAATCTCTTGCGGTCTATAAATTTGCAAAAAATTTACGAACAGCTCCGAAACTTGCTGCTACACTAAGAAAAGTCCTGCACAAACCAGCGGAGAAAATCAGGAACCCGGAAAATATTG
Organism: Lochmaea crataegi; assembly: GCA_947563755.1. Lineage (NCBI taxonomy): Eukaryota > Metazoa > Arthropoda > Insecta > Coleoptera > Chrysomelidae > Lochmaea > Lochmaea crataegi. The sequence goes on from OX387427.1 coordinate 9,928,992, forward strand.
CAGAGTCGACTTATCTCGGTTTCGCAAAATTCATTAATCTCTTGCGGTCTATGAATTTGCAAAAAATTTACGAACAGTCTCGAAACTTGCTGCTACACTAAGAAAAGTCCTGCACAAGTCAGCAGAAAAAATCAGGACCCCGGAAAATCTTGCAGAGTAGACTTATCCCGGTTTCGCAAAATTCATTAATCTCTTGCGGTCTATAAATTTGCAAAAATTTGACGAACAGCTTCAAATCTTGTTCCTTCTCTGAGAATAGCACTGTACGAGCCAGCAGAAAAAATCAGGACCTTGGAAAATCTTGCAGAGTAGACTTATCCCGGTTTCGCAAAATTTATTAATTTCTTGCAGTCTATAAATTTGCAAAAATTTGACGAACAGCTTTAAATCTTGTTCCTACTCTGAAAATAGCACTGAACAAGCCAGCAGAAAAAATCAGGACCCCGGAAAATATTGCAGAGTAGACTTATCCCGGTTTCGCAAAAGTCATTAATCTCTTGCGGTCTATAAATTTGCAAAAATTTGACGAACAGCTTAGAAACTTGCTGCTACACTAAGAAAAGTCCTGCACAAACCAGCGGAGAAAATCAGGAACCCGGAAAATATTGCAGAGTCGACTTATCTCGGTTTCGCAAAATTCATTAATCTCTTGCGGTCTATGAATTTGCAAAAAATTCACGAACAGTCTCGAAACTTGCTGCTACACTAAGAAAAGTCCTGCACAAGTCAGCAGAAAAAATCAGGACCCCGGAAAATCTTGCAGAGTAGACTTATCCCGGTTTCGCAAAATTTATTAATTTCTTGCAGTCTATAAATTTGCAAAAATTTGACGAACAGCTTTAAATCTTGTTCCTACTCTGAGAATAGCACTGAACAAGCCAGCAGAAAAAATCAGGACCCCGGAAAATCTTGCAGAGTAGACTTATCCCGGTTTCGCAAAATTTATTAATTTCTTGCAGTCTATAAATTTGCAAAAATTTGACGAACAGCTTTAAATCTTGTTCCTACTCTGAAAATAGCACTGAACAAGCCAGCATAAAAAATCAGGACCCCGGAAAATATTGCAGAGTAGACTTATCCCGGTTTCGCAAAAGTCATTAATCTCTTGCGGTCTATAAATTTGCAAAAATTTGATGAACAGCTTCGAAACTTGTTGCTACACAGAGAAAAGTCCTACACAAGCCTGCGGAAAAAATCAGGACCCCGGAAAATCTTGCAGAGTTGACTTATCCCGGTTTCGCAAAATTCATTAATCTCTTGCGGTCTATAAATTTGCAAAAATTTGACGAACCGCTTTAAATCTTGTTCCAACTCTGAAAATAGCACTGAACAAGCCAGCATAAAAAATCAGGACCCCGGAAAATATTGCAGAGTAGACTTATCCCGGTTTCGCAAAAGTCATTAATCTCTTGCGGTCTATAAATTTGCAAAAATTTGATGAACAGCTTCGAAACTTGTTGCTACACAGAGAAAAGTCCTACACAAGCCTGCGGAAAAAATCAGGACCCCGGAAAATCTTGCAGAGTTGACTTATCCCGGTTTCGCAAAATTCATTAATCTCTTGCGGTCTATAAATTTGCAAAAATTTGACGAACCGCTTTAAATCTTGTTCCTACTCTGAAAATAGCACTGAACAAGCCAGCATAAAAAATCAGGACCCCGGAAAATATTGCAGAGTAGACTTATCCCGGTTTCGCAAAAGTCATTAATCTCTTGCGGTCTATAAATTTGCAAAAATTTGATGAACAGCTTCGAAACTTGTTGCTACACAGAGAAAAGTCCTACACAAGCCTGCGGAAAAAATCAGGACCCCGGAAAATCTTGCAGAGTTGACTTATCCCGGTTTCGCAAAATTCATTAATCTCTTGCGGTCTATAAATTTGCAAAAATTTGACGAACCGCTTTAAATCTTGTTCCTACTCTGAAAATAGCACTGAACAAGCCAGCATAAAAAATCAGGACCCCGGAAAATATTGCAGTGTAGACTTATCCCGGTTTCGCAAAAGTCATTAATCTCTTGCGGTCTATAAATTTGCAAAAATTTGATGAACAGCTCCGAAACTTGTTGCTACACAGAGAAAAGTCCTACACAAGCCTGCGGAAAAAATCAGGACCCCGGAAAATCTTGCAGAGTAGACTTATCCCGGTTTCGCAAAATTTATTAATTTCTTGCAGTCTATAAATTTGCAAAAATTTGACGAACAGCTTTAAATCTTGTTTCTACTCTGAGAAAAGCACTGAACAAGCCAGCAGAAAAAATCAGGACCCCGGAAAATCTTGCAGAGTCGACTTATCCCGGTTTCGCAAAATTTATTAATCTCTTGCGGTCTATAAATTCGAAAAAAATCCACAAAAGAAAAGCCCTGTACAAGCCATCAGAAAAAATCTCCTACACTAAGAAAAGCTTTAAATAAGCCAGCAGAAATTAATAATTGATTCGAGTACTTGGCGAATGATCTAACGCGAGATTAATAGTAATCGAGCGTAATTATTAATTCGTATAGATTCGAGATAATTTTTTAATGAATGATTGAGAAAGCTCTATCGGATATAACCAATTATTGTCGGAAAAGAATGAAATAATAATTGCACTTGATTTAAAAAAATTAAATATCAAGTGCGCTAAATGTATAATTATATTATTTCTTCAAAGGCATTATACTTTTCATAGTAATTGATGGATGTACTCAATTATTCAAATGTTCTTAAATATAGTAATCTCTACAGTATGCTGGGTCTATTGTTGTTTTTTTCTTTTACTAGTAAAAAGTTAATATTGAGATGCTCCATTTCTACTGGTATATTTTTTAGTTTTGGTCCAATCAACTGTTTTTTCTACTTAATTCTTATTTTTCTTCTTCGTCAAATATCAAATCAATTGTGATTAATTTCTTCAACAAAACTTTGTCAAATTTTCTCAACTAAAGCTTAGATACTGATCTTTCCTGACATAATTTTCCTATAAATTTCATTTCAACGTATTGGTAGCGTTGCATCTACCGTTTGATTAGATTTGATGAGGTGGCTAATCGGCCTATTCCACTGCATCCTTTTCAGATCTATTGTGGTCCTGCAGTTCTAAAAAATAATTGATTTATCTCAATTTGTCCCTATCTGACAAAATTTTTAGTACTAATTCTTCCATTGCGAAAGTAACTTACATTTCTCTGTTTGAATCTCACCTTCGCTATAGTCTGACTTTCTAGGGCTCTTGTGAAAAATTGTACAACCATCCACCTTCAGAACTAAAATCAGTTCATACATAGAATAGGTTTTAAAAATTGACCAAAATTGACCATATCACTCAGTGGCAGGATTCTATATTGAACGTACCTTAAACTTTTGAGTTACATCGTCCTTAAGTCACATTCACTATTTTTATGTATTTAGTAAAAATATCACTTTTGTATTCAATTTAATTTTATTTTGTTTCATTTTATTCAATTAAATCTCATTTTATTTATTAATTTCACTTATTTTTATTTAATTATACCGAATTTTATTTAATTTCGTGCCTTACGGAAAATGTTAGGCAATGGGAAAAGAAAAAAATCTGGAAATTATTCTTTCCCCAGTAAATTGATTTTAATATAAATATTACCTATTTGCACAATTGGATACATTTTTCCAGATTGCCTACAAGCAATTTTTTTTAGTATAATTTCATAACCCCATTAAAATGTGACGTGATCGCCATATGTTGTTACATATTAAACAACTGATTCCATTTAAGATATTTATTTGACAAGATGACAATCTGACATAATTTATTAACCCGAAATAATTTTAGAAATCTATATTAATATCCCCAACCTTTCACCAGGTGTTTAGGCATAAAAGAATAAAACATTTTAACGTTAATCTGATGTTTTTAGTAGACAAAACGTGTAGGAGCGCCCTGCATATTTGATTAAAAAATTTTTTCCGCTTTCCAATTTCATTGATATTTCACTTTCTTTAAGTTACATTTATTGATCTTCCAAAAAAATCCTTGAATAGGAAATAAAATTTTATATAGCAATTAACTGGAAAAAAAAATTAATTTATTTGACTTTTTTTTTGTCTTGTCTTGTCATCTACCTACGAGAGGAGATACTTTTCTTATATTTTATTTTCTATTTCTTGCGTTTTCCAATAATTAATATTTTACCAGGTGGGCAAATAGGAAAGTAGAAATATATAAAAACAAGTAGTGGATCATAAAAAATAATAAAGATTAAAATACGATTTATAATAAATATTGGAATGTCTACGTCTCATCGATCGTCGAACACGTTCAAATATTATAGGCGTTTTACTTATAGTACCACACGATATTCGAATACGATTCTTCAAATAATTGATATCAACTATCGGTCTGTTGTAAACTGATGACTTAAGGTAGCCTCATAACCATAAATCACATGGAACTAATTCTGGAGATCGATTTGGCCAGTGTTGCGGCTCTCCTCGACCAATCCAAAGGTTGCATCTAAATATTACCTAGAATTCTGACCAAAATGTACTGGAGCAACTTTGTGCTATTCCAGGAGGAGTAAAGAAGACTACCACAAGTTCCTGTTGTTTGAAGCTACTGATATGGAGATGGAAAAAAGTTAGGGGCATATTATCCCCAATTATAACAAACGAACCAGCTCTCGAATATGTTTTAAGTCTGCTTTCGTTTTCGTGTAAAGTAGGATGCGAGCACAGGTACAGTTGAAGAAGAGTATGCTTAGATGGTCCTGCAATGTCTTACCATAACCATGGACAACCATACATGAACGTCGAATCTATAGATCAATTTTAGGAAAAATGTGTAGGAACATATTTTATAGAAAATATTATGGGAAACATATTTTATCCAAGCTTTTTATTAAAAGCTGGAACGATCTCAAGAAAATCTAGAAAACTGGACAAAGCAGAGGTCCTAGCTAGGGGATGAAGCACATTACTCGAAACTTTTTGGTTTGCCAAAATCAAAATTCTGAAAAAATACTGCGTTTTAATCTGGTGAAACAATTTTTTTGTTACTTCTGCTTTAATAATATATTTTTTATTTGGTCTGTAAACCAGTATCAATAATTTATTTACTATTCGATGGATGTATCATGTACGGAAATAATATTAATTTTTAATAAATTCCTAATCATAATAATTACTATTCATAGCTCAAGTCTTCCGGCAGACTTCCAACTATGAAATAATGTGAAGTTGTTAATGAGTCAAAGGCCAAAAATAGAAGAAAAATTACTTTCTTACAATTTAAATTAAATAAAATTCCAGTTCTAACAACTTATGTCATGACTATCTGCGAACGTGTTTCACCAACGACTCTTCATATTTTCCGTCCTCACCGTCCACTTAATTATATTGCAGTTTGCTTTCGGTAATATTTTCATCACTTCGAGGAGGCAACCGACATAGTCGTTCCAAAGGGAATTGACAAGGTGATCTTGTTGGAGTAGTAAGAGTATTGTGTATGCTGGTATGTACGGCAAAGGGAGAGGCGGAGATAGAAAGAAAGACGAAGATAATGTGTAGGAAGATTGTGGAGAAGATAGAGCGGTGAAGACTAGAAGTGGCGGAAGATGGAAGATTAGACGGTGGGGTTGCTAGTGAAGGGACGGAGCAAGACGAGGGAAGTGGGGGTGATGGTGAGGGGAAGGAGAATTCGGATGAAGGAGTCTGTGAAATACTTAGGGGTGTGGTTGGATAGTCAAGTATCCTTTAGAACACACATGTTAAAGGCGGCAGAGCAGAGGAAAGTGAGGGCAGCATGGCTGGTGAGAAGTGATATGGGGCCGGGAGAGTGGAAGAGGAGGATAATTGGTAGGACGGTAGAGGAGAGTATGATGTACGGTGCGGAGGTGTGGGGTGAAAGAGCGGGAGTGAATGCGAGGGTTAGGCCACTCCTGTGGGTGCAGAGAGGGATATTGCTGAGGGTGGTGCAGGGGTACTTGACAGTGGGTGGACTGGCAGCATCGGTGCTGGCAAGGACCTTCCCATTGAACGTGATGGCTAGAGCCAGAAATAAACGCTGGAGGAGTGCGACCAGAGAGGAAGTACAGGAATGGATGGAGGAGGAAATGGAGAGAAGGTGGGAGGAGTAAAAAGGGCGCGCTAAAAGGAACGAACTACTCCTTGACACAGGTGTTCACTGAACATGGGTCGAGAGTAGGGTATCTCTACAAGATCGAGAAAAGAGAGACTAGTGTGTGCGAGAGGTGTGAAGTGGAGGATGATGTGGGGCGTGATTAGATGCAGGAGGAACGAGGAAGTGCTGAAAAAGATAGAGAGGAAGCTAGGGGAGGCGGTGTATTGGGAGAACATTGTGGAGATAATGTTGATGGGGGAGGAGGAATGGATGGAGATAAGTGGCGAAGCAGAGAGCATGGTTAGGGGAAGAGAAGGACTCGATATGGCATGAGAAGAAGGAGTGAAAGTTAGGGAGAAGACGACGGTGTGAGCGGAGAGTGTGCAAGGGACCGCCTCCCGTCTCGAAGAATGCCAGGGTAGTGATTCCGAGGCGGGGGTAACGGCGTTTGGGTCCTGGAGCCATTCGAACATGAGTCTCCCATCCTGGCCCGAGAAAAATAAAGAGTATGGAAAACGACAAAGAACGGTTCAAGAGATTTTGTATAGTGATCTTGAGTTTTTCAATGCCCATATTGGCAAGTTAACATAGCCCAAGTCTATATTCTCACTCAGTTTGGTAAGATGGCTAGAGGTATAGAGTGTAGTGAAGTCATTCAAGTTATTGGTCCATTTATATTCTAGCCCGAGTGGTGTGAACATTAGGCTCTCTAGCCGTTGACAAAAAATCAGGATTTGCCTTAAATCTAACTCTCACTTTCAAATTTGTGTACCATTCCCTTTCAAATTAGAGCTTACGGAGCTGTGTCTACTCAGAATAGCTGTTATTTAGTTAGGCGAAGCAATAGAGCATCAAAATAGTGAGTTTTTGGCAAAAATACTAGTGAAAAACAGACTGAGCCGTCATTTAAAAGACATTACTTAGTATGAACCTGATATATTTTCGACTCACAAATGTTGCTCACGAAATTGTTTCAACATTTCAAACGAAAAAAACGTCATTTTTGTAGTTTTCTGTTAATAACACGAAAACTTATGGAGTAACCGTAACAAGATGAATTGTAGATAATAAAAATACGAATACGAATTTGTCAGCGAAATGATTGGATAATTAGGAGCGAAAAAAATTCGGAAAAACTGGAAAATTCAGACATTCAAGTAATTTTTTTAAAAATTCATATCTTCGTCGTTTTTCAAGTTAAAGCGTTGAAAGTCCTTTGTATGCGCGAAGAGCAGGTACCATGGGACAATTACTTTTGTTGCAATTGCAATTTTTTAATTCGATTGCCACGTTTAACTATGAAAAAGCTAAAGTGCTAAGTATGTAGTGATAATAATCAGAAAATGACTTTTGATTATCAACTATATATCAATAATTATTGAACGTGAATTCTTTATTGTGCTTGTTTCATCGGATTTTGTCTATTAACAATATTTTTTAAATATTTGAATATTAAAAGGTAAACACTCTTCCGAATATGTTATGGGTTTCCTTCAACCCGGCAACATCGTGTGAAAATCATATTACCGCGTACTCCGAACGAACCCAAATGGTGAAGATTTATCGAACAGCCCGTTGCTATGAAACCACCTGACTCGCTATTTGCAAGCGCGTGCGTGTGCTCTTCCCTCTCACTTCGTCTATTGACTGATATTGATTATCCAGTGGCGTTGGTATTGTCAGTGTTTATCATTGTATTTTCAGTTTTATTTGGCCTCTTAAACCTTTGTATTTACTGTGTAGTATGAATAACCCTTTTTGTGATTTTGAATAGTGGAGTGTTTTATGTTTGTGCATTTTTCAAATATGAATCAATATACTAGTGGAAAGCGACTTCATAACCAAACTATAGAGGTAATCGCTAATATTTATAGGTAAGTGAGTGAGTAGTAAGCCACTGGTACGTTTATGACAAATATCCCACACCGATGCCGAGTAGATTCAGATAGGTTTTCGAAACTATAATGTTTTTCACATGATGGTTTTCTACTAGGGTTTTTGTCATGAAAATTCACCTATTGCTTGGCCTAAGTGTGAATCACTGTTACTAGAGCCAACAAGCAGTATTTATTTTATATCTACCTCTACTCTAAGCCATGTTTTTCAGATTTTCTTCTTTTGGTGATTTATATAACTTTGCTTACTAGTTTTGGTAGTGCAGAAGCTTGGCAGGGAAAAATTGTAGTTGTAGCTCAAAGATCCTGAGCTGGATGTACACAGCTATAATAGTGAGAACAATCACCAGTTGCGGAGCTATTGATGACGAGGAGAAGCAACCTCTCCAGAATTCCTGTATACGCATTAAATGCGGCGGTAGCCATGAGAGTTTTGCAGAAAGAACAAGATACAGACTAAGAGTTCAGTAACAAAAGGAATAGGATCTCATCAACCTCAAGACTTAGAAAAGACAAAAAAGTCTAAAGCAATAGAAGGGACTGGGATAGGAGTGTACAGGCCAGGAACTCTGAAAGCATCCAGGAAACACATGTAAGGAATTAAAATGGCAGTTGAACTAGCAAAAAAGGCTGACTGAAACGCCCCTTTGGAGACCGAAATTGTTCTGCAGCAATTTAGGAAACTACAACCAGGTGAGAACAAATGGATGCCTAAGCCAGAGTAAGACTGAACTAAACAATTTTGACAGGTCAAACCAGTGGAGCAAGAAGAATGAAGATTCTGTGGAATAGAAGAAGATAACTACATATGCACATACTTACGCAGTGCATAGAAATACAGAATCCTAGGAGACTACTGCATAAAAAAGGGACACTTACCTAAGCTTAAATCTTAGGATATCCTAAAATTCCTCCAGAAAATAGGTCTAAAGGGGGGACAATAGATCTTTTAGGTCTTAGTGATTGTCACTAAGTTATGAAGAAAATTATAATACAAATACATAAACCTCTTTTGTATGAAAAATAAGAATAAAAAACTTGTCCAAAAAAAGGCAAAACTACTACTCGGGCTACAGCTACGCCAGGTGATAAATTTAATTTTACACAAATCTTGACAATGTTAGCAGAGGCCATTCTTATTTTGGTTTTCTAATGGCAGGATGGGTCACAATTTGAAACATATGACAATTGACAAAGTGTGTTTTTGAAAAAATGTCTGCAAATTATTTTTTTGAATTAATATATTCAAATCTGGGACAGAATAAATTTAATATGATAATAATAATTCAAATTTCATGTCTAATAAATTCAAAAAACAAACAACTAATAAATCATGATTGATACATTTTTATTAATTATTGTTATCCGAAGAATCAACAATAATAATCCAGCTAAAGTGCTACATTCAATAATAAATCTAGTTACATACGTGGTATATATAGGTTACAAGAGTTCAACGAACTTTAGATCCGACTACAGAGAAGGTAGTACTAAAAGGTAAGTGGGAATGTTTACAAATCAACTCGAACTCGGTAAGTCTTGCTGAATTTGGTCATGTTGTTTAAAACTTCAATTATTCGATAAATACGAAATTTTCAGTTAATGAATTAGAAAATCGTACAGTATCTGTCAGAATAGAAAAACTAATACGCCTATAATAGAAATTAACTTGCAGCACCGTCGTCTTTCATTATGTCTCTTTCGTACAGGACTCTGGAAGTCAATCACTCCTATTTTCAAAATTAGTAATAAACTCGACTCAAATAATTATCGTCCAATCAGCCTAAACTCATGAAATTTATAATTTCAGGAGAAATAACCAAATTTTGGCTCCAGGAAAATACTATTCCACTCGAGGAGCGCTTCAGTATGTGCTAGAGTTGAGTCTAGTTAACATTGTGAGTTTCCAGAAAGGTACAGTTGTTAGTTTTTAGTTGGTGTAGGTGTAGGTGTAGTTTGATTTGCAAATTTAACACAAACTAAACTTGCCTATTTACCTGGTTGGAATTCCCAATTTATTTGTCAAAAAAAATTTTGGCCTGAACTGCTGTTACTGGGATTTTACCTGCATTAATATGTATCTACTAGTATTGTAAACGGTTTAACGATAACGAACAATTTCGAAGTATGATAGGTTTGTTCCAACTGGCATTTAGGAACCGTTCTGGAATCGTATAGAGTACAGTATAGTGTGCAAACTCGAATTAGGTATGGACACATCAACCTTATCACCTCTTCCAAAAGGTAGTCCCGAGAACGATACTATAGCCCGTTCAGTACAAAAACCGTTGCACGTCATCAAAGTGTCGAAAAAGAGACGTTCGTTTATATCATGTCATTCAATTGCTGCTGTCAATCCTCTGTCAATCACTATGTTAAGCCTCTCTAAACTCAATAAATATTGAAATTTGTAGGTCGCATTGTATTAAAAAATATAAATATACGTTTAAAAAAAGGTTTCGTAATTAATTTCATATCAAATACAGCTCGTAGGTTAATTAAATATTAAACTCAAACTAACGTCAGTCTTAATAAAAACTTTTTATGTTGGCAAAAATGCGCGCTGTTGCCGCGATTAAAATGGTTTATTTCAGATTCAGTTGACGTCTTGACATTTTCGGGGTTATGTTGTGACAAAAACTGCAAATAACTGTGACTAATTTTTCACAAGCAGTAATGAGTTATCAAAGTTAAAGTCACATCCAAAAAAACGTATAAATGAAACTTAATAATACTGCAATAGTTGATGCATTTACTCCTGATACTATTTACAGCGTTTATGAAGCAAGTATGTATAAGTTCAATATTATACCCAATCGACTCCATTTATTATATTCTGTTACATTATTCTTAATACTTGGCAATTATACATGGACATTTTTTTTATAGATAATCATGTCACTTTAGGAATGTTACTGCAGTAATTGGAGGAAGAACAATAATTATTAAATGTAGAATGTTCCTGAGTAGTTTACTAAAATATGATACATCCACAAAGAGGACTTATGGAACTTTCAACAAAAATAAACCACTGTATACATTTGTTTTTATTAATGAATCCTGAATTTTCCAAAATGGTGCTGTAGGCTGTTCATGTCAAAAGGTATGTTACAATGATAATGTAAAATTTTAGACTGCAAAATTGTTTTTATTCTAGATATTTTGTATTACATGCTGAGAATGAAAATGGTTATTTTGATGGAGCAGAAAGTATATTTTTATATGAATCTCAGTTGAGTTATTATCATGGGAAAATGAATGAAGAACATGTTTTTAAATGGTTTGAAAACCAATTACTTACTATTGAATCTTTCTGAACCTTTAATAAATTATGGCCAACGCTTTTCGATAATATTAGGTTAATGCGACACAATATAGTATTCAATCAACAAATGTTGAAGCTGAGCTTATTTATATTGAAGCCCAGTTAGTAAATACAAACTGTATTTGAACAGAGATATAGCAAATTATATGTTAGAATTCAGAAGACTACACAACTAGTTTAATACATTCAAAATTCTTACTTCAAATTATACCTAATAGACAATAAATGCTGTTTTACTTTTATTTTTACAAAAATAATAATATAGGTTATTTGAATACTGCCCTTTCAATAAATGTTTTTTTCAGAAACAAACCCCCCAACAAAATAGATTGTGGATTTGATAGAACAGTATAGTCACAAAGTATTACCTACCATCTTTTTAAAAATCCTATTGAGTTAATACTGGCTACTGCCAAGCAAGCCGATAGATGCATTCCAGAAGTTGCGGGTTGGAATTGGTTTGACTGTGAACCTCTCAAATTTGAAAGATTTCTATTTGACAATTATTGTTCTACCTAATTTAAAAAAATAGTATTACAAACTTTTCGGTATAGTAGCTAATTCATAAATTTGCAATGTTTCTTTTTAATAAAACAATTCCATAAAAATTGGGGTGGCATTATTTATCATTTTATTTTAATCATGATATTCAAAATAAGTAATTCAGGCAGCATTTTCTAAAGGTACATGTGTGTATCACAAAGTTTTATAAAAACTACAAAGAATTAATTTAATAGTTTTTATTGAATTGAAAGGTCTCATTCGATCAATCATTTATTAGCAATAATTTCAGTTGCGGTAGGTGCTGGAGAGCTAAAACAAAATGGTAAATATAAATTTGGATTGATTAGAAGATGTTGGAGTGATAAATAATTCACCAATATACTGATAATTATAATATGTATTGATTTCAGTGCTACGATTTAGTCAATCATTTGCATATACCTTCACTCGGAGAATAGAATGGATTTGCTCTCCTTTTCTGAGCTGTGGTGGTGCTTGCTGCACAATTTTCTTTTGCTATGATCATATATCTCAGGATGATTTTCCTTGTTGAGAATGACCTACACACTAAAGCTTCACATCCCGGCTTTTCTAAAAAAAATTTAAGATTTATTTCAACAAAATATAAAATAAAATTGCCTACCTTTAAAAAGGAGGTAGATCCAGGTTATCAGAACTTTTTTATTTATAATTTGTCTGTAAACCTTACATCAATCTTTCATATTGTAGTGACAACATTTTAGAAGCCAACATGTACTTAGGTAATTGTAACCTAAATATTATATTAGAGAATATTTTTTCCTTGATACTATTTATACATACATGCATACATGCATACATGCTAACCTAACCTAACTAATTAAGTGTGTGGTATAAACATACAAATAAAAGTGTTAACATATACATACCTTTTTAGTGGTAAAAATAATTCCATAGTTTTTAAAATAAGAATTTCTTAGTGCTGTACGGTTAACATACAAATTAAAATTTTATATGTAACATCTCTGTATGTAACTGAAATAAGTCGAAGTTTCTTTGCACGCAATAACCATCAATAACTAAACCTAACCTAGAATATTTGATAAACTTCATTTGACATATACTAGATTCTCATATTATTTCAATGGCTTGGCAACATAATACAGTTATGACAAATGTGACGTGCAACGGTTTTAATACTGAACGGGCTATATAATCAGTTGGAACGCGAAAGAAATACTTGCGCGAACGATACCTGGAACGGTTCTATCGCCAGTTGGAACGAACCATTACCTACAGTACCTACAATAAATTGCGGTTTACGTTCACTAGGTACAGCCCATTGTTAATTTTTAAAATTGGCACCCTGTACATATTTAATTTCCTGATGAAACTATCTTGTAGTTAAGTACATTTTGCATGGCACTTTCCAATCTCTCAAACCAAAGTCAACCCACCAAGTTTCAAATATGGAACAAACAAAAAAAATTTAACTCCTCACGTATGCATGTTTGTTTTGTTTGGTTATAAATAGTGAGATAGTAAATTGAAGCTATTAGTTACACTAAAACGCTACAGTAATAAATCTAATTTTGAGATGTTCTCACGGATACATTCTGTGAAATTTCTTTACCATCGTTGCTGGTTTGTAGTAGAGAATTTTAAAAAAATATCTTGAATTATATCATGCGAAAGGCAATCTGTTGGTTTAGATTTATGATTTACCATCAGATATCCATTAAATTCGAAATTTAAGAAAAAGTTTCCCACCACACGAGAGGTACAGTTAGTAGATCTTTTCAATCGAATTATAAATTCATATTTTAAAGAAGCTATAGGAGCGTAATATCAATAAATTGTTCAAAATTCTTCATTATAAAGTTTTAATAAAAATCGATACCTGTGGAAATAGAGTTATATCAAAAAAAGGTACCTACTATTAGAAAATAACGTCAACATTATCCCTTTTGCATTAAGCCGGCTGCAATCGTTGGAGGTGATCAAATATGATATGTTGTCAAAGCTGCAGGCTCTATTCTTAAAATTGCATGTTCAAAAAGTTTGAACGAAAATAGAACAAGAATAGTTAGTTCGTGCAGTAGCAAATTTGTATATTTCAATACGCCTACTCCAAGTTTTGAGCAGTCCATTCCATTTTTTGAATATCAATATCCTCTAGGTATTGTCATCCATGTTGTTATCACTTGGTATTCAAGGAACTATGTTAAGTATCGTAATAATTAAGCAGGAACACAAGAAACTCCTGGTCAAAAAATCCTCGGAGTCGCTAACTAACCTCAACAGGGGCTAGATAAGGAATGTGACGGAAACACCCTACGTAAGCAGATATAGGGAGGAACCTATCTGTCGGTTGTGCTTGGAAGAAGAGGAAAAAGCCTAACACATTATCTTCTAATGTGAAGCACTGTCTCATTGGAGATATAGGATATAGGTCTAGAGTATCCAAGGGAGGATTTCTCCAAGAAGAACTTAGTGAAAAGACTGAAAAGGGCTACTGGTCTCTCCACATAAACGTTATAACCTAAAGGTGCTGAGGTCTCGAAGCCTCTGACAGGTGGTGCCGAACCAATCAATTAACGTTATACTTTTAATGCTCCTCTGTCAATCACAACAAGACCCTGTTGAAACCATTACTAAGCTACCCCCAAAACTTCCCAAGATGACAGAGTGCAGGCAGCATAACGGTCTCCAGATCTTCTGTAGACCTTATTTCGGCCATATTTGTCATAAATATACATTCTGCACTCATCCGTGACCAATACATTTTTCCAATCGTCAATTGTGCAATTGACCAAAAGCAAGTCTGTGTCTTTTGTGAGCAGAAGTTAATAAGGGACCTTCAGCTGGACTAACAGGTAGCAAACCAACCTTCGTCTGACAGTAAAAGTACCAATTTCTGTTCCATGAGCTTGCCGAATGCTGCTTTGGATCATTCTAACGGTTATTATTCCGTCTCGGAATGATGCAATCCTGACAGAGTAATCCTCCATTGCTGTTGTTTCTATTCGAGCACCTGTTGTACAAAAATACGACTGAAATTCTTTAGAACATTATATAAGTTCAATGCCTCTCTCTTTCTTTTTCGTCACGTTTTTGACAAGTAAACAAATTTGTTTCGAGCATTTCATCTTGCTTGAGTTATAACGAGGATTCTATATCTAATAAGCTTGATCGTTCCTTACAAGAGGAGCCATCCACTGTTTCTACAGATTTATCAAAAGCTTCGACAAGCACTATGCGTTCTGAAACCGATGACAACTACAAGCTTGTTGTCAAGTGAAATATGATAAAACCACAAAGGAAATGCTTATTAATATAAATGTTAATGTTAATGTTAATGTTAATATTAATAATAAATAACTAAAATGTAATTGATTTAGGAGTGTATATTTCATTATTCCACTAGTGGATAAAGTGGTACTTTATATGCTTCATCAGTGTGAATAAAACTCCAATTATAATGTGATTGTAGTTAAATAGTATTCCATTATATAACTTATTGCTAAAAGGGAGTTAGTTTGATATGTCAGTGACTTTGTGAATACTGCTTCAGTCAACTGTCATCAATTAATAAAGTAGTGTCAAATTTTAGGTAAGCGTCATTTGCTTTGTATTCGACGGCCACTGAAAGTAGGCAACCTCTTAATATATGACAGTTTACTGGAGCAGTGTTGCCTTTCATTGACCTATCAAAGTAGCTTCGTAAATTTCTATATATATATTATTATGTTTATTACTTTTTGTATTTTTTTAAATTATTATTTGTATATTATTATTTAAATTTTTTTATATTTTCTTTATTTTATTGTTTTAACTTACCCTCTTTTAAGCTAGCTCACCTATAACTCGGGAACATGAAACTCTGGCTCTTACTTTTATTGGTACCAATAAATATCATTAACCTTCCACTACATTCGGAGTACTGAATCGATGAAGGTTTTTCAATTTACAGGAAAGCAATGTAGACTGGAATATAGAGAATTCAAATTCTCCTGGAACACAGGACCAACTCCACGTCGTCTTACAGGTATGTGCCTTTTTCACTTTTTTAAATTTTGACTTTCACTTTCTTTCTTGACTTTTTAATGCACTAACCTCAGTTTTTTTTACTTTCTAACTCTTTTTCTTTAATTTTTGTGCTTTTTTTCAATTCTCAACAACTTTCTCTGCCCCTTTTTAAAATTCGGCCTCCCTAACTACCTTTTTTAAACTCAATAATCCTCTTTGCTTGTGAATTTTTTCACTTGATTTTTTTCTTCTTTTATTAGTTTTAATAAATTAGTTTTTTATTTTTTTTTATATTAAATTGTATCAGAAAAAAATTTTGTTACGTCCATGGAAAGCTTTCCTCTTCCTTACTATCTTTGACCTGACCACGTGTTTTAAAATTTTAATATCTATGATCTGTGTTGTGAGTTGCAAACAGTTTAGTTTGAAGTGATTTAATGGTCTGTCTGAACAAAATGAAAGTTTCACTATTTAGATAAAATAAAATACAATGGTACTCAATTAAACAATTTAATAATAATACTATGAGTGCATTTATATGAAAAATTACATGAATATCAATTCCACTTTAACTAATAACGTAGCAAAGAAAAACAATGAGAACACAGAAACAAACTTGACCTAAAATAAAATGGTTCTTTAGATTTCGAGGTACCTAAGTTGTAATTTAGAATTCTATTAAAATAAAGCTTGTTAATGATTTTAATTTTTTTTATAGATGTATATCTGATTAAATTCTGATTCTGTTACTTTTATCGGTACCAATAAATATCATTAACCTTCCACTACATTGGGAGTACTGACTCGATGAAGGTTTTTCAATTTACAGAATATAGAGAATTCAAATTCTCCTGGAACACAGGACCAACTCCACGTCGTCTTACAGGTATGTGCCTTTTTCACTTTTTTAAATTTTGACTTTCACTTTCTTTCTTGACTTTTTAATGCACTAACCTCAGTTTTTTTTACTTTCTAACTCTTTTTCTTTAATTTTTGTGCTTTTTTTCAATTCTCAACAACTTTTTCTGCTCCTTTTTAAAATTCGGCCTCCCTAACTACCTTTTTTAAACTCAATAATCCTCATTGCTAAGTGAATTTTTTCTTATCACTTGATTTTTTTCTTCTTTTATTAGTTTTAATAAATTAGTTTTTTATTTTTTTTTTATATTAAATTGTATCAGAAAAAATTTTTTGTCACGTCCATGGAAAGGATTCCTTACTATCTTTAACCTGACCACGTGTTTTAAAATTTTAATATCTATGATCTGTGTTGTGAGTTGCAAACAGTTTAGTTTGAAGAGATTTATTGGTCTGTCTGAACAAAATAAAA
This sequence comes from Lochmaea crataegi, assembly GCA_947563755.1. NCBI lineage: Eukaryota > Metazoa > Arthropoda > Insecta > Coleoptera > Chrysomelidae > Lochmaea > Lochmaea crataegi. The sequence goes on from OX387427.1 coordinate 9,946,130, forward strand.
GTTTCACTATTTAGATAAAATAAAATACAATGGATCTTAATTAAACAATTTAATAATAATACTATGAGTGCATTTATATGAAAAATCACATGAATATCAATTCCACTTTAACTAATAACGTAACTAAGAAAAACAATGAGAACACAGAAACAAACTTGACCTAAAATAAAGTGGTTCTTTAGATTTCGAGGTACCTAAGTTATAATTTAGAATTATATTAAAATAAAGCTTGTTAATGATTTTAATTTTTTTTATAGATGTATATCTGATTAAATTCTGATTCTGTTACTTTTATTGGTACCAATAAATATCATTAACCTTCCACTACATTGGGAGTACTGACTCGATGAAGGTTTTTCAATTTACAGGATTGCAATGTAGACTGGAATATAGAGAATTCAAATTCTCCTGGAACACAGGACCAACTCCACGTCGTCTTACAGGTATGTGCCTTTTTCACTTTTTTAAATTTTGACTTTCACTTCCTTTCTTGACTTTTTAATGCACTAACCTCAGTTTTTTTTACTTTCTAACTCTTTTTCTTTAATTTTTGTGCTTTTTTTCAATTCTCATCAACTTTTTCTGCCCCTTTTTAAAATTCGGCCTCCCTAACTACCTTTTTTTTTCTTCTTACTATAATTGTATAAAGAATTATTAGATTTTAATCAAAATTAAGGTAAGTCTTTCTTTCTCATTTATGAATTCCTATAAATAATGATATTTTATAAAGATTTAATTCTTGCGTTCGGTTTTATTGTAAGCTTTTTAAGAATAAACACAGTTGATTCAAGTCTCATCATCATTGACTGGTATTTCCCCACTATATTCTTTCCGAATTTCCCTATTTTTGTTATTATTCTTATTTTAATGATTTGATACCATTTCAATATGTACTTACACGAATCACCAATTGTTGTACCTATAGATGTCGCTTACCTGTAAAAAATAAAAATATATTAGAAAAATACTAGATTGGAGCTGGAAAAGTCGAAACATTATCATCTTTTTACATCGATTTGTGAACTCAGGCACGGACTAAGTTCAATTCCTCGTCCTCCTCACGAGTGTAGTGTACCAACAAATATTTATAGTACTAGCAAGAGGTACAGTGATGCAAAGCGATACCGACAACACCTTCCGTTTGTTATTGAAACGTGCGAATTCAAAAGGTTAACAGATTTGGACAAAACATGTCCCAATGTTAGTGTCATCATGTCTGATGAGACTACATTTAATACAAATGGACGAGTTAATAAACATATATGTAGGATTTACGACAATATCGACTTTATATTAATGAATCACTGTAGGGAGAAGACATCTGGAGGATAAAAATACATATCTAGGTTTCATAGATCTTGAGAAGGCATTTGATACAGTACTTAGAAATAAAGTATAGGAAGGGTTGAAAGATAAAGGAATACACGGTAAAATAATAAAAGTTATTCAAGACATAAGACAAGAATTTCATAATACGTAATAACTTGAAGTCAGAAGGATTTAGAACTAGGTTAGGATTGAGACAAGAAGGATGACTAAGCCTAACTTTATTCAAAGTTTACATGGACACCATTATAAAGAAAAGCGAACAGAAAACAAAGAAAATGTTCATTGGGCACGGATATTTAGAGAGAGTAGAAATAGCGGAGGGAGTTTTTGCAGATGATGTAGTACTAATAGTAGGTAGCAAAAAAGAATTACAAGATAACATAAATAACTGAAAAGAAGTTAGGGAAGAAGAGGGCATGAGAATAAACAAAGATACTAAATACTAGCTTATGGGTGCGAATCTTAGACTCTCTCAACCAGACAAAACAGTAAAGTTCAATGAGCAGAAATGAAGTATCTTCGAAGAGTGGCAGGAGTAAATAGAATGGATGGAAGTACAACCAGTATTAAAATTCATACAACGACAACTCAGTTGGTGGGGTCACCTTCCACATAATGAATAACAGGAGGCAGGTAAAACGGATGTATGAGGCAAAAACACAAATAAAGAAAAGAAGAGGGAGGCCACGACAGACATGGAGCAAAGTTGTCATATATATAATACATCGCCAATATATGCCTTTCATGTATTTGACAAGTGACACCTCCGCCCTCAACGACATACATTGCACGACAGCATGTACATGTGAAAGAAAAGTACACTGTAAGATATCAAATTAAAGTATATAGAAAGATAAAGCGTTATCTTTTATTTAACAAGAAGATACATCATGGCGCAGTCAAATTAACTACCTAAGTAAAATATTTTCAAATCTCACTTGGGGGAGAGGGGGGGGGTTTAACAAATAGCATGTAATTTTTTTTTCAATACAAAACCATGTAAAATTGCGATAAAATAAAGTTAAATGAAAGTAAAAAATTTTTCTAGAGTAAAAATATGGCGTAATTCGACGTAATTCATGTTTCTCGTATTCGCCCGAACCCCGCCGAGCAGTAGGAATGGCGAACTATCGATGGTTTATCGATATTTTTGACTATCGAAAAAAATCGATAGTGTTCGGTACTATATCGATAGTTGAGATGTTTAGGTGAAGAATATAAATATATTTTGAAAGATGATATGGAGTAAAAATGCGATCAAAAAATGGGATAGAGAGGGACGAGAGAGAAAGAGGGAGAGATAGGAAAGAAAGACAGAGATGGGAGATAAAGAGAGAGCGATAGAAAAGAGAAATAGATGGGAGAGAGAAAAAGAAAGATGAGAGAGAGAGGAAGAAAGATGGGAGAGAGAGAGAGATGAGAGGGCGAGAGCGTCGCAGCGTAAAGAGCCGAGTAACAGCGACGCACGTACAGGTTCTAACCTGCTTTGTTTATGCACTTAAATATTTTATTTAACAACTATTTTCGTAACGTGGACTGAATTAGAATAATCTTTTATCAATTTGAATCGATGTATTTATAATTTAATTTTATGACAGTGATTTTAAACTACGGCAATATTCTCAAATCACAATTGTATACTAGTCTTTGCTAGTCTTAAATTGAAGTAATAAAACAAATTGTTTTTTTTTGTTTTATTTTTAAATCCAACGGGTTTACAGCCAAAACACATTTCAAAAAAAAACCTCATGTGAGATTTGGGGGGTGGGGGAGGGAGTAAAGGAAAATCTTACGAAATCTCACCAGGGGGGGCGGGGGAGTCGAAAAATCCTAAAAAATGTCTCACGTGTCTCCTAGTTAAGGTTCTCTACCTTTGCTCTCCGTGTACCAATTTTAAACTTTAAGGTACCGTTACATAGTAAAAAAATGTGCCTTTTAGTACTACATATACAAGGTGTTTCATTAAAAAAAACATATATTGTCTAATAAAACCACGCAATTTTTTTAGCGAGTGAATTAGAAATAGGTTTTTTATATAAATATGTCAAAACAAAACTTTGGAAACCGCATCCCATTATCTAGAACCGATTAAAAACAGTCAGAATATAATGAGAGACCCTGTATTTTGGATTGCGAATATTTCTGCAAGGGATACCGACTGGTTATAATTATTTAGAACACATTTCAATTTCTGTATTTTATAATAAAAATTGTTTCACTATAGAGCCTACATAATTTTGAAATAATGTCATTTTATGGTTTCGTAACAAATTTAAAATAGCGTTATTACAAAATTAACCATAATATTGTGAGAAACATGAATTTCGTTAAAAAAAAGTAAAACCCATAACACTATTCACGCACACTGCATAAGAATATAAATAAAATTTTAATTGCAGCTTTATATCGTTAAAATTATTAAGTAAGATTATAATGGATTTAATGAAGATATTAAGTAGCAGCATGACTCGTAGCTTTCATTTTTACAATTTAAATGAACTCACAATTAAAATATCATTCGGTTAACGACTTTTTGGCACAATCACAATAATTATTTCAAAGAAAACCGAGATTTATGGTTAAATACAATTTTTACCAGGGTTATAGCAAAAAGACCAAACTGAGCAATTTTTGATATGGGCAAAATTAATGGGTTGGTGACGTTACCGTCACCGCGTTACCGCTCCGCCTCGACTGTATCATGTGCGTGCTGAAATCTTTCAAGATGGGTAACGGTAAATTTAATTGTAAAAATTTCCACTTACGATAAACATTTTTAAAGGGGGTTTATTTAATTGTAAAAATTCACACTTACGATGGGAGTACGATAAAAATTTCAAAAGGGATTCATTTATTTGTAAAATTTTCGATTTACCATGGGCGTACGATAAAACTTTTGAAAGAGGTTAATTTATTCGTAAAAATTTCCATCTACCATGGGAGTACGATAAAAATGTTATAGTGGGATCATTTATTTGTAAAAATTTCAAAGAGAAACAGAAAAATCTCGTATAGTAACTAACGAAGAACTGAAACCAGATTAGTCCCAGCTATATTCAAGCTCTGTAATTCCTGATGAGGATCTAAATACTATAACAGAATATAGAGGATTTTTTTAGTAGATTTGAAAATAGACTTTTCTAATGGGCACATCTTACTAATGGCATCAATTGAATAAAGTTTGTTTGTGTTTTTAATGCCCTTGAGTGTTATTTTTATTGTTTTTTTACAAATTAGAGTTAAAGTTGTTGCTGGCGTAGTTTTATCTTCAATTTTATTACAAAAGACGACTACAAGGATTATTAAATAATTATACATTTGATCATTTATTACAGAATCTTCCAAAATGAGTCACAAGTTTCATATTAAATATTCAATAAGTCACAAACGAAGGCCGAATTTATGAGTTGAAATATTATGGTTAAATAGAAATTTATTCAAAAGACCAATATCTGTCGGTTTCAACTTAATGTGATGTAGATACTTCAACTGGTATTAAAATTAATAAAAAGTATCATATAAAACAATTAGTCATCCAAAATAAAATGGAGAAATAAAATCTATTTTTGTCGATGCTCACAATTAATTACATGTATCTAATATAAGTAAATAAAGAAGCTGACGACTGTTATTAAGTGTATTTAAAAAGTCAAAATATAAAAATAATTCAATGAGTCATTAATTTACGACTCAACATTCATAATTTATATTTGATTACACCTTAACCCAATCATTATCACTGTCACTTTCACTGACATTTTAATTTTTTGATATGAACCGACGGAAGATTTACTTTCATGTACATATTTTTGAAAAATTAACATACTTCTCATTAACTTTTTATATAATTGTAATATATGGGAACCATGGGAACTGGTACACGAAATTACTCAAACTTCTAGTTTTTATTATAGTATTATTATTTTTATTCGTAATATCACAAAAGCGTAGAAAATAATCGTTCATACTTTCGACTCAAGATTGTCTTGTCTTAAAAAATATTAATTAATAAACAAACTATAACTGACATAGTAAAAACGTGATTTTTTACTAAAGAAAATAAGGTAGTGATTTAGAAAACTTTTCCTCATCCTTTATAATATAATGCTTTATTGTGATCGAGAAACTGTAAATTTGAAACTCACTAAAAGCGCACATTTTTATCCTATTTCGTTTAGTCTACATCACATTTAAAATATGTTAGTTTCAACTGGTACACTCTGTATATTATAACCATAATATCTTATACCGAAAAATTCTTAAGAACTTAGTCGTTCACTTCCAGGTCTTTCTCTCAGGTTTCCAGTTGCTCGATATCCGCCTCAATCATACTATCTTCATTACTGAACTGACCGAATGAAGTGGAAACAATAAATCCTCTTTCACATTACACGGTTTTAATCGTGCGGTTAAAAATCGTCCAAGTTTTTGCGGCGAACATTGTTGTTTTCACATTGACACCTAATTTTACCGAAATATTTTTATTTCATTTATTTAGTACGACAATATGAATCGAAAAAAACTTTGTGCTTTGTGGTTGCTTCATCGTCGCCAAAAAAGAATAGCACGAGAATGCCTTTTTTGGGCACTCCAATAATCAGAGGAGAAAGGAAGGTCTTGCTTCAACCAAGGTTATTAAAACTTCAGCATCAATATAATCCATTCTTAATTCCACTTAAATCAATAAACATACGCTGTTAATGTTAAACTGTCAAATGTGAAAACATGCATTTAGTTACGTAGGGCACTTCGGCGAACACGCCGGTGCGGCTTCTAACTAGGCACGGCTGTTGCACGACACGGCACCGGCATTTAACCGTAGCCGTATAATGTGAAAGACCCCATACATTTCTCAATTTCAACAGCGGTACGGTTTTTAAACGCACGATTAAAACCGTGTAATGTGAAAGAGGCGTGACTGATGTAAAATTCTTTAGAATACAAAAGTAAACTTAAAAACTTATCAACTAGTCAGATAAGCAAGTGAATTTCCCCAACTTTAGTGGAGCAGTTTATATTGAACATCAAAACGTAATAATTAAATCTTATGGATTATTGATACTTGGTGGTTTAAAACCAAACAGCTTTATCAAACTGTCAACTTTTATAAATTTTTTTACAATTATATACTTTTTGTACCTTCTGATACTGTCAGTTCATGAGCAGTATATATTTATTAACTCTTAAAACCATGTCCAGACACAGTGACCAATTATTCAACCGAATTGACAAGGCTGAAATGCTGTTATGAGGGTAATTTATACACTGACTGGTACAACATTGAAAGTATAAATGCAGTCGTAGCAAGATTCTACCGATACAAGATATTTGTGACTTTTACTTTTTCGGTGTAATTTTTTTGGTTGCATCCATATGGCTGCAAGGCGTTTTGTTTTTTACTCATTGAAATACTAAATTTATCGTTCCACTCTGTATATAAAATAAAATTTGCAATGACAGGACGTCTTGAACAGGATGGACAACTTAAAGATTGTATTGTAAACTTAAAGTTTCAATCGGTACTGAAGGGTCGACCTGCCTAGGGCTCACCCCCGTTCTTAATCCACACATACAGATTGCGAAAATCCCTTTCTTACGCTGCGACTTATACAAGTACGACAAGGAAACTATGAGCAAAACTACGTGAAAGAGAGAGAAGACTTGTTAGCCCAGCGATCTCTCCCCTCTACCAAAACAGTTGGGCGTGTGTTCATCGCCCCTCTAGTTCAACCGCTGTTGCCAGAAGCTCAGATTAATTTGTAAAAATGATATTTTTGTCACGTTATCGTTAACCTTTTTTCGAGCTCATGCACTATTAGGTAAAATTAAACACCTTCATCCGGCAACAGTGTCCTTTACATAGAGAACTCACATTTAAACGTATGTGGTCTTTTCGCTACAGACCTTGGTTGTTAGCGCACGCCGTTGTATTTGAAAATAAAACATTTTACAATGCCCACATTAAAATACGAAACCTGCGAAAAAGTGCAAATTATAAAATGGTATTTTGGAGGTTATTCCGCCCATAAATACGAAATATTACTCCTCATAATAGAGGGCAAAGTTCAGGGGAAAGGATCAGTAGGAAGACGCCAGAACTCATGGCTAAAATATTTAAGGACCGCTCGTCTGCAGAAATCCTTCTTGCTGCAGTTTCCAGAGCTACAATTGCCATTTGAATCGCAAACCTTCGGCAGGAGAGGGCGTGATAAAGAGAAAAAAAAACACCCTATTATTCCGGTATCGTTACAATCCACCTTATCGTCTTTTTTCTTCTCACAAACTTCCACTTTCTCCAGTTCAGTACAAATAAATAACAGCATCCACACATTAAATGAAACGTCCGCGTTAAATGTCCCTAACATACATCAGTAGGTGTTATCAAATAATAATCTTTGCGTCATGTTTTCCAAAAAAAAAATCTAATAGCTTAGATAAAGATAACGTAGGAGACGAAGTAAGTATGCAGGAAATATTGAACCAGTTCATAAGCTGCATTTATGTAATTTTTATCGTCAAAATATTATAAATCATAACTACCTAACAAGGGATATCCTTGTCAACGTGAATAATCTTCTAGAACCGCCCATACGTAACAATAAATCCAAATCACCGTAATAAATATATCTCTGCAAACGATAAGACCTCAGTTGATTTACTTTTTTTTTGTTTGATAAATGAAGTGATTCAGTTCTACTTTACGCAGTGACGTATTTAGATGCAACGAATAAAGGACAACGAGCATTTTATGAAACGTGATAAATACTATGTTGTTTGGATGTGTAAATTGTCTTAGTGGAGGATCATTCGTTGTTGGGTGTTGGGGAATTGTTGCTATTTACATGGCCCGCTTTTGAGACAAATGTCGCCACCATCTTCTTATAAACACTTAAACTGATAACTTTCTTCGTTTTTGGTTTATCTTAGAACACCCAAACAGCCAACTGACTTTATTTTCGGGTTCATAAGAGTAAATCAATATTCCAAGAGCCCGCGACGGCCAGACTTTCGTTATATCATAAAAGCTGAAAGTTTTTCTATATGCGCCTCTAGTATAGGTAAGAACGATCCTCACCCATGATACCTGGGAAGAGGTTCCTTTGGCAGGTAACAGGTAGCAAAGTTTTTACGAGTATCCTACCGGCACGCCTTTAGCACACTATTTTCAGTGTTTGTGAATGGATAACAATAGGCTAAACCCATATATTGACCCCAACCCGGGTGGTACTACCTGCACTTGATAAAAAGAAAGAATTTTACAATGAAATCAATGCCAAACTATGAAAGTGGCTTAAATTCTCGTTGGGTCACTCTGTGCTCCCTTTGCATACCTAATGAGGTTTTATTACTCTATACCTTTCTGAAATCTAGTAAGATACACGCAAAATTGGGAGAATCTATTTGTAAAAGCTTACCTGGATTACATGCAATCACAGGATGTGACTACAGTCCTGCATTTTTCAGAAAAGCAAAATTGAAACCGTTTAAAATATTGCAAAAATATGTAGAATTCCAGCAAGCCTTTATGAATTTTGGTCACAGCGAAATCAAAGAAGATAATAAAAAACAGCAAGAGATCTTGATTGTTATTCAAAATTTATATGCTATCTATATAGTGTTAGTAATTTGAATGATGTTGATAATGCTAGGCTACAAATTTTTATTGATTCTTATACCGTGTCTGATGTGAACGAAGCTTTTAATAAGAAAAAGTTGCGAAATTTCGACGCTAGTTGCTTACCACCTTGCAAAAGTGATTCCTGCAATTTCTGCGAGCAAATTATACAGATACATTCAAATAAAAACGGAACATAGAGGTTTAGTGTATTGTCCGATCTAAATAGTCCACCAACAAAACATTTCTATAAGTTCACTTCAGTGAATATCAAGTATTGATCTGGACAGCTGGATTCAGAATCACTGTAGAAAAGCCCGCCCCTTCTCCTACCAAAATTTGTTAGTTATGTGCGAGGTAAGTCCGAAGTGCGACCTGCGATTTAGTATTGAATAATTATTTGATGGGGTTAGTAAACGTCGCTACATATGGAAACAATATGCTTACGTTTTATGTTGTTAAAATCGAAAATTAATTGTTAAATTTCCTTTAACAATTAATGTGTCGAGTTAAGATAATATGTTTTGATTTCTTTTAGCCATAACGGCTTGCAAAATAAAAATAAATTCGTAAATAAAACAAAATAGGATTCGTTAGATTGAAACAAAATTATGGGCTTGAACACTCACCGATCGACTGACTGTCTGACGCTAATTAAGGACCGCCCACAGTTGAGAATAGGGAGTGGTGGGAATTGTACGATATGTTATAGGTGTCCAAATAAACGATTGTAATAATCGTGTTTTTAATCTGTTGAAGCTTGATGTTGGTCGACTAGTTAAAAAGCAGTTCTGATACAATGCTTAAAATCCCTATGTTCCGTTTTTGTTTGAATGTATCTGTATATGTTGTATATATGGAACAATGCTCATTTGAAAAACCCAACAACATATGAACCAACCAGTAAACAATGGTTGGATTCTGGAAAATTACCAATACCATTTTAAATGGTTTGGAGGGGATCAACTACCCAATTATGCTAGTGATTCTCTGAAAACCATGTCAGGTATGTAATAATTACATAAAATAATTTACACAAATTTATAACTATTTATAATTAACTAGGTTTTATTTTACTATTGCAGAAACAAACGACGGTGATATTGATAATGACCAATCCGACGACTGGAGTAGCGACGACAACAACGATGACAATGAGGAAATTATTGAATATTTGTTTAATAAATTTATTTTTCTGTCAGTTTCTTGTTTTAAAAAAAATTATTCTTGAATTGTATTTAAATACAATAAATTTTATAAAACTTATATAAAACAAATAATAAGAATTAAGTTATTGATTTTATCACATGAATATTTTATTATAAAATTTTTAATGAATATTGTTTTAAAAATTTTGTATCTGTACTGTAATAATTTTATTTAATAGAATTTCTTGATAAATTAGAAAAAAAGATCACGAGATAGGGATGCGCAATACTATCCGATATTCCAGTGTATCGATACTTTTACTTCCGATACTCGATATTTTGTATCGATACTATGCTTTTCGATACGGGATTTTTAGTGGTAGCGGCAAGTGGCGTTATCTATAGTGATGAGCGATATATCGTGATTTTTTAATCACGTTGTGAAATGATGTCGTGCTTTTTTTAACGAAACTGAAAATAAAAAACGAAAAATGTGCAGTTTTTTGCGTTTTTCTGGCTAATTTTGAGGTTATGTGGAAAAGTCACTGATGAAAAAGTTATAGATTTTCTGAAAATCTTTTTATGTTCAACTTTTTATTCTAGGAACTCGACTTTGGACCCCCCCCCCCAAAAAAAGTGTTTTTTACCGAAAAAACGTTATAACTCGAAAAATTTCCAATATTTCAATTTGAAATTTTTTTCATGGTTTGTGACTATCGAAGCTACCTTCTACTAAATTTTCATCAAAATCGAACATTTTTTAAGGAAACTAATAATAAAAAACGAAAAATGCAGTTTTTTGCGTTTTTCGAGCTAATTTTGAGGTTATGTGGAAAAGTCACTGGTGTAAAAGTTGTAGATTTTCGCAAGATCTACAACTTTTATGATCAACTTTTTATTCTAGAACCTCAACTGTGGCCGGAAATCGCAATAATGTCTTTTTCCACATTTGGTTACCGCTACAATACAATCAAAAAGTAATTTGTAATGCAAAACGTAGTAAAATGTAAAACACTAAAAACGACTATGAATGTTAATGAAGTAGATGTTTAAAATGTTCACCGCGAACGTCTTAGCAACATCATAATCTTAAATAAAACTGTCTTCTAACAGTGATCGACCTAATCGCAAGCGTTATTCGTTCTTTTAAGTCATTTAAATCAAAAGGTTCAGTTTTGTATAGAATACTCTTCACATATCCCCACAAAAAAGAAATCTAATGAGGTAAGATCAGGTGATCGCGCTGGCCATTCTATCGATCCTCGTCTCCCTATCCACCGATTGGGAAATATTGCATCGAGATTCTGCCGGACATTGCGTTGGTAATGTGGTGATGCTCCATCCTGCTGAAACCATATCATATTCACTGGAACTTGAGGGTTTCCTGGATCAGGATAAAAATTTGCCAAACTTGGAATGGCATCATTTTGAAATAGTGCCAAATAATGATCACCATTCAAATTGTCATCAATGAAAAAGGGACCAGTGATATGGTTTCCAACCTTTTGAAGGTATTGCGTGTGTTCTTCTCTCATCCAGTAAGGCAATTTTGCCGATTAGTATGGCCGTTTAGTGAAAAAGTGCACTCACTAGAAAACATAAAGTCTTCTTATTAGATAATATTGTTATTCAACATGTCTATCATTCGCTAACAAAATTAAGTTCTCCTATCAAAATCAGCTCCTGAGTATGTATCATTTTATAGGAAAGCATTCTTTTATTATCTTTATTATCGATGCATGGCTAACATTGAATGTAGTAGATGCCTGTCTGCTCGATGTATGTGGGTTTTCCTCAAACTCAAGCATCACATCTAATTTAATTCCATCACTCATTGAATTGGCAGCTGGTTTTTTTAATCTGCTTTGCATGACCAAACTCGCGAAACTGCTTCTCTATTTTACGAATTGTTCCTTGGTATATAGGCGGTAAATCGGGAAATTTCTCATGAAATAGGCGAGTTACTTCCTGTCGTGTTCGGGTTTTATCTCCGTAACCAATCATTTGTAGAACTGTTATTTTATGCATTTCCGTTAATGTAACCATTTTTCAGAATTGAAGTTCTAAATTTGAAACTAAAATTGTAATTGAATTTACTGTTTGGACCGTTACTTTGTGGAATCTACTCATATTAATGTTATAAATGAAAATAACTGTGATGTAAAAATTCTAAGGGCTGACCCAACAAAAAAGTTTTCTAATAATGTTAGAGAGATTGTCAATAGTTCAAATTATATTTTCAATGATTATGAGAAAAAATACATGATTAATAAAAATCCTCAGTCTCCACAATTATATGGAACTGTTAAAGTATCGAAACCAATTAGACCTGTAGTTTCTTACGTTAATAATCCTAATAATAAGTTAGCTAAAAAACTAAACAATATACTTAATAGCTATGGAGGTATATTTAAATACTCAATTGAAAATTCAATAGAACTAATAAAAAAATTAAAAACATACAAATTACAAGACTAAACTTATTTCATTTGATGTTACCAATATGTTCTCTAAAATTCCTCCAAAAGAGTGCATAACACTTGTTAAAAAATTACTAGAGGATAAAAATATTAATCCAGGAATAATATCAGATATACTTAATTTGTTTGATGCATGTATTAATCAGAATTATTTTACTTTTGATAATAAGGTATATATTCAAAATGAAGGTTTACCAATGGGAAGCCCTATATCACATTTTTATGGACAGTTTAGAAAGAAAAATCTTTGAATGTAACATTTCAAAAAATATATTATTTTGGTATAGGTATGTAGATGACATATTAGCTTGTTTTGTAGGTAGTGAACGACAATTAGATATATTGTTCAATCATATTAATAATTTACATCAAAAAATTAAATTTACACTAGAAGTTGAAGAAAATAACTCAATCAATTTTCTTGATATTAAAATTCAAAGAGTCAATAATATACTTGATTTTTCAATTTACAGAAAACCAACACATACTGATGTGACTATACCATATAATTCTAATCATCCCATGTCACATAAATTAGCAGCATATAATTCAATGATACATAAAGCATTTTCAGTTCCTATGAACAAATATAATTTTGATAGAGAAATTAATATAATTAAACAAATAGCCACATCCAACGGTTATCCATTACATATAATAAATAAATTAATTAATAAAAAAGAGGAAAAAGTGGCATTACAATTAATATTTCCTGAAAAAGCTAGGGAAATTCAAAATTACAAAACCATCACATATGCTGGTAATATTTCTAATAATATTTCAAAGATAATATCTTGTTCAACAAATACAGCAATTTCTTTTAAAACAGAAAACAATGTGAGTAAAAAATTGTTAAATGTAAAAACAAAAATACCACCATTAAAAAAGTCTGGAATATATAAACTTAAATGTCCAGAATGTAATGCTGTCTATATTGGTCAAACAATTCGAAATTTTGAAATTAGATAAAATGAACACTCACGAGCGTACAGATTAAAACAGCCAGATAAATCACATTACGCAAAACATCTTCTTGACACAAAACATTCATTAACACCTAACACAGAACTAGAAGTACTGCATATTTGTGATAAGAAACAAGAACTAGATTTCCTTGAAGAACTAGAAATAAGAAGACACTTAAGAGACCCACAATATGAAGTTGTCAACGAACAGATAAATCTAGGGAGCTCTCCACTAATAAATTGTCTTCTTAAGTAACTATTGTAAAGATCAGCAGATATAGTTTTCCTTGGTTTCCTATATCATTGCACAGTTATACTGATATTAAATGGGAAAAAGATATCCAGGATATCCCCATAGGGCTAATAATACCTAAGCTTTAATATTTGTAAAATCATATATTCTTCTTTTTTCTATTCATATATATTAAGTCAATGACAAGATAAGTCACTTACTATTTGGTCTAGCCAAAATATTGAACATCAAGTAGGTATATAAAATGTAACTTCTGTCATTCTGACGATGATATGTCAATATCGAAATAATTATCAATATCCTTTCATAATTTTTTCATTAAATAGTGGAATTGATTAGAAACAGTTGGTTTCATTTATAACATTAATAAAATTATAATACTGACAATTTAAATGACAACTTATGTTAGATGTCGAAGAACAAAAATATATTATTCTAACGCTTTGACAAAGTTTTGAAAAATAATTTTTCCAAAAACAGTGACCGTTCAACGAAGAAGAAACAACTACTTCCCGGGCTACATGCCCCGACAGACATTGAATTACACTTCTAAGTCAAACGGGGTTGGTATATCTACAAGATTTAAACCAACCATTCTGGTTTGCAACTAGAAGGGATAACATAACTTGTAGACCGGTTTCGGCGTATTGCGCCTCATCAGTACAAGGTATATGTTATCGTCCGACAACTTATTTATAATTACAAAGCAATTTGCTAAGGCGTTTTAAACCAACTAACGTTGCCACGGAAAATCTTTGAAGTATTTTCAATGGATATCATCTAAAAAGCTCATTGCTTTGGTTTTTGCTTACTTTCTTATTATCAAGACCTAAACGGGAAATGAGTTTTGGGTATATTGTAATAAGTTTTGAGTATATTATAGCGAATTTCGATGACCACATCATTATATTTTATTCTATATTAATTGTTGCAATAAACTGGAAGACGATAACATAATAGAAGAGACCTTTCAAACGATATATCACAAGCCTACACTTCCCAGTTAAAAAATTGGGGGTTGTACCTGTCATTCGAAGGGGGTTGAAGGTAGGGATCGCATTTTCACGTTGAAGAATGTCAATTTATAATTCAAATTTGACGTATCAATTTATGCCGTTTAGCTTTTACAGACAGTATATAATTTTTGAGTTTCCCGCGTTAAGCCGGTTTATAGTTTTTAGAGACCAATTGACTCTAAGTGCCATCTGTTCTTCCGATGCGGTATCCAACGATAATATTGTCGGCTTATTACTGGAAAATGGTTTACAGTGATGCTATATTAATTATTGTATAAGACGAATAATACCTTGATCTATCTTAAATCCGGTACTGTTATTAAATATCACGTTCAGAAACCTTCGAAGCATACTTATTGTTACGGTCTAAATTGACCTACTTACAAAACAGTTGTAGACGCGGTGATATTTTTTACGTAACCCGTATTTATAACATTGACCAAAAATAGTGAAAACCAGTCCAACGATACGAGCAAATGTAGTCTAAGTACCTATCAGATTAATTGCTAGTGCCTAGTACGATCTACTCCCGCTTTGATGATTCATAAAAAATGTTTTGAAACATAAAAACCAACACTATAAATAGTAAGTTTGCGGTTGAATGGTTAAGTAGATAACTTTGAAAACAAGTAACAGGAATTTAAGAAAATTTTAACTGCTTTAATAGGGGGTTTTGTATTGTATTTCAAGAGGTTGTACAATTTTTTTAAATAATTTATTGTTTTAATTTTCTTTTGAAGATTTAAAAATAATCCACTAGAGGCCGCACTAGTGGGGGGTACATATATGTTTTGATTTTCCATTTGACAGCAACGTTAAACGTACCCAATAAAAATTCTTACTTTTTTAAGGTTTTCAAAAATGCATATTTTCCCCGCAAATGACAAAAGATAAGAGATAAAATGGATAAAAGGAAAATACAAAACATATGACCCCCCCCCCTAGTGTGGCCTCTAGTGGATTATTTTTAAATCTTTAGAGGAAACAGATCGTTTATTTAATTTAAGTACCTATTAAACATAACCAGTCTTTCAAACGATATGCATTATGATTTTAATAGACAAATAAATTAAATATTTTACGAATTGGATAAATATTTCTCTAGCTTTCAAGGAAGATTTGTATACTTTGCATATATTAGTTTTTTAAGCAAGATACTGACAAAAATTTAGAACGTTTCTCATATATCTACCTACTAATAACCATAAAATTGTTTTTTGAATAGCAAAAATATGTGAATCATTAGTTTACTTTTAATCCAGTAAACGAAGGATGAAAAGTAGGCAAAGTGTACAAAAATCCTGCCGGTCCATGAATTTTCCGTGAAGGGTAGGGTTTGACTAGTAATTGAACATCCAGAAATTTTACACACCTAATCACCATTTTGGGGGGTATTCCCGGCCCCAAAGTTCCAAAAATTGGTTTTCTGCCAATATCTCCTAAAATATGGCATTTAGAGAATTTTTAATATAGGAAAAAAATGAAAAATAGTTCATTATCTACAAAAATGGTCCTCATGATTTTTTTCGCAACATCAATATTTTTCGCAAAAACCGATGTTGAAAAATCCATAATTTTGAGGTTTCATGGATTTCTTAAAGACCATATGTAAAATGTCTATCGACCTGTTTCGAGTTTATAGAATAAATCCTTTCAATTACCGCTCGTCGTCTCATTAGCCACTTCCAATTATAGTTCTGTGATTTCAAATTTCAACCTTGACCATAAGACAATTGACGTCTGCCAACGGTCGCTTTCATTTTTTTTCAACGCCACGAGGGACAACCTTTTCCGCTATCGACTCTCTTCGAGGAAAGACCTCCATTTTTTTAAAGCTTTTATACCTTTCCTATTTAATGAATATTGCTGTGGTAAGCACAGCCCCTTCTTCAACCATCACCTTTTGCGGAAACAACACTTCATAAGCTAAGTACCTATAAAAGTACAAATTCTCCTCACATTTGTTCATTTCCTGTGGCAGAAGATACTTTTTATTTTTATGATTCAATTCAATTTAAGGAGGATCCAAAGGAACCAAAAAAGACTGAAACTTTGACAAAGAAAAATGAGACTGAGGAGAATGAAACTATAACAAATGATAATAAAAACGCCAAAGTAACTGAAGCAAAAATTAAAAACAGTACAAATGAAAAAACTGAAACTGCAACTGAAAAGAATAAGAAGAACAAAATCGGGATTCAAGATACTATTGAAAATAGTAATATAAACAAAATAACGGAATCAAGTAATACAAAAAAACAAGTGGACATAATCAAGAAAGGAAAAACGACGAAGAAACGAAAAAGAAATTCAGATTAAAAATTTAGTTCTAGATTTATATTTTTGATACCTAGCAGAATAAAAATGTTTTCCTACGATCACTACCCAAAGTAGGCTTTTGCACTCTCAAATCTAACCGCAAAGTTGATGTTTTCCGCGAGCTGTCATAATTTGACATTATTGGCGCTCTTAAGCAGAAAGTAACTTTGGCGCACGCCTAATTTTATTTATAGATAAAAGAGAGCTAGTAGTTATTTTAATATAAACTGTAGAATAAATAAATATTTTAGTTGATTTTCCAATATATTAAAGCATCCAACAGTATTTTCCGTAATAATTTATTGAGAAATAGGGAAATCTAAAAAATATCTGACAATAATGTAATAAATATCTGACATTGATGTAATAAGTGTTGCTTACGAAACTGCAATCTTGAAACTGCCAATTACAAACAATGGCAATAGGTAGGCAACACAACATACTTGCAAATAACTTACGGATTATAAGAATCAAGTATGGCTATGTCAAAGAAAGAACCTAGTGCATTGTCACTGAAATATTATTTGAGATAGTTCTGTGAAGTGTAATTGTATTAATATTTTACTATAAGTCGGTAAGTACTTAAAAAAACAAGAAAAATGATATACTGATTTTTCAAATACACCGCCAGATATTGTCGAGGCGGCCAAAAAAGTCACTTTAAATCTACTTCCGGAGAAATCCAAATTGTAGTGCGAAAATGAATATAGTCTATTTATAAGTTGGTGCAGATCTAAAAAAATTAAAAGATATTCAGAAAATGTGTTATTAACATATTTTGGGGAAAAAGCAGCAACATTAAAGTCATCAACCCTGTGGTCCAAGTATTCAATGCTAAGGCAAACATTGAAAATAAAAAACGACATTGACATTAGTCAATATGCAAAATTAATTGCATTTTTTAAAAAAAAAATCTGTCGGTTATAAAGCAAAAAAATCTTTAACTTTATCCAAGGAGCAGTTGGAGGAATTTATTCGCAATGCACCCGATGAAGACTATTTATTGAAAAAGGCAATAAATAATTATTTCTATGTCTCCAAAAAATATTAAATTTTTTTATAGGTTGTCTTAATTATGGGTATTGCTGGTGCGTGTAGGAGAGATGAATTGGGAAAAATGAAATTAGATGATATTCAAGACAAAGAATCCCTTTTGATTGTTCATATTCCAGGTTCGAAAACATAGCAGAGTCGAATATTCACAATTGTTAATAACAACACACCAGAAGAAAACGACATCGATTACGTTGCGTGTTGTAAAAAGTATATTTGCATAAGAAAGCAATGCCAAAATAGTTCAGAAAATCGCCTATTTTTTCGATATTCCAAAGGAAAATGCGCAAATCAGGTAGTAGGATTAAATACGATTGGTAAAGTACCTACTGATATTGTCAAATATTTAAATTTGCCGAATCCTGATTCTTATACAGGACATTGTTTCCGGCGTACATCTGCTATCTTATTAGTAAATGGCGGAGCCGATTTAATGCAACTAAAAAAACATGGCGGATGGAAAAGCAGTAATGTGGCAGAAGGGTATATTGATGAATCCATAAACAATAAAATAGAAACTTTCCAAAAAGTATCTGGTCAAGTTTCAGCTCAAGTGCCAGAAAAAGTACCCTATCTGTTTTGTAACCCTTCAGAGCCATCAACATCTGGGATAAACATTAATACTTGCCACCAGAAATATTTGACATTTTCTAACCTTTCAGAGACATCTACCTCAGGCATAAACATAAAAGGTATGTTTGTTTATTATCGTTTTGTATTCCGTTCAAATAAAATTTTAAAAAGTTGTAATTTATTTAATGAACTAGAATATTCATACAACCATAAAATCATAAATCTTTAATTCATAAAGTCTATTGTCATAAGTAGGCAACACAACATGCACTTTTTTCTTCAAATAGTAGGCTTAATATGTCAAATAAACCAATATTCTAATGAAAGTAACACGTTTTTAATAAAAAATTAATTTTATTTTGGTGTGATCGTAGAAAAAATCTTGTGTGTATTTCGAGCAGAAAGTCTTTTGATAGTCTCGTCTGACAAAGTACTACTTTCTGCTCTTGATACACAAATAGCTATTGTTTCCTTTGATTTTTGATAAGATTAAATTTATTTTTAGACAAACCATTTTTTTAAATTTATAACTAGTTTTTCAATATTTTGTTTTTAATTTGTCTCATCCCATAGTACAAGGGAACAAATAAGAAAAGTAAAATTATTATTATAATATGGCGTAAGCCACATTTTTAATTTATTTATTCTAAAAATGAGCCTAAAAGTGGTTTTTTGAATAAAACATACCTCTACTTAACCCAAAAATAAATCAGATCAAGTATTAATTAATATGTTATAAAAATATAAAGTTTTTTAGCCCTCCTGTAAAATTTTGGTTTTGTGTCTTACGTCCTATTAGAATTAAGGTAACGTTATATTAATTACAGCGAAGCAACGTCTCCACATATAGGGTCGTTGAAGTAGCCTTGATCGATTTTTCTTCAAAGTTGGGGTAAAAGCTGTCTAAGTTCTTGGAGTGTCTGTGGGGATGGCTCTTGGGAATTCAAAGCTCTTTGCAGGTGGTCCCTGGATGCTGGATGGGATTGAGGTCGGGTGATCGAGAGGGCAGTGCCAAAAGCGGGATACCTGGAAGTATTAGAATACTCTTGCACGATACGGAGAAGCCGCGAAATTGAACTTCCTCCCTATACTACAAAAGTTACAAATACAATTCTGCTTTATTCATTTCATTACTTTAAATTTGCGTGACTAATGTTTCTTCTTTTTGTTCAAAGTTCGGAAATTACAATAATTTGCAAAAAGTTGTTTTCAATTATTAGTAATTTATTCTTACATTCTTCGCAATATGAAGTACTAAACAAAAAAGACTGTCTGTACATTCGATTTTTTTTCAAGTGCTGAAATAAATACGTCCAGTGACGTACTATTGACGGATTTAAGATGTGATGTAAACACCTCTTCTGGAATTGGAACTTTTTAAACTAAATACAAACGAAAAATTATGTAAAATATAAACAAATATAAACTGCTCCACAAATGTTGAATTTATGTTAAAATTTATCAACTGTTTTATTTAACAAGGCATATCTACGGATCTAGCGCTGGATCATCTAAACAAGTTTGTCTCAAAGTCAATAGAAGACAAAGAGATGCGATGACCACTTTCTTAGACATCGAGGGAAACATCCACAACAATATGCCGATGGATAAAGGCAACTCTGGAGGATATGATAATAATCTTCTCTCTGGGGCAAGTCATCATCAAGGCAAGGACGGGTGGAGGATGTCCACAAGGAGGAGTGCTATCACCATTACTATGGGCAGCCTTAGTAGACCACCTCCTTATAGAACTGTTTACAGCAGACTTTTACTGTCTTGGATACGCAGACGACTTTGCTATTGTAGTCAGGGGCAAGTTTGCAGGGGTGATTTCGGGAAGAATGCAAACAGCCTTAAATATAGTTGATAATTGGTGCTTATAAGATAAGATAAGGTAAGATAAGATAAGATAAGATAAATATGGGGCTTAAGTGCTTCTGAGAGCCTCCCCACTACGACCTTTGCAGATCTATTGTGTATGCCCTCCTGTTATTCTAGAGTTCCTTGTCTAAACCCGTCCTTATTACTAGACGGATGGCGTACCTCAGGTCCTCCATATATTGGGAGGGTTGTGGTTTTTCCTCCCCTATCGTTGAAAACCTCAGTCTAGTCAGGCCTTCGCAGTAGCACAGTATGTGTACTGGGGTTTCCTCATCTTCTTGGCAAAACCTACATATTGTTGTTTCTGCCAATCCGATGTTGTTCATGTGTTTGTTAAGTCTACAATGCCCTGTAAGGAGCCCAACCAGGATCCTGATTGTTTTCCTATTCTGACTCAATAGATACTCCGTGAATTTTGGCGAGGGTTCCTTGATGAACTCTTTGGCCTGCCTCATTTTGGCGCCTTGTTCCACCATTCTCGAGACTGATTTTTTATCCAAGTGCTGCTATTTGTTTTTTGCAGCGCTTTCGCTATGCCACAGAAAGGTTCTGGGCCAATCGGAGAACAACTTGCCCCTTCTCGGGCTAGAGAGTCTGCCTCTTCATTGCCCTTGTGATCTGAGTGGCCTGGTACCCAAGCTACGGACAGTCTATTACGACTGCCCAGCTCTTGTAGCGTCTCCAAGCAGTCCCAAACAAGTTTGGAATTTATCTGCATGGAGCTGATTGCTTTTATAGCCGCCTGGCTATCGGAGTATATGGCAATGGTCTTTTCCTCAAACTTTTGCCTTAATAGCTCCCCTGCACAGTGCTGTATTGCTTCAACTTCTGCCTGGAATATCGTCATATGTTTACCCAAGCTCAGTGAGACTCTTATCTTTGGCTTGGCTATATATACTCCTGCTCCTACACCTTCCTCGGTTTTTGAGCCATCTGTGTAGCAGGCCATTTCTGCATTAATTGGAGGTCCTTTCTTCCATGCCTCTCTGCCTGTTATGACTGTTTTGAAGTTTTTTCCGAAGCTATACTTGGGAATCATCTCGTCCGATGGCATCCCCATTATGGGGTCGATATCCAACTCATTGTATAGCTCGTTATACACCTTACCGTGTAGGCTACTAATGGGTGCTTGCCCTCTTGTCAGTCTATTAGTGATTGACCTGGCTTCACCTTATATGTAGACATGGAGTGGCGGCAGGTTCAGCAAGACTTCTAGTGCGGCTGTTGGGGTTGTCCCCATGGCTCCCGTGGCAGCCAGGCAAGCTTGCCTTTGGATACCACTTAGCTTTTGGATCGCCCCAGCCTGCCGAGTCTTTGGCCACCATACCACCGAACCATATGCTATCATGGGTCTGATGACTCTTGTATATAGCCATATGATCATTTTTGGTTGTAATCCCCAGTTCTTTCCGCACATTCTTCTGCACAGATTGAGGGCTATCGTACCTTTTTGTAATATTTTCTGTAGGTGTTGATTCCATGTCAACTTGTGGTCAAATATGACTCCCAAGTATTTTGCCTCTTGGGCAATTGGTATTTCCACTCTATTAAGAACTGGTGACTTCAGTCCTCTCAGTACTTTCTTCTTCGTGAAAACCACTATGGTGGTTTTAAGAGGGCTTACAGTTAGTTCCTCCTCTTGGCACCATTTGTTAATTATGTTTAGGGCAGTTTGTGTCTGCTCCGAGGCTGTATCTGCGAATTTGCCTTTTACAATAATCGCGAGATCGTCGGCATACCCTAAGCAATACATGCCTTTGGATGTCAGCCTCTCCAGTAGTTCGTCTACTAGGATAGCCCACAGAAGTGGTGATAACATCCCTCCTTGCGGGCAACCCCTACCTGCTCTAGCTGTGACTGCGGTATCGCCAATGGATGATATGATTACCCTTTTTTCCAAACTGGCGATCATCCATCGACACAGGAGGAGTGGCACCCCCTTTTTTTCTAGAGCTTTGGTAATTGACAGTGTAGATGCATTATTGAATGCACCCTCAATGACTACAAAAGTTGTCATGGCTATCTCTTTGTCCTCTAGGGATTTTGTTAGTAGCCTGTTGAGATCATCCAGTGCTAAGTCTGTTGACTTGCCTGGCTGATACGCGTATTGTCGCTCGTTGAGAGGGTTTGTTGATAAAACCTCATCTCTAATGTATCTGTCTATTAGTCTCTCCAACGTTTTAAGCAGGAAGGACACTAGACTGATTGGACGTTATGATTTGGGCGTCATGTCATTTAATCTCCCTACCTTGGGTATATAAATGACTCTGCCCTTTTGCCACTCCGTAGGTATGTGTTGAATAGCTACACAAGCCTTGAATATTCTACAGAGATGTGGAATTAATATTTCCTGTCCCTTTTGGAGTAGGATGGAGTAGATTCCATCCTCCCCTGGGGATTTAAAAGGTTGAAACTTGTTTATGGCCCACCTTATTCTGTGTGGCCTTGTTATCTCTGTAGCAAGTTTCCAGTCCGAGGCATTTGGCCTTTTTGGCTTGCTTTGCGAACTATCCACCACTGCAGGGTCATTCAGAATTGTTGCGGCCGGAAAGTGTGCCTTGATATACTTTCCTCAAATGTTGTTGTGTAGGTATCGTCGTCCTTTTTCAGGAACCCTACTTTATTCACAGTACCTTCCTTTGCCAGCACCTTGTGGGTTCTAGAACATGTGGGAGTATCTAAAACCTCCTCACAGAACTTCTTCCACGATTGCCTTTTTGCCTTTCTAATCTCTTTGTTGTACTGCGTGAGCGTAGCCTTATATTCGGCCCAGTCTTGATTGATTTTTGCTTTATTAAAGAGCCTACGTACTTCCCTTCTTAGGGTTTCCAAGTGTTTACTCCACCCAATGGCTATACACAAGGGTTGTTAGACCAATGATTGCCTATGGATCAGTAGTGTGGTGGACAAAGACACTGCAGGCTATTGAGTATCACACAAAGGCTTGCACTCCCGCAAGTGCGATGGAAGTCTTGCTGAATCTGCCTTCACTACGCATTTTTATACAAAGCGAAGCCAGATCTGTAGCGCACAGATTACTGCAAAGTCAACAACACAAAAGCCAAACGCACGGTGCTGACTATCGAATACTTATCGAGTAGCTGAAAGCGGATGTTTTAATGGGGAAATCCATTGAGGCAACGGCCAAATAACTATACCAGGTAGGGAAGACTGGAAGAAAGGTGTGCCCATGAAGGCTGAGGAAACCTGGTATACGGACGGCTCCAAGACAGAAGTAGGTGTAGGAACCGGAATTGTAGGGCTAAAATAAAGGATAGCTATTCCAATAAGCCTATCTAAGAACGTCACCGTGACGGCGATTCATCACTACGTTTGAAAATATAAGGCAGGAAAGGACATACCGAGCAGTTGCCATCTGCACCGACAGCCAAGCTGCACTTGATTCCATAGAGGTCAACTCTAAGCTAGTATGGGATTGGATAGGTGCCTTGCAAGATCATGGTAGCCTGGGTACCAGGGCACGAGGGTCATAAGGGCAACAAATTGCCGCATGAAATGGCCAGACAAGGCTCATCAATGTCATTCATTGGACCGGAACCCTTCTGATGCGTTGCAAAGTCGACAATAAATATGGCCACAAGGAAGTGGATGGCACAGAGGACTTTAGAATAACCTAATAAGCAAAGAAAGGACAACTGTCAAAGCTGTAGTAAGTAAGTTAACAGGGCACTGTAAGCTTAACAGGCATCTAGTTTCGTTTCAAATAATGTTCTTATTTCCTAGTGTGGAAATTACCTGTATGATTAAGGGAGCAGGAAGTTCTGGTGTGGAATTTACTATCGCCGGATTGGTTAGATTGGTTAGTTCCAAAAACAATCATAACCTACTACATCTCTCTGTAAGATACTATGACGTCGACAATATTTCAAAGTGTGATAAATAAATTATTACCCAATATTGTCAATCACGCGATATTAACCAAAAATATCGTATCATATCGGTAGGTAAGGCATTTTATTTGTTCATTGGAAAGTCATATCGACACAAAAAGAAATAAAATCAATAATAATGATTTCACTGTTGTTGGCCTAGTTGTGCGCTTACGAAAGTAATAATATGGTCAATAAGTTTTTCACGTGGAATAATAACAGATGCCAGCTACACCAACCATTCATTTCAGTACATTGTTGAGTTGATTTAATACAATCGATATAAAGATATTTATTACTCTGTCGAAAATATCAAATTTATAACTGTCAGACTAACTTTTTATTACAAAAAGATACTCTTCTTCTCCGACCTGATACAAGAATATTCCATAGTTATCCTGACAATTTTTCATTTTGATTTCCAATCTGCTCTCTCCAATTTCTAGCTCTTCTCAAGCAAGTTTGCTATTCTGGTTGAATCATTCTCTCAATTCCTATTCAAAGTGGTTCTACAGTTTATGTACAATCAAAACCAAATTCTATATGGACTTTTGGTACAATTTTAGAACGTGTAAGAGATAGGGTTTATAAAGTCCAATTAGAAAATGGTTCTGTTTTCTTTCGAAACAGAAAATTTCTGAAAATTGTAGATAAGGATAGTTTAGAAAACAACTCAACTCATGTTGGTAATTTTCCGATAGTTAATAGGAGTAAATGTTATATAGAGATGGATAATAATGATAGTGAAAATAATTTAGGAGTTTCTTCAACTCAAAAAAGTGAGGATAGTGATAGTAGTGACTTAGATAATAGAGCTGATGCTGGTAGTGACGATAATAGTTCCGAAAGCGTTCATTCTAAGGATGACATTGAAAATCACAGTTATTCAAGTAGAGACGATACTTCAGTAACCGATACAGTATCTGAACCTACTTCCTTAAATTCAGAAACTTTGTTTCTAAATAGTAAAAAAGTAACTTCTTCTTGCAGAATTATTAAAAAACCTAATAAGCTAAATTTGTAACTTTTCCATAATTTATAAAGGGAGATGTGAGGTTTACAGATAGCGTACCGACAGTCGTAACTTTAGACACAACCACATCACCTGTCAACCGCCAGAGGTGACAGAGCAGAATATAACGATCACGGCATGATGAATAACAAGTGTCAAATTATAATTAACTACTTTGAATAAAAGCTTAGTAGTAACGAAGTAACTTTTATTATATGAAAGTACAATTTTATTTCATCCTATATCAAAGTATCTGCTCCGACTGTTCAATCGGTTCAAACAGCAACTGTAGAGTCACATATCACTTTAACAATATTGATTAGATACGTTCATCAACAAAACATGCAAAATCATATGGAAGCGAAAATAATATTTGGATAAAGATGATATTATATGACAATTATTAAGAATTAAGGCCAGCTTGTGCTGACCATAGTTCAATGTAACATATGGATAATACATTGAGTTGAAATATGAAATACGAGTGATATTTAATATTCTATTCAAGACCAGGAATGGATAGAGGAGGAAATGGAGAGAAGTTGGGAGGAGTATGAAAGCGCGCTAGAAGGAGCGATTGGGAATGGGAGAAATTTGATGGACCGGAGTTTCGGGGAGGTGAACTACTTATTGACACAGGTGTTCACTGGACATGGGTTGAGAGTAGAATACCTCCACAAGATTGGAAAAAGAGAGACTGGAGTGTGCGAGAGGTGTGAAGTGGATGATGGTGTGGGGCATGTGTTTAGATGCTGGAGGAACGAGGAAGTGCTGAAGAAGTTGGAGAGGAAACTAGGGGAGGCGGTATATTAGGAGAACATGGTGGAGATAATGTTGAGAGGGGAGGAGGAATGGATGGAAGTAAGTAGGTTTATAAGAGGTAAGTGGGTTTGGTTGGTGGGCATCCCCTTAGGAATGAGTCCAACACATGAGTTTCCCATCTCGACCCCCAAAAATAAAAACAAAAATCAAGACCAAACCTTCTACCGCTACACATCACTCCATTCGTTGGAGATCTTGTAACTCTTGTCCTCTTTAAATATCAAACCTTCGTAATCCTTCATCTCTAATGTTACGCAGCCTCTGAAACTTGCTACTCTCCATAACGACATGCATCTTAAAACTCTGAATCGTTTTCGAATTGTTGTTAACTTTCTTAAATATTGCTTCAATAGCATTGGATCTAGCACTTTTTTTTATTCTTTTGTGCCTTTTTTTATTACAATTATTCCAAAAACTGCATTCCATAACGTCAAATTGTTTTGGAACAACCCTCGATCTAATACGTATTGGAATTATTTTCCAATTTAGCACTGTTTTTGTATCTCTAAGATCTTGTATAAGAAAAAATAGAGAGACCTGGTTGCTAGTATCTCTAGAAAATTGTAATTGAAATAGCAAATGCCTTTTTGTCGAAGTGCGTAATTATACAGAATCTGAAGATCCCGTCAATTTTCCCACATTTTAAAAACAATTCAGATACATCTCTGTGTTTTTTTCAGGATAGCTAAATTGGTATTAAAACATGACAGACCGATAGGTCTGGTAAGAGTTGTTAAACTCCATCTTTAGATGAATGCCTTGACATTTACGTAGTAATAGATACCGAGTCGTGATCGCTGTGACTTTAAAGGAATGGATTTTGTAAAATGTAATAACCGATTTCAAGTAAACGATTAAACATAAAATAAAGGTATAGAATGTTTATTGAAATATACAAGGTGGGCCAAATAGACGTTTAATAAATAAATACTATACAGTATCGACGAGCTTACACTATCCATATATTGAAAACTATCTATACTTTTTTTATGAAATTTGGTATATATACAGTGTGGCAACCAAAAGTCCAATAAAAAAATCGCTAGTATTTTTTTGGGAAAAATTGACGTTTTGAAGCCTCCAAAAATGTACGCAAATGTTTATAAGTAAAAATAGTCCCTTTACCCACCTTTCCAAACAACCAAAATTTTAAATTCATCAAATGTCAATTAAATCCTATAACTGGGTGTTGCGATCTTAAGTGAGTCACACTGTATAATCATAGAAAATATTTTGACAGACATGAGCAGCAAATTTCAAAGAGAACACCCTGTATGTTATTAACTTTTCGGATTATACGTAGAACTTCAATGCCACTTTGTGTAAAATACCTTATACCTAAATTGCATACTTTTGAAGAGCTCAATTTTTTTTTAATTGACAGGTGCAGACCTTTTCATTAAAAAATCTAGATTAACAACCCCAATACCAGCTAAACTATGATGGGTTGGAAGCTTGCAGTCAGGAAGAAACGTTGGTATGGTAGAGGGATCAAAAACTGACATAGGAACAGGAGCTGGAGTTCATGGTGCCAGACCCAGGTGCAATGTCCACGCGTCGTTGAGGAAGTTTGCATCTGTATTCCAGGCAGAAATCTACGATATCGACACGTGTTTGCAAATGAACATCGAGAGGGGGTATAGAGGCCAAAAGATCCTCATACTCTCAGATAGTCAGGCAGCACTGAAATCTTTAGCATGTCCCCAAATCAGATGTCACCCCCTTTTCTCCCTTTACTGGAGTTGAGGTGACAAAAGGTGGGGGTTTCTTAAGAAATATATATAATGATTTCCGGTTTCTCAACGGAGAGTGGTCGAGGTAAAATAAAAGACAATTATTTAACGGCTTCACTAAATTATTTTACGTTTACTGAATATTTGATAGTCACTCACTTTTATGTCCGACAACAGTTTTATAGGTGTAGAGTAGGCCCAATAGAAGGTGGCTCACGTCGTTGACCTACTTTCAGCTGTCGCTGTCAAGTGACGATCGAAAGCACGTTGTTAAAGTAAACTAACCTAATACAAAAATAAAATATAATATGATTATGTTTAAAAGTAATATGTACAAGTGGGCACCGCTGATGGTTAAAATGTACAGTATAAATGACAATGTACTAATATACCAGATGGTAGAATGGCTTCCAAGAGTATGCTTTTGGATTACACTGAGGGGTTAGTATTTCCATTATTAACTAGGAAATATCTATGAGCAGTTGTCACAATAGGTTATATTTATGTAGGTTCAACTTCCTAACGAATTGAGCAATGAAGTATAACAGTAAACCCTGATAAAGTTGTTGACAAACTATCTGAGACACCTACAAGCAGCAGGCACAGCACAGTAATATAAACGATCTTACTTGAATGTATCAGGTGGTGTGTTTCCAATATGTCGCAGGAGCTGGACGAAGGGGGCTGATCCTCTACTGGTAAGTTTTCTGCCACTCGTATTCCTTTTGCGTAACTCACACGGCTTTGTTACTGACTAGAAAGAGGTCTATGAAGAAAGCTCTCACGCAGTCAGTGAAAAAGACTGAAGATGTTGTTGAAGACTGTTAACGAGAGGGTGGATAAGATGATGTACCAGACGGTGAATAAGACGATGAATAAAACGACGAACAAGAGATCTGAAATACGAAACTCCCATGATGCCTAGGTCAATAAGAGAGAAGAGTGGGTACTTACCATGGATGGAGGGTGACCTCAAAGCAATATCCTTTTTCCTGTTAGGAGGAAATCCGCTAGATGCGTTTAGATAACCACTTAAGGTATCACTAACTTTTCCTAACAGGTTACGATTGTAGCTGGGCTAAATCCGAAATAACTTCGACAGAGCACAATTCAGGTGACCTCTTGAAAAGCACCAGCACAAGAATGGAGGATTATGGATCCGTCCAAGCCTCACAAGGTCAAGGTCGGTCTTCTTCTATTTATTTACCCTTAGCAACAGGTGAGCGGGTCAAAGGTTCATCTAACAAGTAGCTGTATAGTTCATTGAACTTGACTTAATAGGTCGAAGGCCTCTTGAGAATTTATCAAAGATTCATTGTCATAAAATGTAAACATAACCAATGATGTTTAACTATTAATTATTGTAGTAAATGATATTAGAGCAATACATACAAGGTGAGTGGTGGATTTCATTTACATTCATAAATACTATTTATCTTAATAAAATTGTATGGTCAAAGTTAAAAGATCTCTCCTATACCCAATGTTGAATTGAAACCGTTACACAGATCTAGACTGATCTGGGACTGTCCACAAAAACGTTTAACCCTGGCAAATCATAATAGAGTGACTCTTAAGTGGGTCCCGGGGCACAAGGGTATTTTAGGCAATGAAACTACATTCACTGGTCCTGAACCAGTATTTGGAATATCAAAATGTGCTGCACATGGTTGTACATCTCGGTGGATTCAAACTAATCATCAGACGTACTGAAGACACGTGCCAAAACAGAAAAACAGCAAACTCCTAGTCAAAAAATCCTCGGAGTCGCTGACTAACGAAATATTAAGCCTCAGCAGGGGCCAGATATGGAAAGTGACGGAAAGTGACTCCTAATACTAGAGTATGTCCAAGGGAGGATTTCTCCAAGAAGGACCTAGTGAAAAGACTGTTGAACCTAATAATGACTACTGGTGTCTTCACATATAACCAAGAGCACAAAAAGCCTTGAGGCTGAGGTTTCTAAGCCTCTGATTGGTGGTGCCGAACCAATCAATCACCCCAATACCAAAACAAAAATAGCTTGTGGGGATAATTAGTAGGTAGGTCAAGGTAATTGGTGACATGTTAAAATCTGCTTTATTGCATACAGGATTCGTACAAAAGTGATGAAAAGTTGAAATTTACAAATGTTAAATATCTCAATTTTTTTAAATGAAACTGGCATTTTTAGTAATAATTAGTCTATAAAATTAATGACTAGTAATAGAGGTAGTCGGTTAATTAAATTTTCTTCTTCGTTTCAGTTATTTGAGACCTACTGTAACGCAATGTGATTATTTATGACTTCGATAATATCTTATAATATTCATAATTTGCATGCCTAATAAATAAATCCATTAAATTTTAGTAATTCATTATTACGCTTTTTGTGGAAATAATAAAAAAACAAACTGATAAATATCCATAACCAATTTATATTGGAATCATAAATGCTGTAATAACCGTATTATGGCTTAACCTGCTTATCTTTATGGCTCATCTATAATGCGGCAAATGATTAGATCACGGATTTAATGAACTAAATCTCGACTCATTAAAAGCAAAAATTAATTAGTAGTGCCTTTAATGCATTATATTATAACAAAAAAATATTTGTTTTAGTTTAAAAAATGCTGCTGAAATGCCGAGAGTATGAGAAAACCTCTCTTTAATTAGACTTCCTGATCTATGAAGGAGTAAAAGATTTTTAAAAATGTGTTGATGGGTAATCAAAGCGGACCGAAGCTTACTAATGAGCAAAGTCTTCTAAACAGTAGGCACTGTAATTTAGTTGAATATTCCGAAATATTAGAAATTTTTTGGTTAAATAAGAATAAATGTAAATTTAAACTTCAATTGCATACATTTTATATTGATGTTTACAACTGCTCTCGTTGATATCAAATATTCTAAATTGTTTTATAAATTTTCTGTAATTATACAGGGTGTTTCCTAAGTAATCTAAAATATTGTAGTGGGTGCTTCGTCACATGTTTATAAGAACTTTTCGTCTTAAAATAGAGTGACAAAGCGCCCACTACAATATTTTAGGTTACTTAGGAAACACCCTGTATATAATTTTTTATTAAATTTCAATTGTTAATTTATTTTAAAAAATCTTATCTCAGGATTGAGTTCAATAATTAATTATTTTTAAATTAAATTCTGTTTCAAATATCCTTATTTATTAAACAATTTGATTAAAAAAATTACAAACTTACTACAAAATTATAAATTATTACTTTAAAAAATTGACATAAATTTTTACTTCAAGAAATTGACTTAATATTCGAATATTTACTAAATTTCTTACTCTTATAAAATTGCAAAATTTCTGTTTTATAATGGTCTAAACTTTGTGATGAATTTTTATGTTTCTTCGGACTTCAAATATTTTCTAGTCTTATTATTTCTAAATGCCATATTTATTCTAATTTACGTATTAAAATGACTATTGGAATATTAAATACTTCCCCGTTTTGAATACTGTCAATTCTTCATTTTTATATCACCACCAAATACGTCTTTTGCGGTATAATTTACAACTCCAATTTTTATATGATTTGCATGAATTCTTCTTTCTATTTTCCAGTTAAATAAATATATTTTAAGAAATTCAATGGGTTATTTATATTTTTATTTTATTTTTCTGTCAAAATCTCCAATAAATCCTAACAAATATTACCATAACCACCCACATTCAATCTATGTTTTTCAAAAATATTTTCAATTATTCATCAATCATTGAAATTGACATTAACTTCATATCCATAACCATACTCACAAATGATGTCTTTTTACAAATCTCAAATTTCATGGATCAGTTACTATGTCCTTTTGAAATATCTATAGAATTAACACAAAATTGTAGCACAGTAATAAAATTTATAATTTTTTGTACAATCATTAATAAAAGTGACGTTTTTTCAATCGATTTTTGTTCATAAAATATTTTTAAAAAAGTGACATTAGAGTGAGATAAAGTAGTTTTTTTAACGCTAATTTTAAATATTTCCGCTAATGGCTCTGCAGATTGCACTCATCTGACATTTTACTTAGCGTTTTGTCATCATGACAAACATAAACATTCAAATCGACCCCATTTTTAGTCCATTTGAAGCAACCTAAATAACATATTTTTAGGTTTTTGCTTGATTGTAGAAAAAATAGTGTATGAAACATATGCATAAAGTGTCTTTTTTCACTCATGGAATTGACGCATTCGTGAAAAAATGCACCACTTTATGCACTTGTTGCATAAATAACTATTATATTCCGATAATGACATTATTATGGATTTTATTTTTACTGTCAAGATGACATATTTTATTAGGCAAAAATATGAAAAATTAATTGAAAACAACAAAATTTAACAATTAAAACGAAATACTACATTATTGCAATTTGTTGGACATAAGCGTCGAAATTCTTCCATTGTTCTGGTTCTTTCTTTATAACTTTTCATTTTCTTGTGCAGAGAAGGCAATCGATGAAACATCCGATCATGGAGACTTGAAAAGGAGATCGAACTCATACGGAAAAATTGACAAAATCTATCCTTTTTCACCGCTGCAAATCCGATATACCATTCCAGAATGACGTCACTGACAGGTCGGCCATATTGTTCTGGAGGACACTTGTAGTTTTCATTGTTTACTGGTAAACAACGGATTGTAGTTAGACTTTTATTAGTTCTTAAAATTATCTAAAATACCATCGTTTTGTAGTGTTGTTAAGTGTGGAATGCGGGGAGCAACAGATAAGGTATCTTTTTTTCGATTTCCGGTTGTTTTAACCAATTAATAATAATTTAATTGATCTCTTTGATCAACACTTGGATTATTGCTTTAAAACGGGGCCCCCTGCGTGAATTGGCGTGTGTGTTCTCGATATTTTATCGAAGGTTAGTTAGTGTACCTATATCAGTCAATTTTTGTTTCACCGGCACACAAAAAAAAACAGAGTGGTCTGTAAATTGGGCGCCACCTATCTACGGGCATGTTTTTCGACCTGCGGACTACGAATTTCAAGTCATTTTTAGCCGTCCACCCTCCAATTTCGAGTAAATTGCGAAAAACCGTGAAAAATAGCGAAAATTGGATGATTTGGTAAAAAAAAATTTGGGGATCTAAGACAAGTTCAATTTTCATGTATTTTGATCTCGTGATTACTAATTTTAAGTATGCTTAGGTCATAGGCTGTTTTAAATCCGAAAAAATTGAAAAAAATCCTTAAAAATGGCAAAAATCGCAAAAAATTGGAATTATTTTGATAAAAAAAAATTGTAGTCTTGATCGAGAAGAATTTTCCTGTAATTCGATCTCCGTAATCTGAATCTGCAATATATTTGGTCCAGATTCCTCTCAAACACTCAAAAAATCGCAAAAACCGATAAAATACCAAATATTTGCTACTGATAAAATTGAAAAAAAATCTTGTAAGCTCTATTTAATACGTTTTTTGTACTTTTTTAACATAAAATACAAGTGTAAAATCTGAAAATGTAAAAAAATTGAAAAATTTATAAAAAATGATGTATAAGCTGATTAAAGAGAATGATTTTCTCGAATGTTAAACTGTTTTTCGGTGATATCGAACTCGTTTATTGTCAAATTATCTACAGAGTGGATTTCTCTTTCGTTTATTTTCTTCTTTCGGTACATCTCTTTTTTGTGTCTAGCAATAGTCTGCCATCATGTTGATGTCTCCAGTTCACTTATATCTTGATAGAATCGTTATCCCTGTTCTCCACTATATTCTCCAAGATTTTCAGGAAAGTGGTCGATGTGAGAATCTAGGAAGTGTAATTTACGATTCATTAAGCAACCTAAATTTTTGTAATTTGTCACTAAGTCTTCTACTAATGTCCTGTAAATAATTTTCACTTTTATTATTTCCTAAAAATTTTGAGACACATCTTTGAAACTCACATAAGCTGCTCTTTCCGTATCATTCATTTTACCTATAAAATTTGCATCTTGAAGTAGAGTTCGAATTTGGGGTCCAATAAAAATTCCCTCTTTTTATTTGGCATCACTTATCGCTGGAAACTTTCCTCTCAGGAACTGAAAACAATCACCATCCTTGTCCAGAGCTTTGACATTCTCTTTTATGAGACCTAGCTTGATTTGAAGTGGTGGTAGCAGATATTTTGAAGGCTCAATCAATGGTGTTCGTATAACATTATGAGTACCTACCGACATTTAATTGCCATTCTTTTTTCACATAGTGATTTTTTCTATCCCTGCTATCCCACAAACTTAGATAGCAGGGATATTTAGTGAATCCTGATTTTTGACCTAAAAGAAGTGTTGCGATTTTCAGATCCCCACAAATTATTGGTATTCTGAATACTTTATTTTATCCAATACAATTTCTAAGTTTTCATTGGTCTCTATAAGCTTCGTTGAATGGGCTATTGGAATTGGCGCTAATATGTTTCCAATGTGAAGCAAAACAGCTTTGAGACTTCTAGTTGATGAATCTATAAAGAGTCTCCACTCATCGTCTTTATAGATATTAGGTTTTAATTCATCAACCAAGCCTTTAACATTGGAACAGTACACCACCCAGTTCTCATTATTCTTTGTAAAATACTTCCGGAACTCCTTTTCTCTATTCCGATAAAAGTAAGCAGACACCTTTTTAGCTAACAAATTTTTATTTTTTAGTCTTGATGCCAGTAGTTCACCTCCATCCTTAGGTAAATTTGAATCTCGTACAAGTTCATTTAGTTCTTCTCGATTGAATGTTTCAGGGTCTTTCGTTTTCCCATCTAGCATGAAATCTTCATCTTTAGGATTTTCATCTTCAGAAATTTCTTTCTCCACTTCTTCCTCTTCTTTTTCTACTTCCATCTCTTCAAAAGCTTCGATTCCATCTACGACTACTGTTTTCCGTGGTTTAACAGCTGATGAAACATCGGCGTATTGTATTTTACTTCTATTAGACGAAGAAAAACCGGCAATTTCAGTCAAACAAAAGTAACAGTTTTGTGTACTTGTTGGTGAAGTTTTTCACTGTTTTTGGCCGTTTCCCATCCTGTCAACATGATATGACATCGACCACAAACAAAATGTGGAACCCAGGCAGAATCCAAATTCGTAAGTTGAATGCGAAAGCATTCCTCATAATTTCGTTTAAGTCTATCAGAAAATGGTCTGCGGTATTTTACCGGTTCAAACTCACCACAAGCGTAACAAAATAAATCAGGACTTTTATTACATAGATGGGAATTACTTCTTGTAATAGTATACTCTCCAGTAGCCAAGTTTCCCACTACCGAAGAGCTGCCGAAGAACTTAGATTCCGGATCCCTGCTTCGTAAAGTACTTATCATTTGTACCTGCCATAACGGCATGTGTGCCGTTATGGCAGGTACAGGGACTCTGCCAGATGGCTCTGTTGCCCACCGTCACCCCGTGAAGGTGCCCTGGTTGCAGGCACAAATGAAAAAAGTTTAGCAGACATAATAAAAGGGAAAGTTACAGGACATTAGTAGAAGACTTAGTGACAAATTACAAAAATTTAGGTTGCTTAATGAATCGTAAATTACACTTCCTAGATTCTCACATCGACCACTTTCCTGAAAATCTTGGAGAATATAGTGAAGAACAGGAAGAACGATTCCATCAAGATATGAGTGAAATGGAGACTAGGTATCAAGGGAATTGGAATATCAACATGATATTCAGACTATTGCTGAACACTAAAAAGAGATGTACCGAAAGAAGAGAATAAACGAAAGAGAAATCCACTCTGTAGATCATTTGACAATAAACGAGTTCGATATCACCGAAAAACAGTTTAACACTCGAGAAAATCATTCTCTTGAATCAGCTTATACATCATTTTTTATAAATTTTTCAATTTTTTTACATTTTCAGATTTTAGACTTGTATTTTATGTTAAAAAAGTACAAAAAAACGTATTAAATAGAGCTTACAAGATTTTTTTTCAATTTTATCAGTAGCAAATATTTGGTATTTTATCGGTTTTTGCGATTTTTTGAGTGTTTGAGAGGAATCTGGACCAAATATATTGCAGATTCAGATTACGGAGATCGAATTACAAGAAAATTTTTCTCGATCCAAGACTACAAGATTTTTTTTATCAAAATAATTCCAATTTTTGCGATTTTTGCCATTTTTAAGAGTTTTTACAATTTTCTCGGATTCAAAACAGCTTATGATCTAAGCACACTTAAAATTAGTAATCACGAGATCAAAATACATGAAAATTGAACTTGTCTTCGATCCCAAATTTTTTTTTTTCACCAAAACATCCAATTTTCGCTATTTTTCGCGGTTTTTCGCAATTTACTCGGAATTGGAGGGTGGACGGCTAATTATGACTTGAAATTCGTATTCCGCACGTCGAAAAACATAGATAGGTGGAGCCCAATTTGTTTTTTTGTGTGCCGGTAATTAAGTATCAAAAATAAATTTTGGAAAACCCAGTTCCTAAGAGGAAAGCATGCATCCTGACTGGATTCCTACCCAATAGTGGGAAAGCAGCAGCTTCAAGATATGAGAGATTTGAAAGAAGAAAACGAAAAAAAGTGCAATAAAGGAAGGTATTACATTTAAAAATAACATTTTATTTATTATTCAATTCAATTCAGAGACAGTTTACTGACTGCGCCATGTGTTATTTGTAAAGTTTTTATTATTTAAATAAAATATATATTACATTGTCATTGTTCTACAAAGTCTGTCTGACAACCAACTGACTTCCAAAAAACAAAAATTCAAAAGTAAGAACTAGAAATATTAAAATTGTTAAAAATGACAAGCCTGAAGGCTGTACGTTGTTAAAAATTATTACAATAGTGGTTGGTAGTGCAGTTTATTGAAAACGAAGACGTGAATAGAATTTAATTTAGAAAACCATAGATAGGAATTATTTAAATATATTTTATACAAAATTTTATACAAAATTCACTAAAATATGTAAAATTGTCCCCTCTATCGATTGGTGAAGACTAGAACGTTCTATCTCTCCTATTTGTCGAGTTATGAGTATTTTTTGTTTTGAAAAGTGGATTTTCGAAAATTTCATGACTCTATTTGAAGGCGAAATAATGATTTTATCACAAAACTGATTGTGCCAGTCGATTTTTCGGCCCAAAAAACCCCTCTTTACGAATTTTTAGCATTTTTTATTTTTTTTGTCGAAAACTTAGAATAAAGGGGTAGGTATGGAAATATTTTGCGAATCAAATTGCTTTTTTCTAACTCCCTTAATCCTTGGCAATATCGACTCAAAATTCACTAAAATATGTAAAATTGTCCCCTCTATCGATTGGTGAAGACTAGAACGTGCCTGAACTGATGTCATTAGTAAGTTGCGCCTATTGATTAAAAATATATTGTTTTTTTTATTGTTATTGGACAGATTAAATATTGAGTTTTTGGTTTTGGGCTTCATCCTTCACCTGTTAAACCATTCCTCTATTCTGATAGAGTTTTTGTAGCAACCATGACATTTAACAGTGTGAAATATTACTCCGGAATCAGCCAGCAATGAAGCAGAAGATCTTCGAAAAGAGTGACCCCTGTATTTGGCAGAACAAGGTAACTCTAAAAAAGAAGCAATTACCTAGCACATGCCTCCAAAATACCTACTGGCTGCTCCGTACGTTTGTTGTTTCTAAAGGATAAGAAGAAACGGGAGAAGTTTCAGTATTGCTGAGTCTCATTGATACACTAATTGTACCATCACCAAGCGTTACTAAGAATTCTCAGAAAGCATTTGTTTTTATAGGTATAACAATTCTAAAAACAGTCCCTTCATCTTCCCTTTTTAAGTTTTTCAGCTCCTATCTTCAGCATTGATACTTTCACTAGCGAAGATTTTTCATTTTTCGCCTCTGGACTTTTTGGGTTTGTAAGAATCGGAATTTCGTTTTAAAAAAGCAATCAGATGACTAAACGTTATAGCTCCATAATCTTGAAGACTTTTTCGTTAATTATAGTTCCTTTAAATGAGCTAAAAGTCCTTTTTTATGCGGTAGATTCTCAACATTCATCTTGTGACACCAGCTTTCATAAATTTTTCAATTTTCTACAAGGTTTTGACAAAAATAAACATTCACGCTCTAATTTTGGCAGATCAAAAATGTCTCAAAATCACTCATGGCATACACTAGCTTAAACCTGACCTGAGTTCAATATAACCCGCTATATATTCACGTGAATTTGTACTTTTAATTTATTCGGCCGCAATTAATTATGAAAGATTTGCATGTCGCGGTTTTTCATACCAGTTATTAGGGAATATCAAGAAGAAGCTCAAAAATAAATTTTATTTGCAATAATTCTGATGAAAAACAATAAAATTACGACCGTTAATAATAAACCTTCATTAATTAAAAGATAATATAATTATCTTATTTAAATAACTAGCTTTGAAAACTTGTCGTCCTTATAAAATATATTAATTAAACCGCAGGTTTTGCAGGATTTATGTCCTTAACTAGAAATTTTGTAAAATAAATAGAAGCTGCGGTAGTAGCTTTTAGAATTCGCTGGCTAAAATTGTTGATTTATCTCGTAGGAAAGTGGATTTTAATATTCGTAGCATTCAAATTTAGTATCTAGTCCTTTATGGAATATGAAAAAGGTCAAGGACAACTTAACTTCCGAGCAAAACAGTTATTTTTCAATGTTCATTTTTTCACTTAATCTCAACCCAGGAAGATATTTCGATCTTCAAATATGGATACAGTCAATTAACGCTAACAAAATTAACCGCAAAGTCCAAACTTGATAATGAAAAATGACTCAAAAATGTACTCAACTCATTAGACAGTCCAGTCCGGTTTAGTTAATAATTTTCACTTACTACCTACATCCCTGCTCTACATTGTTGCCAAAAATCTTAACGGGTTTATCTGGTACTATGTTCAATATAAAAAAAAATATGTACATTCCTTATTCCATCTTAATCGTATGCTAATATAATAAATCAATTTGCATACAATGTAAACAGAAATTACAACTGTTTATTATTACGGTTCCCGTAGAGAGAAATGTCTATTTATTTTTATATTATACTAGAGGACCCGACAGACGTTGTCATGTGCTAACCCCTTTTTGTTAGAAGGTATACATTTCCTGAAAATTCGACTTTCCTGATTTTTTTTCTTCCATTTTTAAGGGCAAACATATTTTTTGTGAGAATTTGACGCTTTTTTTGAAATTATCGTACCAAAAAAACTTCTTTGCAAAAAGTCTACGAAATCGAACCAACCGTTTCGGAGAAGTTCAGTATTAACACGATTGCAACGCCATCTACTGGGACTAATTGTGAATCTAACCATCCAGTTACTTACTCAAACACACAAAATTTCATAAAAATCGGACCAACCGTTTAGGAGTTGTTCATTATGAACCTGATTGTAGCGCCACCT
The DNA here is from genome assembly GCA_947563755.1 of Lochmaea crataegi. Taxonomy (NCBI): domain Eukaryota; kingdom Metazoa; phylum Arthropoda; class Insecta; order Coleoptera; family Chrysomelidae; genus Lochmaea; species Lochmaea crataegi. The sequence continues at coordinate 9,985,614 of OX387427.1, forward strand.
ACTGGGACTAATTGTCAATCTAACCATTCAGTTACTTACTAAAACACACAAAATTTCATAAAAATCGGACCAACCGTTTAGGAGTTGTTCATTATGAACCTGATTGTAGCGCCATCTACTGGGACTAATTGTGAATCTAACCATCCAGTTACTTACTCAAACACACAAAATTTCATTAAAATGGGACCAACAGTTTAGAAGTTGTTCATTATGAACCTGATTGTAGCGCCATCTACTGGGACTAATTGTGAATCTAACCATCCAGTTACTTACTCAAACACACAAAATTTCATTAAAATCGGACCAACAGTTTAGGAGTTGTTCATTATGAACCTGATTGCAGCGCCACCTACTGGGACTAATTGTGAATCTAACCATCTAGTTACTTACTCAAACACACAAAATTTCATTAAAATGGGACCAACAGTTTAGGAGTTGTTCATTATGAACCCGATTGCAGCGCCACCTACTGGGACTAATTGTGAATCTAACCATCCAGTTACTTACTCAAACACTCAAAATTTCATCAAAACGGGACCAACAGTTTAGGAGTTGTTCATTATGAACCCGATTGCAGCAATCAGGAGAATCGTATCTATTATATTTTGTATACAGGGTCATCCGAAAGGGAAGAGTAAGAGGTTAGATCATAACCGAGGAAGTGCTGAAGAAGTTGGAGAGGAAACTAGGGGAGGCGGTGTACTAGAAGAACATGGTGGAGATAATGTTGAGGGGGGAGGAGGAATGGATGGAGGTGAGTGGAGTAGTAGAGAGCAGGGTTAGGAGGAGAGAAGGTCTCGATATGACATGAGAGGTAGGAGTGATAGTTATAGAGAAGACGGCGGTGTGAGCGGAGAGTGAGCGAGGGACCGCCGCCCGTCTCGAAGTATACTAGGGTAGTGGCGAGTTTGAGGTGGGTTTGGTTGGTAGGCATCCCCTTGGGGATGAGTCCAACACTGTTTGGGTCCTGGACCCATTCGAACATGAGTTTCCCATCTCGGCCCGAAAAAAAAAGGTCATAGCCGCAGAGTTGAAAATGGAAGAGCATTTTTCGGCCCTATGGAAACTTCAGCGGTAACGTCTTCAATGATGTTTCTTTGAGGGTATACATTGACGTTTGTGTTTTCTAAACTTTCGAAAGTAATCGTCAAAAGTATGGAAGGGTGAAAGGTGTCATATTGCGAAGTGAAAATAGAGGAGTGATTTTCGAACGTTATTTATATAAAAAATACGCTTATTAAAAAGCCGAAAAATACTCTTTTTTGAATTTGACCCGCTTTTTAAAATGATCGCACCAAAAAAACTCCTAAGCAAAATGTCAACAAAATCGGACCAACCGTTTAGGAGAAGTTCAGTATGAACCCGATTGCAGCAATCAGGAGAATCGTATCTATGATATTTTGTGTACAGGGTCATCCGAGCGTTCGTCACGCCATGACTCTTACAGCTCTTACAGGCTACACAGCGGCACGCCTCTCTCTCGCTCTCTCTCTCTCTCTCTCTCTCTCTCTCTCATACAAGCTGGCACGAGGGATTCCTTAACGGTCGAAAGAGAGACAGAGAGTATCGCGCGTCTCTCTCTCTAATTGCCAAATATGTTAAAATTTTTGAAAAATTGCCAAAAATTTTGAAATATGGTCAAAAATTGTAAAGAACTTGGAAAAATGGTCAATAATTGTCAAAAATTTTCAAAAACGGTCAAAATTTTGAAAAAATGGTTAATAATTGCCAAATATTTTCAAAAATTGTCAAAAATTTTGAAAAATGATCAATAATTATCAAAAACTGTCAAAATTTTGAAGAAATGGTCAATAATTACAAAAGACTGTCAAAAATGGTCAATAATTGTTAAACATTGTCAAAATTTTTGAAAAATTGTCAAAAATGGTCAATAATTGTCAGAATCTGTCAAAATGGTCAATAATTGTCAGAATCTGTCAAAAATTGTCAAAAATGATCGAAAATTGTCAAAAATTGTTAAACATTTTAAAAAATGGTCAAAAATAGTCAATAATTGTTAAAATTTTGAAAAATGATCAAAAATTGTTAAATATTTTGAAAAATTCACAATAATTGTCCAAATTTTTGAAAGTTGTCAAAAATGGTCAATAATTGTCAGAAACTATCAAAAATGGTCAATAATTGTCAGAAACTATCAAAAATAGTCAATAATTGTTAAAATTTTTAAAAAATTGTCAATCATTATAAAAAAATGTAAAAAATGGTCAATAATTGTTGAAAATTGTCAAAAATGGTCAAAATTTTTGAAAAATCGTCAAAAATGGCCAATAATTGTCAAAAATGGTCAATAATTGTTAAAATTTTGAAAAATGGTCAAAAATTGTCAAAATTTTGAAAAAATGGTTAATAATTGCCAAATATTTTCAAAAATTGTCAAAAATTTTGAAAAATGATCAATAATTATCAAAAACTGTCAAAATTTTGAAAAAATGGTCAATAATTATAAAAGACTGTCAAAAATGGTCAATAAATGTTAAACATTGTCAAAAATTTTGAAAAATTGTCAAAAATGGTCAATAATTGTCAGAATCTGTCAAAAATGGTCAATAATTGTCAGAATCTGTCAAAAATTGTCAAAAATGATCGAAAATTGTCAAAAATTGTTAAACATTTTAAAAAATGGTCAAAATAGTCAATAATTGTTAAAATTTTGAAAATTTTGAAAAATGATCAAAAATTGTTAAATATTTTGAAAAATTCACAATAATTGTCAAAATTTTTGAAAGTTGTCAAAAATGGTCAATAATTGTCAGAAACTATCAAAAATGGTCAATAATTGTCAGAAACTATCAAAAATGGTCAATAATTGTTAAAATTTTTAAAAAATTGTCAATCATTATAAAAAAATGTAAAAAATGGTCAATAATTGTTGAAAATTGTCAAAAATGGTCAAAATTTTTGAAAAATCGTCAAAAATGGTCAATAATTGTCAAAAATGGTCAATAATTGTTAAAATTTTGAAAAATGGTCAAAAATTGTCAAAATTTTGAAAAAATGGTTAATAACTGCCAAATATTTTCAAAAATTGTCAAAAATTTTGAAAAATGATCAATAATTATCAAAAACTGTCAAAATTTTGAAAAAATGGTCAATAATTATAAAAGACTGTCAAAAATGGTCAATAAATGTTAAACATTGTCAAAAATTTTGAAAAATTGTCAAAAATGGTCAATAATTGTCAGAATCTGTCAAAAATGGTCAATAATTGTCAGAATCTGTCAAAAATTGTCAAAAATGGTCGAAAATTGTCAAAAATTGTTAAATATTTTGAAAAATTCACAATAATTGTCAAAATTTTTGAAAGTTGTCATAAATGGCCAATAGTTGTCAGAAACTGTCAAAAATGGTCAATAATTGTTAAAATTTTTAAAAAATTGCCAATCATCATAAAAAAATGTAAAAAATGGTCAATAATTGTTGAAAATTGTCAAAAATGGTCAAAAATGGTCAAAAATGGTCAATAATTGTCAAAAATGGTCAATAATTGTTAAAATTTTGAAAAATGGTCAAAAATTGTCAAAATTTTGAGAAATGGTCAAAAATGATCAATAATTGTTAAAAATTATCAAAATTATGCAGGTACAGGCTTTACTTATCAAATTTTATTTTCTATAAGAAAACTTCAATTAACAACTGCAGATGCTGCTTCAGCGTTTTAATAAGGAACTTTCTGTCCATTGTAATTAAAATATTTGCTTGAATTTCTTCCCAACCATGAGGGTTTACTATTGGATTAACACTCAAAAATTCTGTTAACAAGGCGAGGTCATCCTCGTAAGTAGATCTTAAGTGTGTTGCTTTCTGTTTCTGCTGTTCTATTTTGCTATTCTCAACCTCTTAGCATAAATGTAGCGGGTAGCAATTTGTTTATTTACAAATTTGACACTAATGAAATATACAATTTTGTTTTAGGCATGTCTCAAAAATAGTGACGCCGATTTTGTCCGTCACTTACCATTAAGGATAGTCCGTATTGTTGCGAGGTCCCCAACTCAAAGCCGGCCCTGTCTCTCGATTATAAATTTTGGTGAATGCGCTTTCTAGAACTTTCTGGTCTATTGTTGTATTTACGCATATGAGCAGCGTCATAAAATACTAGAACTTTCCAGAACCGATAAGGACTATATATATATATGTATACGTGGGTTTTTGAGTAATACTAGAACTTTCCAGAACCGATAAGGACTATATATATATATATATATATATATATATATATACGCGGGTTTTTGAGTGCGGGACCAATTAACTATCGAAACGGTTAGTTCGAGAGAATTAGTGAAACGGACAGTAAATAGCTAGTTCACAGAAGTTCTTCGTAATCGGACAGTGAATAAAATAGTGAAGATAAATAGTGTAATATTCAAGTGGTGAAAATAAATTAGAACTATTATACCGAGTGTAAATAAATTAGTAGACATTAAGTAGAGTGTGTATATAAATAAAGTTTTTATTTATATCTACAACTATATTTTTAAAATGTCTCGTTTAGGTCGGGCTTCATTAAAAGCTATTGAAGAAAATACATATAAACACTTGGGGGCCAGAACTCATAATTTGACGAATTTAGATAGTAGATTCTGCCTAGTTGAATTTGATCAACTTCCCGATTTCCGATTGTGCTGAAATTTTCCATACACCTTTATTTTCTCATCTTTAGAACATTTAAATTAAAAGCTTGTTTTTAAAAATGTTTTTCCACTATCAATTCATTTATATTACTAAACCTTGTTCGATACATACGTAATAATATATAATTACTTTATCATTACTTTTTTTTCTATAATAGTTGATCGGTCAACCTTGATTTAAATATAAGTATGTTCACCTTCCGATCTTAAAATAAAACTGATAGTTTAAAACAGTACACGCAACAACGTTAGCAAAAATGGTTATTTCCAATAAAAATTTCATAGTAATCAAAGTACATCGATAATGCACCAACTTAAACGACGCCAGATAATTGCCTTTATCTTGTAACAGATAATCGAACTACCTTGATTTAGATTGTATAACATTTTCTTTATTTATACAGAGGGCGTCACTTTTAACGTTTCAACAACTAAAAGATTTGTTTTATTTTTATCGACAAAATTATTAACAACAAATTATTTTGACATTTGAGACTATGGTTATTTTCATAGAAACAAACAATACTATCCAGCAGAAATAGGCAGGTAGCATCTTTAGAACGTTTTAATATTATATAAATAAAAAGTAAGAAGGTCGACAGGTACGAAGTCAAGTTCAGAGCGTGAAATAATCCCAAACAGTGTTATTTATATTTACTTTTGGTGAACATGACTGGTCGTATAAATATACATTTATATATTTATTATGGCAGCATTCAATATTATTTCAGTAGTAAGAAATCAGTAAGATGACTTAATCATCAGTAATAAATAATCATTAATTATACGGCTAGGTACTTATACATTTAGTTAGTAATCTTAAGTAGTATAATGTATCTTAGTACAGTAGTGTAATAAATAGAACATATCCCAGTGCTAGAAGTAGTTGTTTCATTTCCTTAAGATGACCATCCAAGTGACCAGCAACACCACCGATTCAGAGGCCTTTTCACACCTTTAAACCACCAACGTTTACCTGACGACCCAACCTTTACAGCCATTTATTGGACTAAAACCCTTCTGCGGCGTCGCAGAAAGTGGGTGACACAAAAATCTCTACACCACGTTTTTTCCTAAAACCATGCGGTACGTCCAGAAAGCCCTTCTAGCTTTTGAGGATGACTCCCCTTCTGAGAATATTCCAATCATGTTTGGAGGCTATATTTTCGATTTCCTCCTGTTGGTGAATGGAAGAACTGTCATTTTGTTAGGATTAGCTGACATCCCTTTCTTCGAACAAAAGTGGTTAAAAGGTTTAAGACACGTTGTATGCTTTTGGGAATGATGAGGTCATGTTTGCCTCTAACCACTATAACGTCAGCGAAGCCTGGGGCACGAAATCCTGAAAAAATACATTTTGTCATCCTTAAAAGATTTGTTGTTGAATGCAGTCACCTTGAATCGAATATTTTTCCATTTATTCCAGAAATTAGACATATTTACAATAATTGACAACATATCTGCATCAAATTATAATAATTTATGTGACAGGTCGGAGCAAAATAAAACGAATCCGTTTCGTTAGACGGTCTTTTTCGGCAAAAAAAACAAATTTAACGACTTGATCATAAATTTTATAAAATCCACTGAATATTCAAAATATTCCGAACACTCATTTGTCTCTGTTACCAACAAGATAATAATTAACTCCATATAATAAACACGTTTGAAAAGAAACGTCATCGACCTTGCATAAATTTCGTAAACTGGAATAATTTTCTAAATTTAATTATCGTTCAAGAACATTAGAAAATGATTAACAACTAATTAAGAAAAATGTAAGGTTTAAGCAATTTCGGCTATAATAATATAAATTAGATGTCAGTTTTCGTGAACCATTACGTTTTACGTTGTCGAGAAAAAGTGAAATTAGAAAGTTAAATTTACTATAGGAAAGGTTTTAAAAGATTTTAGTTTCATTTTTTCACTCCCATATTGTATACAGAGAGAGTCTGTAATTTGGAATAAATTCAATAGTTTTTTTTTATATCCAATATTTGCGAGAGAATTGATGGTGGGTGGCTAGTGGAAGTTGTCTCTTCGTTTTCTTGGAATCTTATATCTCTCAATTTGGGACGGAAAGATTTTGATATGCTCTTTGCTGCCTCATATTCCTGACCTGCAATCAGAGTTTCATTCAAAGTTTTGAGGGGTTGTAGCCGGAGAGCTCGTTGCATTTCCACATCTTGTAATCCATCAACGAATACCCGTGTACCGATTTGATCTAGGAAATCTTTAAGTGCCTGGGGATAGGCAAGATGCAATAATATTTTTATATCGGCTTCAAATGCCTGTAGGCTTTCATTTGATTTTTGATTGCGGTCTCTGGAATACTTGCTTCAGGTGCTGTTGGCCATACAATAACTTTAAAGCCTGTACGAGGGACGCATAATTAGGTGTGTCTTGTGGAAGAAACTGCAAAACGGTTGCTGTCTGCCCATTATCAATGAAGCCGCCATTTGTGCCTCAGCCCATCCATTGGTTCTGGCCGCAGCTTCAAATTGGCGTCGAAATGTTTCCCATGCCGTTTGGCCATCAAATGTAGGTGGTTTCAGAGTCTTGCCAGAGTGGCTTTGAGAAACTATACTTTAAATGGGGACAGGTTGGATTATTGGAGAGGATGAAAAGGTGCCTTCAATTTCAATATTAGTTACAAAAGCTTGGGTACGAATTATTCTTTCTAAATTAAATATTTAATTTTTAATTTGCTTTTCTAAATTAGATTTTAAATTTTCTTGTTGTTTTTCTAATTGGTCTACACTATTATTAAGCTGTCCTACCTCTAGCTTTAATGTTTCCTGAATTTGTGATAGGCCATTCATAATTTTTACATCTGCTTGTCTACGCCTCTCCTCCTTCTGTATTTTCTTCTCTTCTCTTCTCCTCTTCTTCCTCCTTTCTACGTCTCTCCTTCTCCCCTTCTTCCTCCTCACTACGTCTCTCCTTCCCTTCCTCACGTCTTTCCTTATCCTGTTCTCCCTCCTTTCCACGTCTCTCCTGCTCTTCTTCCTCCTTTCTTCGTCTCTCCTTCTCTCCCCACATCTTTCCTTCTCTGCTTCCTCCTCCTTTCTACGTCTCTACTTCTCTTCCCCACGTCTTTCCTTCTCTGCTTCTAGTATTTACCATAAGCAGATACAAATATTTCTTAGATCCCACCTCTGTCACCAATGTTACTCCTTATGACTTCTTAAACTTTCTTTATTTCTACAACTTTAACTTTAACAATTCAATATTAATAGCGTCTCACTATCAGAACACAGAACTCAACTCTCTAATACTTCAAAAACTAACTAATGTCAACTTTCCCGCTTTTCATACTTTTCAACTGTTCCAGACGGTTCTCGACTTTTCGATGACATTTCTAGACTTTTCGATGGCAGTTCTAGATGATTCTAGATGTATGTCATCTTCTTTTTCTTTAAGGACCTCTACATATTTTCAGTACAGTATTTTCAATCGCGATTCTTTACATACAATAATAATGTACACAGGGTGTCTCAATTTAGAGATCGGTGATTTTGTTAAATGGCAACACTGTCAAATTTTTATTCCTTACCAATTACAAGATAACAAGAAGTAGCAAAGTTATGAGAGAAAAGTAATCAATACATGAATTTAACTATTTCAATTAAGCAAATGCTTAAAAGTAAACGCGATCGAAATTAGTTTTGAACATTTCTAGTGACTTAAAATTACAAGAAAAATCAAATTGGAAAATGTCATATCTTGAGACTTGGACCACGACAATGAAGAAACCGATCTTCACCTGCCATTGTTTCCTTTAAATCTGTGTTTTTTTCCTTTAATAATGCAAATATCGGAATGAATAGAAAAACAAATTGAATTTACTGTTTGGACCCTTACTTTGTGGAATCTACTCATATTAATGGTATAAATGAAACTAACTGTTTCTAATTAATTCCACTATTTAATTAAAAAAATATTAAAGGATATTGATAATTATTTCGATATTGACATATCATCGTCAGAATAACAGAAATTACAATTTATGTGATACCTACTTAAGAAACAAATTGTTCGGAAAAAATGGGGCTTGAAAACGTTGCACAAATAAACATAATTCAGTTATCAAATTCTTCAACAGGATGATCAGAAGTAAAATGCAATTTTTTGTGCTACCCTGTATATTACCTTATCCATTCGAACTTATTGCGAAACCGATAGGGGGTAATGATAAAAATGGAAGGATCCAAAACTTGACAAATAATGATTGAAATTCATGTAAAACATGGGAAAAAAATCTGGAAATCGGTTGACCCTAAAGGCCATCCCTGCAACTTCCCGTTAAATTCAATTTTCAAACGCATGCGATTTTGTCGCTAGTTGCGATGTTCTTGAGCTCTTCGAGCTGCAAAATTTAACTTTTGTGTTATTTTGAGCTTTCCGAGATAAAGCTATTCGATGCTTTTGAGCTCTTCGAGCTCAAAGGTCTTATCCAAGTTCGATGAAACACGATTTTTTTCATTTTCAAACTGCTATAACTTTCGAATGAATTAACCGATTTTCACGCGGTTGGCAGCGATCTATTAAGTTTTTTGAGCTCTATAAAAAATTTCAAACAAAAAAATTGATCTGATGAAAGATTTCGGGGTTATTACAAAAAAACACTTTTTTTCGATTTCTTTCGACAACGATAACTCACGAACGCATCAACCGATTCTGATGCACTTAGTGGCGATCGATGTATGTTTCCAAGGTTAAGAGCTGATTAGTTTTTGAGGTCGATCGGTTCAGCCAATTCGGAGATATTTTGAAAAAATGAAAAAAAAAACTTTTTTTTTCACTTTTTTTGCAATTTCTCGAAATCTACTGGTCCGAATTGGTTCCAGCTCACAGGATATCTAAGTTTGATGCAGCCCTTTCGAATGACACTAACTGCGATCAAATCGGTGAAGCCGTTCAGAAGATATAAGAGGTTTACATACACACACACACACACACACATACATACATACATACATACGTACGGACATCATCGTAAAAATAGTCAGGAAAGCTTCTTAGGGCTTCAAAACGTCGAGATTTGTTGAAACCTCGATTTTTGTAAAACGGGGTAAAAACAATGTCTACCCGATTTTTCGAAAATCATTGGGAAGTATCATTGATTTTCTTAGCGGGAAGTTAAAAATGTAGAGTCCAGTCATGGAAACACAGAAGTGAAAACACCAATATGAATCCCTTTTAAAAATTTTATCGTGAGCACATCATAAATGGAATTTTTGACAACAAAAAGTACACATATATACAAAGTAAACATATAGCTAATGGAAAGCGTGATGTTGATTTATGCAACACTATATACGCTTCATTGTTAATTGTGTTGCATAAACAAAAGTATTGTGTGTTGCATCAAAGAGTGACGAATGACCAAAGTATTGTGTGTTGCATAAAACCCAGTCGATTACGCAAAATCCATGTTTTTTCTTCACCCAAAAAAAGTGCCCAACGCGCCTAAAGAAGTTTTCAGTTCGAAAATTATAATTGAATTTGAACATAATTTTGTCTGTCCGGTTAATTTTACGGTACAAATTTTAGCAAGGGTTTTGGACTAAAATTAAGAATATTCTTCGACCTTTCCTCACTTTGCTATGAAATACAATTCAATTAAACTCAGTTTTCTGTAAAAAAAATTCGTCCCCAGTGTTTACACGACTAAAGTTTTATAATCTACAAAAGTCCCACACAAATAGTTATTAAATTACAACCAACCGGAACCAGGTATGCGACGATATCGTATTTTCAACGAAGACGAAGCCTAATAAAAGAGTTTCCGTTAGTCTACATATGTGTTTATACGTGACTAATATTACAATGTATAAAGGAACAAAGTCGATTGTTGATGAAATATATAATCAATGAAAACGTGTGGTATTCATAAATACTAATTTAACCATAAGACAGCGATCCTTAACCTAGAAAGCACGCCTCCTATAAGGGTGAAATAAATAAAATATGATGTGAACATACATAGGGTGTTTACAAAGTAATCTGAAGTATTTTTGTGGACGATTCGGCATTCAATCTTAAGACGAAAACTTCCTATAGCCCATTCAGTATTAAAACCGTTGCACGTCACATCTGTCATAACTGTACTATGTTGCCAAGCCCTTGAAATAATATGAGAATCTAGTATATGTCAAATGAAGTTTATCAAATATTCTAGGTTAGGTTTAGTTATTGCGTGCGAAGAAACTTCGACTTATTTCAGTTACATACAGAGATGTTACATATAAAATTTTAATTTGTATGTTAACCGTACAGCACTAACTAAGAAATTCTTATTTTGAAAACTATGGAATTATTTTTAGCACTAAAAAGGTATGTATGGGATAGTTAACACTTTTATTTGTATGTTTATACCACATACTTAATAAGTTAGAAGTTATGGAACTATTCTAGTATTTAAAATGCATGTATATATAGTATCAAGGAAAAAAGTTTATCTAATATAATTTTTAGGTTACAATTACTTAAGTACATGTTGGCTTCTAAAATGTTGTCACTACAATATGAAAGATTGATGTAAGGTTTACAGACAAATTATAAATAAAAAAGTTCTGATAACCTGGATCTACCTCCTTTTTAAAGGTAGGCAATTTTATTTTATATTTTGTTGAAATAAATCTTAAATTTTTTTTAGAAAAGCCGGGATGTGAAGCTTTAGTGTGTAGGTCATTCTCAACAAGGAAAATCATCCTGAGATATATGATCATTGTACATAGCAAAAGAAAACTGTGCAGCAAGCACCACCACAGCTCAGAAAAGGAGAGCAAATCCATTATATTCTCCGAGTGAAGGTAGATGCAAATGATTGACTAAATCGTAGCACTGAAATCAATACATATTATAATTATCAGTATATTGCTGAATTATTTATCACTCCATCATCTTCTAATCAATCCAAATTTATATTTACCATTTTCTTTTAGCTCTCCAGCATCTACCGCAACTGAAAGTATTGCTAATAAATGATTGATCGAATCAGACCTTTCAATTCAATAAAAACTATTAAATTAATTCTTTGTAGTTTTTATAAAACTTTGTGATATACACATGTACCTTTAGAAAATGCTGCCTGAATTACTTATTTTGAATATCATGATTAAAATAAAATAATAAATAATGCCACCCCAATTTTTATGGAATTGTTTTATTAAAAACAAACATTGCAAATTTATAAATTAGTTACTACACCGAAAAGTTTGTAATACTATTTTTTTAAATAAGGTAGAACAATAATTGTCAAATAGAAATCTTTCAAATTTGAGAGGTTCATGGACAAACCAATTCCAACCCGCAACTTCTGGAATGCATCTATCGGCTTGCTTGGCAGTAGCCAGTATTAACTCAATAGGATTTTTAAAAAGATGGTAGGTAATACTTTGTGACTATACTGTCATATCCACAATGTATTTTGTTGGGGGGTTTGTTTCTGAAAAAAACATTTATTGAAAGGGCAGTATTCAAATAACCTATATTATTATTTTTGTAAAAATAAAAGTAAAACAGCATTTATTGTCTATTAGGTATAATTTGAAGTAAGAATTTTGAATGTATTAAACTAGTTGTGTAGTCTTCTGAATTCTAAAATATAATTTGCTATATCACTGTTCAAATACAGTTTGTATCTACTTACTATGCTGTAATATAAATAAGCTCAGCTTCAACATTTTTTGTTGATTGAATTCTATATTGTGTCATTAACCTAATATTATCGAAAAGCATTGTCCATAATAAGAAAGATTCAATAGTAAGTAATTGGTTTTCAAAAAATTTAAAAACATGTTCTTCATTCATTTTCCCATGATAATAACTCATCTGAGATTCATATAAAAATATACTTTCTGCTCCATCAATATAACCATTTTCATTCTCAGCATGTAATACAAAATATCTAGAATAAAAACAATTTTGCATTCTAAAATTTTACATAATCATTGTAACATACCTTTTGACATAAACCATTTTGGAAAATTCAGGATTCATTAATAAAAACAAATGTATACAGTGGTTTATTTTTGTTGAAAGTTCCATAAGTCCTCTTTGTGGATGTGTATCATATTTTAGTAAACTACTCAGGAACATTCTACATTTAATAATTATTGTTCTTCCTCCAATTACTGCAGTAACATTCCTAAAGTGACATGATTATCTATAAAAAAATGTCCATGTATAATTGCCAAGTATTAAGAATAATGTAACAGAATATAATAAATACAGTTGATTGGGTATAATATTGAACTTATACATACTTGCTTCATAAACGCTGTAAATAGTATCAGGAGTAAATGCATCAACTATTGCAGTATTATTAAGTTTCATTTATACGTTTTTTTGGATGTGACTTTAACTTTGATAACTCATTACTGCTTGTGAAAAATTACTCACAGTTCTTTGCAGTTTTCGTCACAACATAACCCCAAAAATGTCAAGACGTCAACTGAACCTGAAATAAACCATTTTAATCGCGGCAACAGCGCGCATTTTTGCCAACATAAAAAGTTTTTATTAAGACTGACGTTAGTTTGAGTTTAATATTTAATTAACCTACGAGCTGTATTTGATATGAAATTAATTACGAAACCTTTCTTTAAACATATATTTATATTCTTTAATACAATGCGACCTACAAATTTCAATATTTATTGAGTTTAGAGAGGCTTAACATAGAAATTGACAGCAGCAATCGAATGACATGATATAAACGAACGTCTCTTTTTCGACACTTTGATGACGTGCAACGGTTTTTGTACTGAACGGGCTATATATAAGTTTTGTCATTTTGACGAGCTCTGACTGTAAGTAATAGCTATTTATGTACCAAGGACCAAAAACTGTCTATTATAGTCGAGCCTGCAAATTGATAGCCGAGGCTAGCAAGCAGGCGAGACACTAGACAGTTTTTCGCCGAGGTGCATATTACATTTTCTCGTCGACATTTACAAAAAATTATTAATTTCCAAATAAAAAAAAATCGACTATTTTTGAAGGCAAGTATTTTCCGTCCGCAGACACTTTTCGTCCGCTGTGCAAAAGATAAGTTTCCTCTGGGGCATCAATTTTTTCGCTTTGTATAATACAACCAGAACAGCTAGAGTGTTGGATGTGCGCGAAGAAAGATAGTGAAAGATGCAGAAATGAAAGATAGAACATTAACACATTTGCATTAGACTCATCTTCAAACGACAAAGCATCTGGACCTCCAATCCTCTACAGAAAAGTTTTAACCTACCTACACTTTGTTGTCTCTTGCCAGCCTGTCAAGGGATTCTTTGCAGTTTTTAACCAGTTGCTGGATTACTGATAGCTTTAAGCAGAGCCTGGATGTTTATACATACATATGTTATTGGTAAGACAAGGTTAGGATAGGAGAACGTCTGTCGAGTCCTCTAGCTAGTCAATAAAAATTACACAGTTATTCTGGTAACCGTAAAAACCTCGTGGATTCGCAAATATACAGGTTTGTGTTCCGATGTACAATTGATGTCTCTTCTTACTTTTATTCATGTTCATATGCAAAAGGACCATTAACTTATTGTAAATATAAAAACTATAATGGAAAAATAAATGAATCTATAGATGCTATTGTTGGCTTCAGACACTTTTAAGGTAAATTTTGTTGTTCGGAATACTGGAACAATGACGGTATATTATAGTCTAGTCAACATGTGCTTTTTAGGTCAAAATTTTTAGCTCGCCTCGGAAAATTATGATCGAGGTGTCATTCAATTCGTCATCGCATCTAGAAACTTTTTGAAAAATTTGGAGTTTTGCTTGCAAAAATTACAAAAGTTATAAACAATTTAGTAAAAAAAAGGGGGTTTTGTTTTTTGCGAATATCTCAAAAAGTATCAAAAATTTTCGAAATTTGAGAAAAGATCCAAAAAGAGGAAGAAATTTCCTGAAAAAAGTCCTACCTCCCGGAACTCTAGGACCATTATTTATAATTTTTCTATAGGGTTGAAAATACGGCCGAAAACGGGAACTCTCGCTTGCTCTGCCCACTTCGGACCTTTAATAAGAAAATATTATTTAAACTTATTAAATATGATAATTAAGAAATGAAAAAATTCAGGCACCTACAGGATAGATCAATGAACAATAATCCGGCGATCAAAAATTTTTATCGCGATTTTTCAATTAATTATCCATTAATTGATTAACAATTTTTTGTTTCACGAACATCAACATTGAAAGTGCGATAATTGTTAAACTATTAATCTGGGATTTTTTTCCTTTTATGGAGCTATTTTACAAAGGCTATAGAATAGATTCCCGTTGGAAAAATTGAAAAATTGTTAATTTTCACTTTGTTATTAACAATTTACTTAAGTTAAAAATTATCAACCTCGATGAAACATTGGAAAAAATATTTTTTTTATAATATTGCTATTGGTCCGTTTTCTTATGATCATAAGCTACTTAAAAATGATTTTTAATAATTTTTATCCCATATTGTTCAAAAAATTGTTATAAACAAATGCGTTGTTCATAAGATAATCAAAAAATTTTTTTTGATAACATAATCTTTGATGAAAATTATGATTTAAAAAAAAACCGTTTCTTAAAAAAAATTTTATTGCTTAAAAACGCATAAATTAATTAACTATTTTTTCACCACTTCTTATGAAAATTAAGGAACCATTTTTTTTAAAACCATTATTCATCTTGCTTTTCGATATCTGAAAAAAAAATTTTATTTTTATTCTAATTTTAATAAACAATTGAATTTTTTTTATATTTTTTTTACTCTTAAAAATACAGCAAAAACAGCCCAATATCCGTTTTTGGGAAAAAAATCTAAAAAAAAATTGATTTTTCGATTTTTTATTTAATTAAAAATTAAGTTCTCTCGTATATTCAAACTTACCTTTCGCGCCTGCTTTTCTTTATTTATTATTAATAGTACTTATAAACTATTGCAGATACAACAAATTCATCTAAACTTTTGTTTTTCTAAATTAGTTACTCAAGAAATTTATAACAAAACTAAAGCTCAAACTTTATTATTTAAATAATTTTTTTGCGATTATTTATAAAAATTAGAGGAAAAATTTTTTTCA
Organism: Lochmaea crataegi; assembly: GCA_947563755.1. Classification (NCBI taxonomy): domain Eukaryota; kingdom Metazoa; phylum Arthropoda; class Insecta; order Coleoptera; family Chrysomelidae; genus Lochmaea; species Lochmaea crataegi. Next base: position 10,001,350 of record OX387427.1, read on the forward strand.
CAAAAACGGATTCTGGGCTGATTTTGCTGTATTTTTTAGAGTAAAAAAAATATTTAAAAAAAATTAAATGGTTTACAACAAATTGTTTATTGCATAAACAATTAAAATTTGAATTAAAATTAAATTTTTTTTTCAGATATCGAAGAGCAAGATGAATAATGATTTAAAAAAAAATGGTTCCTTAATTTTCATAACAAGTGGTAAAAAAAATAGTTAATTAACAAATGCGTTTTTAAGCAATAAAGAATTTCTTTTAAGAAACGGTTTTTTTTAATCATAATTTTCATCAAAGATTATGTTATTAAAAAAAATTTTTTGATTATCTTACAAACAACGCATTTGTTTATAACAATTTTTTAAACAATATGGGATAAAAAAATTTTAAAATCATTTTTAAGTAGCTTATGATCATAAGAAAACGGACCAATAGCAATGTTATACAAATAATATGTGTTTCAATGTTTCATCGAGGTTGATAATTTTTAACTTAAGTAAATTGTTAATAACAAAATGAAAATTAACAATTTCTTAATTTTTCCAACGGGAATCTATTCTATAGCCTTTGTAAAATAGCTCCATAAAAGGAAAAAAATCCCAGATCAATAGTTTAACAATTATCGCACTCTCAATGTTGATGTTCATGCTACAAAAAATTGTTAATTAATTAATGGATAATTAATTGAAAAATCGCGATAAAAATTTTTGATCGCCGGATTATTGTTCATTGATCTATCCTGTTTGTGCCTGAATTTTTTCATTTCTTAATTTTCATATTTAATAAGTTTAAATAATATTTTCTTATTAAAGGAACGAAGTGGGCGGAGCTTACACAAGCGAGAGTTCCCGTTTTCGGCCGTATTTTCAACCCTCTAGAAAAATTATAAATATTGGTCCTAGAGTTCCGGGAGGTCAGACTTTTTTTGGGAAATTTTTTCCTCTTTTTGGATCTTTTTTCAAATTTCGAAAATTTTAAATACTTTTTGAGATATTCGCAAAAAACAAAACCCCTTTTTTTTACTAAATTGTTCATAACTTTTGTAATTTTTGCAAGCAAAACTCCAAATTTTTCAAAAAAGTTTCTAGATGCGGTGACAAATCGAATGACATTTTCCGAGGCGAGCTAAAAATTTTGACCTAAAAAGCACATGTTGACTAAACTATTATATAGGTAGGTACGCGAGACATTATGAATATAAATCAAATTAATGCATCAAAAATTATTACAGTTTCCTGTAAAATTGTCATATTTAGTAAAGTCCGTTACCAATAGATATCGAAGAATAAATATATGATTCAACGCTTTACAAGAAAGTTTTGGAAAATATTTTTCAAAAACAATGACCGTTCAACTTAAGAAGCAACAACTACTTCCCGGGCTATATACCTAATGTATGTCGTTGCATAAAGCCTGGGAAGTAGTTGTTGCATCTTATGTTGAACTGTTTTTAAAAAATATTTTCCAAAACTTTCTTGTAAAGCGTTGAATCATATATTTATTATTCGATATCTAAATTAATTCATTATTGAAAAATCTTTATTTATAAGATTCGATATTATAATTAAATAGAAATTCTGAATAATTTTATAAAAGTATCAAACTATTATGCTGAAATTTCGATCGGAATTTTAAATTAATTTAAATAATTATGTGAGAACATATTATACCTTCATATGCAATAAGAAAAAATTAATTTTACGTAATTCGAGTGTTTATAGACACTGGATTGAAAAAAAAAACAATTGGATAGCCTTGTGTTCGTCTGATATGAATAAAATTTCGCAAAACCATGTCGCGAACAACAGGATAATCATTCATAAGGAAATACTGACCTTATTTGAAAGTAATTAAATAAAAAATTACTGAAAAACATTTGCGTGTCCAAAACATATCAAAACTATGATAAGGAATGTCTTTTATATGATGGCACAATCCGTTTTCTACTAGGATTTTTGTCGAAAAGATTAACCTATTGCTTGGCCTATACCTGTCATTTTAAAAAGTCTAATAAATCAGAATTAGCCACGTGGAAGCACTCGAGTAAACAAGGAAATATTGGCTGTTTTAATGGTAATAAAGAACCAGCTCTGTAGTGGAACGCCTCTGATGCGATAATTACAGTCAAGCAGAGTCGAGCGCGGTTAGTACTTGGATGGATGACCACCGTCGTAGAGCCCGTACAGCCTGCAGCGAAGCAGTGTTTCTACCTTACTCACCTTTTCTTTTTGTTTAAATTCATTTTGTTCTTTCGTCGACGTCTAAAAGGTAGTGGCGCCCTAAAGCTTCTTATAGTCTGACAACCTCTGACATACCTAGTGCAGCACTAACATGGAGCAGAATCACCCTTGAGAAGAGTCTCATGCCGGCATCTGCCTCGAGTGGCCACTCTAGCGCCCAGTAAGGTTACAAACTAAACTAACTAATTGTCCCGCCTTTTTATACTTTTTATCTGTTCCAGGCAGTTCTCGACTTTTTCGATGAGAGTTCTAGGTGTATGTCTTTTTCTTCGTGGACCTCTACATAACCCCAGTACAGGTCCGACGTAACATTGCTCCTTCTTTTCTAGTTATTCGTCCCGAATAATCTGACTGGTGGGGTCCGGTTGAAGCCAACAAGGTGGATCGGGCCCGCAGTAAGGGGCTAACCTCTCGATATGGATCACCTTGGGCTTACTCCTCGCTGAAAATTGGATGCAACTAGGTCGTTGTTTTTCTTGAGGGCGGTGAAGAAGCCATCCCAGTTTCGTTGCAGTTTTTGGCACCAGCCTTTTCTGCGTTTGGGATCACCTCTCGAGAAACTTGTGTTTGTAGTATGCACGTCGAGTCTAGCCTTCATCTTATCGTTGCGGAGCTTCAAACGTTCACGAGCAAAATTGTGGACCTTTTCCAAGATTTCTGTGTACATAAGAAGTAAGTCTTCCGAAAAGAAGATCATGGGAACAGTGACTAGCATAGATGGACTATAACCGGTTGATTCGTGTTCAGAACTTCTATAGGCTAGTAGAAACAGAGGAACTGAAGTGTCCCAGTCTTTTTGGTTTTCAGAAACGAACATTGGAAGATATTGGCATTATGTATTTCTAACATTCCATCGGACAGTGGGTGGAGAGGCGTAGTGCATGTTTTCTTAATGTCTAATGTCTTCATCAACTTCTGCGATAATTCGGATTCAAAATTTCGTCGTTGATCGGTATGCAATTCTAGAGGGACTCCGTGTCTCGCAATAACGTTGGTTACAAAAGCATCTGCTGCTGTCGTCGCTTCTTGATTAGGAAGAGGTGCGATTTCGGTCCATTTGGAAAAATAATCCATTACAATCATCAGGTATTTGTTTCCTCTTTCTCAAAGGAAGTGGACCTAGAATATCAACTGCAAGACTTTCAAAAGGCTCTCTGAAAAGATACTGTGCCATTTTTCCTCGACTTCTTGTTTTTGGACCTTTTCTACTATTGCATGCTCCAATCTTCCACGTCCCTTCGACAGTTGACCCAATAATACCTTTTTCGAACTCGTGCCAGTGTTCTTTTAGTACCAAAATGTCTTGATGAGTGGCTACTATGAAGCTCTTCTAACACACTTCTGCTGTGTGATCTTGGCAGTACTCCATAGGGTCTTTCCCATCTTCGATGCAATAGACCATAATGAAGATACAGTGATTCCCACTGAGCCCAGTACTCTTTAAAGCTTCCACTATATCTGGCTACCTCTTGCCAAGTAGGTCTGACGCCTTTTTTAAGCCATTCTCTTATAAATGTTTTGATCATTTTTATCGAAGAAACCTTTAAAATTAAAGAAAGAACAAAAGATAGGACTTTGCATACAGGTGAAAAGCATAATCAAGTGCGAAAAAATTTCCAAAGAGAAAACCACCACAAGTAACTCAGTTGACGCCAGCCTCATAAAGAACCAGTTAAAAATTACGACTACCAAACAACTGAAGAATTAAGGAAAATTAAGAACTTTTCGATGACAGTTCTAGATGATTCTAGATGTACGTCTTCTTCTTTTTCTTCATGGACCTCTACATATCCTCAGTACAGGTTCGACGAAACAATATACTTAGCACATTTTTGCTAATTAAAATTTTAATCAAGTTTGATATTTTCGATTGTCTACTCTCTTTTTCTGTTCTGCGGACTTTGGTTTTTTTATTGTTTTCTTTGGCGGTTCGTATTCTGTAGCTAAATGAAAACCGTTAATCTTCTAAATCGATCAGAGTAAAGATAATCTGACAAAATTACATTTTCTGTAAACTTTATTTTAAAATTACACGCTAGAATCTAAATATGTAATTTTACCATCAAATCGAGAATGGGATCTATAATCTTTAATATAACCAGCGAACGCGAACTATACCATTATTTAATCTATGGAAATCAAAACTTTTTATGGTGAATAATAGTACAATGGAATGATTTTGATTTGCTATAATATGAAGGACTGTATAGAATGTTTATATCAAATAATTTATGGAATAAAACAACCGCTGTAAGTGTTAAGTATAGTGTTAGATATATTAATAATGAGAAGATTGCAGTGGCTGGAGCATACGGAATGGATGGAAGAAGTGAGAATACCGAAAACAATGGGTTGGAAAGAGCTATTATATGAAAAAAGCGGAAAGGAAGACCAAGAAAGCGATGGCGAGAAGCAGTAATAATAATATGAGCAACAAAACAGTACATCGTAAGTGAAGCCATTTCACATATGAAAATTGACTATATGGCCACTAAACTTCTCCCCGGCTCTAAATATGGGGTAGAGAAAGGAAAGGCTTTGAATAGCCGCAAGGTAACATCCAGACTGGTAGAGGAATGCCAGAAAGAACTAAATGAACTGGTAGACCACATTAAAGTAAGATTAGTGTGGGTACCGGGACATAACGATACTTCTGGAAATGAACAAGCTGAAGAGCTCGCGAGAAGAGGTTCAGCAATGATATATGCTGGACCAGATTGAAAGTGGTCCGAGAACAAATACAAAAATGAGTACAAAGCCAACATAGACTACAGTGGAGGAACACTCCAAAGCTGGTACACACCTTTATAGGTGACATAATATGTGTTAAATGGGCCAAATATCTACTGAATATCAGTAGGAATCAGCTAAGAATTATTACAGGTTATCTAACGGGCCATGTCCCAGTAAAATATTACCTGCATTAAGTATGGCTATATAACGGGGATCTTAGCTGCTGACTTTGTGGCATGGATATTGAGACCGTAACCCATATCTTATCTAACTGAAAAAAAGCAGTAATGGAGGATTGAAAAGAAAAGAATATAAGAGTGTAGAGAAAGAAAAAGAAAAGAGAGTAGGAAAAGATCACTCAGCTATGGGTCTAAATTCTGCATGGTCTGTATAAAGCTCATACATAGGGTGTTTCTAAATTCATGCGACAAAATTCAGGAGGTGATTGCTGGTATGAAATTAAGATGGGTATTTCCTATAACAAAATTTCCTCAGTCCACCCCTTTCCGAGATATCACCCTTAAAAGGTGGTGACTAAAATTGAGTTTTTATTTTTTTTCTAAAATTTCAGTACAGCTAGAAACTTGAAATTCCTAATTTTCTCGCACTCGCAAAGGACTAACCACGGGTATTTTTTCAATATTCCTGTTACATTATACGGGGGTGAAATTAGCAACCCTTACTTTATTTCATATCAAAACTTTTTTTCGAGATGAAGTTTTATGACATAAAATTCAACTTAAAATCCTTGTTTTATTTAAAAACTTTTTTTATTCTCAAATTTTTTTCCCAAAACCAATAGCTGCAGAGAAAAAAAATATACACCATAATTTATAATTTTTTTAATAAATTGAGTGGAAAACAGTAAAGATGTAAAATGTAAAACAATTCATAATAAATGCTGGAAATGACAGAATTTCAAGTTTCTAGCTTTACTGAAATTTTAGACAAAAAAAAATAAATTTTAGTCACCACCTTTTAAGGGTGATATCTCGGAAAGGGGTGGGCTGAGGAAATTTTGTTATAGGAAAGACCCATCTTAATTTCGTACGAGCAATCACCTCCTGAATTTTGTCGCATGAATTTAGAAACACCCTGTATATACAGATATAGCTAAGTATGCTTACAGGGTTTTTTATTAGGTAGTTTCGAAAGATAAGGTGTTTGGGTTGAAAATTTTTTTTGTGTATTATGTATATATGGTTTATTTTCACACCATAAATTCACTTTATACAGCTTTGTGAACATCTTATGTTAATCGTTCTAAGAAAATGATTATTTATATTTGCCCAGAGAAGAAATAGGGCTTCAAGTAAGACAAACAATTGAGATAAGTATTTGTACGGCAGATTGGGAGTACAGGGTTGGCTTCAGTCCTTATTTAAATTGGAGTTCTTCAAATTTGATAAAAATACGTTAGAATCTTCTTTTTTTATAGAGGAAACTGTTAATGATCAAAAACACGCTGATATGGCTTATATAGCAAATTCAATTTGAAAAAATTCATCAGGTAGTTAATTTTTGTAAACGAAAAAATAATAAATAAAGAAACCTATGTGCCCCTTATCTTCTCTGTAATCTGGAACTAGACAAAATATAGGATCCTCTTCTATTTCATGTGTCTACCAATTTTGTTTAAAATCTATTTAGAACAATTTTAGATGTAAAAATTTTGTAAAAATGCAACAATTAGTAAGTGAAAAATATTAAAACGTTTCGAACTTTAGGCGTAATCAGAATAACAGTAATAATAATTTCATAAGCAGGATTATGAATTAAATACGATTCAAATTAAAATTATGGAATTCAAACAATCTGATATAGCATTTTGAAATTTCAAAAAACGTTTATTTGACATTGAAGTCCTTTTGTTATTCTTCCAACACTTGTTCCATGATAATATTTTTTTTTATAATATTACATCAAATTTAATATAGGTATAAATGGCCATAAGCCCCAAGAATTGAAAATTAAAAATTACAACTATTGGAGAAACTCAGGGCTGAGCTCACAAGTTAGAATGCATGTTTTTTTATTTAATTCAATAAAAGTGATTCTCTTTCTATACACCCATTCGTGGGTGGTTGATGGTGTGATTCCCGCTATGCAATATGAGTAGATAGAAGCTCTATAAAAACTGGAAGAAGTTGAAGATAAAGCATTGAAATTATATCCAAGGAGCAATGTGTGTATGTATATTGTGGTGACATTCACTGAGACCTAAAAGTTCTATTGTGCCCCCTTACTTCTACTCAGTTCCTAAGGAAAGTTTCAAAGACTAGTAACTCCTTTAGTCCTATTTCCCGGAGGAATTTTGGGATATCTGCAGGCTTTAACTTAGGTAAATGTCCCTCTTCTATCCAGTAATCTAATCTCCTAGGTGTTGTGCCTTAGGATTCTGAATTTCTGTGCAATTGGTCAGTATGTGGATGGAGGTTCCTTCTTCCATGCCACAAAATCTACATTCTTCTTCCTCCACTATTTTGAGCTTTTTCAGGCGACAATTCCCCATTAGGATTCCTGTTAAAACTCTTAGTGCAGTTTTACTTTGACTTAAGCATTCATTTGATCTCAACAGAAAAAATTTTGATTGTCTAAGCCCTACTAGATCTTTCCAATGGTCAGATCTTCTCTTTCCTTCGGCTTTGCCTATTTCTTCCAATATTACATTGGATTTGATCCCGCAAAAGGGTTCCGGCCCCCCAAAAGGGTGTTTCAGTCCCCCTCTTTTCTAGTTCATCTGCTATTTCATTTCCTTCTATTCCAGTGTGTCCTGTAATCCATATTAAGGTGACTAAATTGTTCTCGCCTGGTTCATTGAGTCCCACACCATTTTGGAACTGATTACTCAAGAGCTCAGTGATTTAATGGCTGCTTGACTATCCAGCATTTTGATAATCCTTTGCCTTCTTTATCCTTTATCAATCTTGAACTGAGCACACTTTCTCAGGGCGTGAATATCCGCTTGAAATATAATTAGGGTTTTTCCCAAACTTTCAGAGTGGTTGTTTCCTGATTCAGTACCTTTCTATTGCTTTTGAGCCGTCTGTGTACCATTGAATGGCATTCTTTCCAAGTCTGGTAATAGTATTTGGAACCAAGGAGCAAAGTACGATCCTGATATACTCCAACGTTACCCAAAATATCTCACACTAGACTAGACCCTCGTAACTTGGCAGGCAAAAAATATACAGAGTGAATTTTAAATATGCAACGACTCAATTATTACGGAAACGGTGAGCATGATTTTAATAAATCTTGGTTGGTAATGGTTTTATGATAGAGTGGATCTTATGATAGTGTTTACATTGTTGACATATTTTCGGTTTTTCTGGAAATATAATGAGTTTTATTATCCGAAATGGATCACCCTGTATATTTTTTTTATTTGTAAAATCTTCATATGGGTAATTTTAAGATGTTATGTAGACGGTTTTTCATTATTCTTTCTATTATTTTCGATAAGGTTGGTAATAAGGTCGATAATTACTAGTACAATTTTTTTCGCCACCCCTATACAGAGGAACAATTATAACTGTTTTCATACAGTTTTCAAATGATTTATCAACCAGAGAAGCTAAAACTTTGACGTTTCTAAAATTTGTAGCAAATCTTTTTATCGGGGCAGAAGAGTCTTCGCCAGAGGATATAATCAACCATGCTCCAACCAAACTAGCTCACTTACTTAAAACCAGTGATCAGTAATAGCGATGAGCAAAATTGGTCTTGGTCTTGCAATCTCGGTCTTGGTCTTGCTTTTTCGCAAGAAGACCAAGATTATCGTTAGACTAGCAAGACCAAGACCAAGACCGAATGAACAATAACAAGACCAATACCAAGACCGAATATGCAAGACCAAGACCAAATACACTAGACTGAACTAAAAATTCTCACTTCAGAGCGTATCGTCCCCTTTCTACGAAAACCTGCGAAAAACTACATAAAATACATGATGATGATTGATGATTTGATGATTTCCCAAAACTGGCCATTTTTCAGATACGAGGTTCACATAATAAGGTTAAGCCGATATATGAGTTGAAATATTTGTAACAGCGTCAACATATGCTAGAAGAAAATATTTTTGGTATTTGGAATCGTCAGTTTCCTTTATTAAGTTTTAACTTTAAGTAAAGAATAAAGAAACTTTACCACTGTTTGAAAATAAAAAGAATCTACAAGAATGTTCTTTGTCATAACGACTGGAAAACACATGGTTGAAGTAGAGAAACTTATTTTTTTTCTATATTTTCACTTCTGCCAAGTTATTTTTCTAGCTAAAAGGTCAATTTATGCTTTGGAGGAAGGTTAGGTATTCGAATTTTCATAGCAATAACTAGAGATATCATTCTCTTGACAATTGTTGCGTCGATAGAATACTCTCTGATTTGTTTACAAATAATATTAATTCTGAAACCTCTGCCTTTTTCATATCTTGTTATCGATATGCAAGACCAAGACTAAATAAGCAAGACCAAGACCAAGACCGGACATATTTGAGCAAGACCAAGACCAAGATTGGACCAGCAAAACCAAGACCAAAATTGTCCAAGTCTTGTTCTTGCTTTGCTCATCACTAATAAGTAATAGCAAATTTGGTAGACTAAATAAGCAAGATCAAGACCAGACATATTTGAGCAAGACCAAGACCAAGATCAAGATTTTCCAAGTCTTCTTTTGCTTTGCTCATCACTAATAAGTAATAGCAAATTTGGTAAACTAAATAAGCAAGACCAAGACCAAGACCGGACATACTTGAGCAAGACCAAGACGGGATCAGCAAGACCAAGACCAAGATTTTCCAAGTCTTGGTCTTGATCTTGCTTTGCTCATCACTAATAGCAAATTTGGTACAGTTTATTAAATTTCCAGAAAAAACGGAAGATCTGACAATTATGTTAATACCACCATAAAAACGGCCATAAAACAAAACCATCAAAAAACAAAATTTATAAAAATCGTTTTTGATTCAATTGAGGCGTTCCATGATTAGAACTCATCCTGTATATCAAGTACTGACATTATTTCGATACCACCTACTACCTAAGTTTTCTTTTTTTTTTAGAGACATTCCAAAAATAATTATTTTTAAAAAACAGAGACTACGTCAAAATGCTGTGAAGCTTTTTAATTCCAACCCTGGTAAGTAATGATAATACCAACAAGAATATGTTAGGGTACAAAAATACCCAAACGTTTAGGTCTTTGGTTTGTATCTTTGAATATCAATCAGAAAAATGATTTTAAAATATTAATGTAACAAAGACCACCAAAACCCCTAAAAGAACTAAACTATTTTTAATTTTTAAAACCGAGAAAATTTTCTGTAATCAAATTAAAATTACAATTATGGCACTTTAAAACGCTGTACAAAACAATTTAGATAATATGGCTTACGTAAAAGAATAAATCGATTAAAAATCCAACTAAAACTATTCTTACCTTAGAGAACAAAAGCAATCCACATAAAATCCTGTAACGCCACTAAAACTGCAACAAATATTAATAATTCACTGAAAAAATTATAACTCACAAAAAAAATCCACTAGAACTCGCGCATCGAAAACTATCCTAACAGTATCTTGTCGGCGTGAACGTTCGCGACAGAATGAAGAAAGAAGAAAGCGTTAGCGGGTTCGCGATCACGTGACTTCTTCGCCATCCACTTCTTGCAGCGGTCGGCGAGTTGAAGTTAAACGTCCAGCGAAAGAGTACGTCGACCGGACATCCTCTTATCGACCCTTTATCTCGAACCTTCTTCGCAACACGATTCTTCTTACTCATATTATGCTATTGTTTCATCCGAAGATATTTCTGACTTTAATATCTACACTGTAAAAACAATTATTGAAATAATACATGTTTACGTTTGATTGTGGCTCAAAAATAACAATAATACAAAATTTTATTTTTAGTTGCATTCAATAAACAGCGAAAAAATCTAGGTATCAGTAGGCCTCTTAAGCCAGGACGAGGGCCTAGCTGCAGAAAGGCTCCCACCAATCAGAGAGTATACAGATACATTCAAATAAAAACGGAACATAGGGTTTTAGTGTATTCGCCGATCTAAATAGTCCACCAACAAAACATTTCTATAAATTCACTTCAATGAATATCAAGTATTGATCTGGACAGCTGGATTCAGAATCACTGTAGAAAAGCCCGCCCCTTCTCCTACCAAAATTTGTTAGTTATGTGCGAGGTAAGTCCGAAGTGCGACCTGCGATTTAGTATTGAATAATTATTTGATGGGGTTAGTAAACGTCGCTACATATGGAAACAATATGCTTACGTTTTATGTTGTTAAAATCGAAAATTAATTGTTAAATTCCCTTTAACAATTAATGTTTCGAGTTAAGATAATATGTTTTGATTTCTTCTGGGCATAACGGTTTCCAAAATAAAAATAAATACGTAAATAAAACAAAATAGGATTCTTTAAATTGAAACAAAGTTGTGGGCTTGAGCACTCTCACCGATCGACTGACTGACTAACTGTCTGACGCTAATTAAGGACCGCCCACCTTTGAGAATACGGAGTGGTGGGAATTGTACGATATGTTATAGGTGTCCAAATAAACGATTGTAATAATCGTGTTTTTAATCTGTTGAAGCTGGATGTTGGTCGACTAGTTCAAAAGCAGTTCTGATCCAATGCTTAAAATCCCTATGTTCCGTTTTTGTTTGAATGTATCTGTATATTTTGTGCAATGTAATTATTCCCTTCCCCTTTCCGAGAAAATATGGTGTGAAGTTTCCCAAAAAGGGGAAGGGTTTACCCCTTCCCATTTTTGGAAAACTTCATGTGGAATACAAATTATCATATTCTTACTTCTTGACTTATGTAATTTACATTGCACAAAATAGATACACTCTAATTGGTTGGAACCTTTCTGCAGCTAGGCCATGCAAATTAGCTCAAAATCAGCCAAACGATGGAATGATTCCTAAAAGAGTTAACGGAGTTGAAGGTGGGTAACTTCAATAGTTGTCAAATATTTATTAAAGAATGACAATTTGAAAATTATTTATAGTTGACAGTTACTTGTACATCGTACACGTCACTCACTAGATTAATACATTATTTTCGAACTTCGGTTTTCATAAAACTGGCTATAAAATGAGACTGGTTTTGAAAAACTTGAATTTTATTTCATTTTATGGGGGCAAAACTTTTTATCAAGAATGACATTTTTCACTAAAACTAATATTTAAACATTTTTCAGCTATAGCATACCACATCCGTGGACACGCTGTATAAGTAGGTGATCTGTGGTCAGGGTTACCAACTTAGGCGTTTTGCCCCAAATTTAGGGGGCAAAAAAGTCAAATGGGATATTTTTAGGGATTTTTTTCAACTTCGAATATTTATTTTTTTAACTGTGTTGTACGTGCGATCTCTATCTATAATATTGTGAAATATAAGTAGCGTGATAGACTGTCTATTGAAATGTTACAAAATATGCTAGGGGGTTTTTAGGTTTTTAGGTTTACGGTTGGAGCTTTAGGGAGAAAAATTTTAGAAAATTGGAAACTCTGTCTATGGTATGAACAACCTCAAAATTGTCGAGTGAAATGCAGAAACTGATTTTTTCTCCGATTGACAGCAAATATTAATTTTGCAGGCTCATATCAATCAGCAAATTCACTGTATTCAACTTAATTTATATACACACTATACTTAACGTCTACTAATTTATTTACACTCGGTATATTAGTTCTAATTTATTTTCACCACTTGAGTATTACACTATTTATCTTCACTATTTCATTCACTATTCGATTACTGAGAACTTCTGTAACTAACTCTTTACTGTCTCTATCAGTTCTGGAAAGTTCTAACATTACGCTCTCGTCCTTTGCACAAACAAAACGTCTTTTCGATAATGTTCTCGAAAGGAGCGCAGCCACCAAAATTTACAGTCGTTGGACAGGACCGGCTTTGAGTTGGTGACCTCGCAACAATATTAATTCACTAGTTTACACGGTTTTCATACCCCAGCTGAAAGTTGTTATTTTATTATTCATTTAGGTAGAATTATCCAGAAAAAATAATAAAAAAATTCTGTTACATCTGGTTTAAGAAATATTTATTAACTCAACTGAATTACAAAATGTTGATATTAATACTGAAAAAAAATTAAAAATAGCTAATTTTTGTCTTTTTTTATAGTTATTTTAATCAGTTTCTCTTATAATGGACCAACAGTAATCCCCTAACATGTTTTCATCCCAAAATCCTTCAAATCTTGGTGAAAACGTTCCCCTTGTTCGTCACTCATACTTCCTAAGTTTTCAGAGAAAAAACTCAGATGCGAGTGCAGAAAATGAATCTTTAATGACATGTTCATTCCCATCTTTTGAAAATTTTCCAATAAATCGGTAATAATTTCTTTGTAATTTTCACTTTTTTTTCCCAAAAAATTTTCCACAACTATTTTGAATGACTTCCAAGCAGATTTTTCATTAACAGACAAAAGGCTTTGAAACGGAGAATCTTTCATAAGTTTACGGAAAAAAACTCAGATGCGAGTGCAGAAAATGAATCTTTAATGACATGTTTACTCCCATCTTTTGAAAATTTTCCAATAAATCGGTAATAATTTTTTTGTAATTTTCACTTTTTTTTCCCAAAAAATTTTCCACAACCATTTTGAATGACTTCCAAGCAGATTTTTCATTAACAGACAAAAGGCTTTCAAACTGAGAATCTTTCATAAGTTTACGGAAAAAAACTCTTATGCGAGTGCAGAAAATGAATCTTTAATGACATGTTTACTCTCATCTTTTGAAAATTTTCCAATAAATCGGTAATAATTTCTTTGTAATTTTCACTTTTTTTCCCCAAAAAATTTTCCACAACCATTTTGAATTACTTCCAAGCAGATTTTTCATTAACAGACAAAAGGCTTTGAAACGGAGAATCTTTCATAAGTTTACGGAAAAAAACTCAGATGCGAGTGCAGAAAATGAATCTTTAATGACATGTTTACTCTCATCTTTTGAAAATTTTCCAATAAATCGGTAATAATTTCTTTGTAATTTTCACTTTTTTCCCCAAAAAATTTTCCACAATCATTATGAATTACTTCCAAGCAGATTTTTCATTAACAGCCAAAAGGCTTTGAAACGGAGAATCTTTCATAAGTTTACAGAAAAAAACTCTTATGCGAGTGCAGAAAATGAATCTTTAATGACATGTTCATTCCCATCTTTTGAAAATTTTCCAATAAATCGGTAATAGTTTCTTTGTAATTTTCACTTTTTTTTCCCCAAAAAATTTTCCACATCCATTTTGAATGACTTCCAAGCAGATTTTTCATTAACAGACAAAAGGCTTTCAAACTGAGAATCTTTCATAAGTTTACGGAAAAAAACTCAGATGCGAGTGCAGAAAATGAATCTATAATGACATGTTTACTCCCATCTTTTGAAAATTTTCCAATAAATCGGTAATAATTTCTTTGTAATTTTCACTTTTTTTTCCCAAAAAATTTTCCACAACTATTTTGAATGACTTCCAAGCAGATTTTTCATTAACAGCCAAAAGGCTTTGAAACGGAGAATCTTTCATAAGTTTACAGAAAAAAACTGTTATGCGAGTGCAGAAAATGAATCTTTAATGACATGTTTACTCTCATCTTTTGAAAATTTTCCAATAAATCGGTAATAATTTCTTTGTAATTTTCACTTTTTTTTTTCCCAAAAAATTTTCCACAACTATTTTGAATGACTTCCAAGCAGATTTTTCATTAACAGACAAAAGGCTTTCAAACTGAGAATCTTTCATAAGTTTACGGAAAAAAACTCAGATGCGAGTGCAGAAAATGAATCTTTAATGACATGTTCATTCCCATCTTTTGAAAATTTTCCAATAAATCGGTAATAATTTCTTTGTAATTTTCACTTTTTTTTCCCCAAAAAATTTTCCACAACCATTTTGAATGACTTCCAAGCAGATTTTTCATTAACAGACAAAAGGCTTTCAAACTGAGAATCTTTCATAAGTTTACGGAAAAAAACTCAGGTGCGAGTGCAGAAAATGAATCTTTAATGACATGTTCATTCCCATCTTTTGAAAATTTTCCAATAAATCGGTAATAATTTCTTTGTAATTTTCACTTTTTTTTCCCCAAAAAATTTTCCACAACCATTTTGAATGACTTCCAAGCAGATTTTTCATTAACAGACAAAAGGCTTTCAAACTGAGAATCTTTCGTAAGTTTACGGAAAAAAACTCAGATGCGAGTGCAGAAAATGAATCTTTAATGACATGTTCATTCCCATCTTTTGAAAATTTTCCAATAAATCGGTAATAATTTCTTTGTAATTTTCACTTTTTTTGCCCCAAAAAATTTTCCACAACCATTTTGAATGACTTCCAAGCAGATTTTTCATTAACAGACAAAAGGCTTTCAAACTGAGAATCTTTGATAAGTTTACGGAAAAAAACTCAGATGCGAGTGCAGAAAATGAATCTTTAATGACATGTTTACTCTCATCTTTTGAAAATTTTCCAATAAATCGGTAATAATTTCTTTGTAATTTTCACTTTTTTTTTCCCAAAAAATTTTCCACAACTATTTTGAATGACTTCCAAGCAGATTTTTCATTAACAGACAAAAGGCTTTCAAACTGAGAATCTTTCATAAGTTTACGGAAAAAAACTCAGATGCGAGTGCAGAAAATGAATCTTTAATGACATGTTCATTCCCATCTTTTGAAAATTTTCCAATAAATCGGTAATAATTTCTTTGTAATTTTCACTTTTTTTGCCCCAAAAAATTTTCCACAACCATTTTGAATGACTTCCAAGCAGATTTTTCATTAACAGACAAAAGGCTTTCAAACTGAGAATCTTTGATAAGTTTACGGAAAAAAACTCAGATGCGAGTGCAGAAAATGAATCTTTAATGACATGTTTACTCTCATCTTTTGAAAATTTTCCAATAAATCGGTAATAATTTCTTTGTAATTTTCACTTTTTTCCCCAAAAAATTTTCCACAACCATTTTGAATTACTTCCAAGCAGATTTTTCATTAACAGACAAAAGGCTTTCAAACTGAGAATCTTTCATAAGTTTACGGAAAAAAACTCAGATGCGAGTGCAGAAAATGAATCTTTAATGACATGTTCATTCCCATCTTTTGAAAATTTTCCAATAAATCGGTAATAATTTCTTTGTAATTTTCACTTTTTTTGCCCCAAAAAATTTTCCACAACCATTTTGAATGACTTCCAAGCAGATTTTTCATTAACAGACAAAAGGCTTTCAAACTGAGAATCTTTGATAAGTTTACGGAAAAAAACTCAGATGCGAGTGCAGAAAATGAATCTTTAATGACATGTTTACTCTCATCTTTTGAAAATTTTCCAATAAATCGGTAATAATTTCTTTGTAATTTTCACTTTTTTCCCCAAAAAATTTTCCACAACCATTTTGAATGACTTCCAAGCAGATTTTTCATTAACAGACAAAAGGCTTTCAAACTGAGAATCTTTCATAAGTTTACGGAAAAAAACTCAGATGCGAGTGCAGAAAATGAATCTTTAATGACATGTTTACTCCCATCTTTTGAAAATTTTCCAATAAATCGGTAATAATTTCTTTGTAATTTTCACTTTTTTTTCCCAAAAAATTTTCCACAACTATTTTGAATGACTTCCAAGCAGATTTTTCATTAACAGACAAAAGGCTTTCAAACTGAGAATCTTTCATAAGTTTACGGAAAAAAACTCAGATGCGAGTGCAGAAAATGAATCTTTAATGACATGTTCATTCCCATCTTTTGAAAATTTTCCAATAAATCGGTAATAATTTTTTTGTAATTTTCACTTTTTTTTCCCCAAAAAATTTTCCACAACCATTTTGAATGACTTCCAAGCAGATTTTTCATTAACAGACAAAAGGCTTTCAAACTGAGAATCTTTCATAAGTTTACGGAAAAAAACTCAGATGCGAGTGCAGAAAATGAATCTTTAATGACATGTTCATTCCCATCTTTTGAAAATTTTCCAATAAATCGGTAATAATTTTTTTGTAATTTTCACTTTTTTTTTCCCAAAAAATTTTCCACAACCATTTTGAATGACTTCCAAGCAGATTTTTCATTAACAGACAAAAGGCTTTCAAACTGAGAATCTTTCATAAGTTTACGGAAAAAAACTCAGATGCGAGTGCAGAAAATGAATCTTTAATGACATGTTTACTCCCATCTTTTGAAAATTTTCCAATAAATCGGTAATAATTTCTTTGTAATTTTCACTTTTTTTTCCCAAAAAATTTTCCACAACTATTTTGAATGACTTCCAAGCAGATTTTTCATTAACAGACAAAAGGCTTTCAAACTGAGAATCTTTCATAAGTTTACGGAAAAAAACTCAGATGCGAGTGCAGAAAATGAATCTTTAATGACATGTTCATTCCCATCTTTTGAAAATTTTCCAATAAATCGGTAATAATTTTTTTGTAATTTTCACTTTTTTTTTCCCAAAAAATTTTCCACAACCATTTTGAATGACTTCCAAGCAGATTTTTCATTAACAGACAAAAGGCTTTCAAACTGAGAATCTTTCATAAGTTTACGGAAAAAAACTCAGATGCGAGTGCAGAAAATGAATCTTTAATGACATGTTTACTCCCATCTTTTGAAAATTTTCCAATAAATCGGTAATAATTTCTTTGTAATTTTCACTTTTTTTTCCCAAAAAATTTTCCACAACTATTTTGAATGACTTCCAAGCAGATTTTTCATTAACAGACAAAAGGCTTTCAAACTGAGAATCTTTCGTAAGTTTACGGAAAAAAACTCAGATGCGAGTGCAGAAAATGAATCTTTAATGACATGTTCATTCCCATCTTTCGAAAATTTTCCAATAAATCGGTAATAATTTCTTTGTAATTTTCACTTTTTTTCCCAAAAAATTTTCCACAACTATTTTGAATGACTTCCAAGCAGATTTTTCATTAACAGACAAAAGGCTTTCAAACTGAGAATCTTTCATAAGTTTACGGAAAAAAACCCAGATGCGAGTGCAGAAAATGAATCTTTAATGACATGTTTACTCCCATCTTTTGAAAATTTTCTAATAAATCGGTAATAATTTTTTTGTAATTTTCACTTTTTTTTTCCCAAAAAATTTTCCACAACCATTTTGAATAACTTCCAAGCAGATTTTTCATTAACAGACAAAAGGCTTTGAAACGGAGAATCTTTCATAAGTTTACGGAAAAAAACTCAGATGCGAGTGCAGAAAATGAATCTTTAATGACATGTTTACTCCCATCTTTTGAAAATTTTCCAATAAATCGGTAATAATTTCTTTGTAATTTTCACTTTTTTCCCCAAAAAATTTTCCACAATCATTATGAATTACTTCCAAGCAGATTTTTCATTAACAGCCAAAAGGCTTTGAAACGGAGAATCTTTCATAAGTTTACGGAAAAAAACTCTTATGCGAGTGCAGAAAATGAATCTTTAATGACATGTTTACTCTCATCTTTTGAAAATTTTCCAATAAATCGGTAATAATTTCTTTGTAATTTTCACTTTTTTTCCCCAAAAAATTTTCCACAACCATTTTGAATTACTTCCAAGCAGATTTTTCATTAACAGACAAAAGGCTTTGAAACGGAGAATCTTTCATAAGTTTACGGAAAAAAACTCAGATGCGAGTGCAGAAAATGAATCTTTAATGACATGTTTACTCTCATCTTTTGAAAATTTTCCAATAAATCGGTAATAATTTCTTTGTAATTTTCACTTTTTTCCCCAAAAAATTTTCCACAATCATTATGAATTACTTCCAAGCAGATTTTTCATTAACAGCCAAAAGGCTTTGAAACGGAGAATCTTTCATAAGTTTACAGAAAAAAACTCTTATGCGAGTGCAGAAAATGAATCTTTAATGACATGTTCATTCCCATCTTTTGAAAATTTTCCAATAAATCGGTAATAATTTCTTTGTAATTTTCACTTTTTTTTCCCCAAAAAATTTTCCACAACCATTTTGAATGACTTCCAAGCAGATTTTTCATTAACAGACAAAAGGCTTTCAAACTGAGAATCTTTCATAAGTTTACGGAAAAAAACTCAGATGCGAGTGCAGAAAATGAATCTATAATGACATGTTTACTCCCATCTTTTGAAAATTTTCCAATAAATCGGTAATAATTTCTTTGTAATTTTCACTTTTTTTTTCCCAAAAAATTTTCCACAACTATTTTGAATGACTTCCAAGCAGATTTTTCATTAACAGACAAAAGGCTTTCAAACTGAGAATCTTTCATTAGTTTACGGAAAAAAACTCAGATGCAGAGTGCAGAAAATGAATCTATAATGACATGTTTACTCCCATCTTTTGAAAATTTTCCAATAAATCGGTAATAATTTCTTTGTAATTTTCACTTTTTTTTTCCCAAAAAATTTTCCACAACTATTTTGAATGACTTCCAAGCAGATTTTTCATTAACAGCCAAAAGGCTTTGAAACGGAGAATCTTTCATAAGTTTACAGAAAAAAACTCTTATGCGAGTGCAGAAAATGAATCTTTAATGACATGTTTACTCTCATCTTTTGAAAATTTTCCAATAAATCGGTAATAATTTCTTTGTAATTTTCACTTTTTTTTTCCCAAAAAATTTTCCACAACCATTTTGAATGACTTCCAAGCAGATTTTTCATTAACAGACAAAAGGCTTTCAAACTGAGAATCTTTCATAAGTTTACGGAAAAAAACTCAGATGCGAGTGCAGAAAATGAATCTTTAATGACATGTTCATTCCCATCTTTTGAAAATTTTCCAATAAATCGGTAATAATTTCTTTGTAATTTTCACTTTTTTTTCCCCAAAAAATTTTCCACAACCATTTTGAATGACTTCCAAGCAGATTTTTCATTAACAGACAAAAGGCTTTCAAACTGAGAATCTTCCATAAGTTTACGGAAAAAAACTCAGGTGCGAGTGCAGAAAATGAATCTTTAATGACATGTTCATTCCCATCTTTTGAAAATTTTCCAATAAATCGGTAATAATTTCTTTGTAATTTTCACTTTTTTTTCCCCAAAAAATTTTCCACAACCATTTTGAATGACTTCCAAGCAGATTTTTCATTAACAGACAAAAGGCTTTCAAACTGAGAATCTTTGATAAGTTTACGGAAAAAAACTCAGATGCGAGTGCAGAAAATGAATCTTTAATGACATGTTTACTCTCATCTTTTGAAAATTTTCCAATAAATCGGTAATAATTTCTTTGTAATTTTCACTTTTTTCCCCAAAAAATTTTCCACAACCATTTTGAATTACTTCCAAGCAGATTTTTCATTAACAGACAAAAGGCTTTCAAACTGAGAATCTTTCATAAGTTTACGGAAAAAAACTCAGATGCGAGTGCAGAAAATGAATCTTTAATGACATGTTTACTCCCATCTTTTGAAAATTTTCCAATAAATCGGTAATAATTTTTTTGTAATTTTCACTTTTTTTTTTCCCAAAAAATTTTCCACAACCATTTTGAATGACTTCCAAGCAGATTTTTCATTAACAGACAAAAGGCTTTCAAACTGAGAATCTTTCATAAGTTTACGGAAAAAAACTCAGATGCGAGTGCAGAAAATGAATCTTTAATGACATGTTCATTCCCATCTTTTGAAAATTTTCCAATAAATCGGTAATAATTTTTTTGTAATTTTCACTTTTTTTTCCCAAAAAATTTTCCACAACCATTTTGAATGACTTCCAAGCAGATTTTTCATTAACAGACAAAAGGCTTTCAAATTGAGAATCTTTCGTAAGTTTACGGAAAAAAACTCAGATGCGAGTGCAGAAAATGAATCTTTAATGACATGTTCATTCCCATCTTTTGAAAATTTTCCAATAAATCGGTAATAATTTCTTTGTAATTTTCACTTTTTTTTCCCCAAAAAATTTTCCACAACCATTTTGAATGACTTCCAAGCAGATTTTTCATTAACAGACAAAAGGCTTTCAAACTGAGAATCTTTCATAAGTTTACGGAAAAAAACTCAGGTGCGAGTGCAGAAAATGAATCTTTAATGACATGTTCATTCCCATCTTTTGAAAATTTTCCAATAAATCGGTAATAATTTCTTTGTAATTTTCACTTTTTTTTCCCCAAAAAATTTTCCACAACCATTTTGAATGACTTCCAAGCAGATTTTTCATTAACAGACAAAAGGCTTTCAAACTGAGAATCTTTGATAAGTTTACGGAAAAAAACTCAGATGCGAGTGCAGAAAATGAATCTTTAATGACATGTTTACTCTCATCTTTTGAAAATTTTCCAATAAATCGGTAATAATTTCTTTGTAATTTTCACTTTTTTCCCCAAAAAATTTTCCACAACCATTTTGAATTACTTCCAAGCAGATTTTTCATTAACAGACAAAAGGCTTTCAAACTGAGAATCTTTCATAAGTTTACGGAAAAAAACTCAGATGCGAGTGCAGAAAATGAATTTTTAATGACATGTTTACTCCCATCTTTTGAAAATTTTCCAATAAATCGGTAATAATTTTTTTGTAATTTTCACTTTTTTTTTCCCAAAAAATTTTCCACAACCATTTTGAATGACTTCCAAGCAGATTTTTCATTAACAGACAAAAGGCTTTCAAACTGAGAATCTTTCATAAGTTTACGGATTTGTGGGCCAACAAATATACCCTCTTTCAGTTTTCCCTCTGTAATATTTGGAAAGATTTTTTGTAACTCTGTAATGTTTGGAGTGAAGATTTTTTGTAAATACCGGAAAGCATCACTGTTATGTCAAGCGCCTTCACAACTTTCATTGACCCTTAATATTTCAAAAATGGGACATATTAGAAAGAAATGCCGAAACCTTTAACTTGAGGGGGACACTTTTTGGCGCTAATGTCATAAACGTCAGATTCACCTCCTGGAGACACCCCTCACATTTTTTCAAATGGCATTAGGTAGTAAGTCATACCTCATTTAAAAGGTCTGGTAAATCTCTATTCAATCATTTTGTTTTGCCTTTGATTCCATTGTTATTTAATCGTTGTTTAAAATTGGCTCTTTTTCGACTTTTCGTATGCCACCGTTTTGTGTTATGATAGAAAGACTCTTTAAAAAATGAAAAATTTACAAATAGTAAAAAGACAACTCTTAACAAGGAAAAACTGCTATTTAATAATGCGCACAAAGTGACCACCGTTAACATTCAGGCAATAAAAGTTGAAAAAGAGCCAATTTCAAATAACGATTAAATAACAATGGAAGGCTCGTATCAAAAGCAAAACAAAATGATTTTATAGAGATTTACCAGACATTTTAAATGAGGTGTAACTTGATAACTAATGCCATTTGAAAAAATGTAAGGGGTGTTTCCAGTAGGGAGGGGGTGAATCTTGCGTTTATGACATTAGCGCCAAAAAGTGTCCCCCTCAAGTTAAAAGTTGACGTGTTTAGGCGTTTCCTTCAAATATGTCCCATTTTTGAAATATTAAGGGTGGGTCCTTTTCAAATGAACACAGTGTATACATTTATTTTGGGGTATAAAAAAAAGTTCAATTTTGTAAACTAGTGTTACCCAATTAATAAAATCCGCATCTAGTGAAAATAATCGAACATACAGAATGTCGGGGATGTTACAAGTTACAACAATAATTGTTGTTATACATAATTTAAGGATGGAATCCAGTCCGCTAAAAGTATATCCTACTTTGAAAATAAAATTTTAGTTTTTAACTTCACTTCGTTTTTTTTATATATTTAAATGAGTTTTACCTTTCAGTTTAGAGGAACTTGATTTCAATTTTCACTACCATCAACTATATAAACAATGAAAACTTTTCAAAAAACTAATCATTATTTCCTGACGACAATATTAAATTCTGTCAAAGTACCAAAGCCTTCCTTGATCTAGAAAATGATTCTATTATGGAGTATACAATTTCTGGTGTTGTACATTGATATACATTTTTCAGTCCGGGGAAAACAGAAAATTTAACTTAACAATAATTATCGTAAAGCAATATAAAAAACATTTCATTTTTTATCTTCAAATATTGATATATAGGTATGCAACACATAATACTTGTGTAGATTCACTGGCAGAGTGCTGGATTTGAATAGGCAACACGTACTGCAGCCACGTGAAAAATGGGATTAATCGAAAATCTTATAATCGAAGATGTTATAATCGAAATGAATGCAGCACTCTTCAATAGTTTGAACTGTTTGAAGGTAATATTTAAGCCTATGTTGGTGTGTAAAGGTGGATTCATGCAACATCACTTTATTTAACTTATCTTAATTTAACTTATGATTTTCACTTAAGAAAGCTGACCTAGTTCATGCATCATAACTTTAGCTATTACTTAGTAGCCAAGGCGCATGCGCAAAAGATCCTAATTATTATGTTTTGAGAATGACAGACCCGGATTGTTTGTGTTCTGTAATGAATGGGAATGTTGAGGAAAAAAAAATTATTACTATCTGCTTCTGCATTGGTCATCCCTAAAAGGAGGATACGCAGATTTGGGGTGAAGCCTTTTTTTAAAAGGAGGCCTTTATTCGGACAATATGAGAAAATGTTTGTCTATTTCATCAGTCATCGGCATTTATGTCTGGTGTTCTATGACCCTATGTTTCCGCACATGCGCATACGCAAAATTACTGAAGAATCTTAAGTGAAAAGATAAAATTTGTCGAACTTCTTAAGATAAATTAAGATAAATTAAGTAATTGTTTGAATGCTTGTGTTATTTGTGGATACTTCATCTTATTAAGATAAGTTAAGTTAAATTAAGTGATGTTGCATGAATCCACCTTAAAAGCATAAAGAGTAAAATAAATTCGTTTTATTGGTTTTCTACGATTAATAATATCCAATGGGCTTATTAAAAATGTATTTTAATTTTTTTGTAGTTTAATCGATTTTGACTTCCTTTAAATAATCGAGCGGTTCTAACCATGCGTTTGCATTATGTCAAATCGTTCATATGTCATTAGTTTTAATTCATAGTTTTTTAAGACTTTTTATGAAATTAAGTGGGTGAAGGAAACTATTTCATTACGTAACTCCTAGAAAGACGTTCGAATGAACTAACTTCAACTGTCTAGTAACCTTTAGGTACATAATTTGATTCAGAAAAAAAATTCATAGTGCTGATGGCCTTTGACCTACATGTTTAGTGTAGGCACAAAATGGCGATACGTTAACTGATAAAACATCACTGCCTTTTTCTAGTAGATTATTTCTTAGATTTCTAAGTGTTAACCATAATGAAAGATTACTTTTTGGCAGCTTTCTCAATTGTTGCAAGTTTTATTCTTGTCTTACTCTTTGTTTTATTTGGTAAAAGCCCCTAAAGTGTATTATTTATAGTAAGTATTTTACTTTGTCTTGTTTTAGGATGGTTCATTGTCTGGAAGCTAATTCTGAGTAGATTCCGTTTTATAAGAGAGCTGATAAAAGGAGCAAGCGATTCCACAATTAAGGAATTGAAAATTACCAGAAATAAACTCAAAAAAGTAAGAAGAGACTGATTCATATAAAAATGAATATTCGTTGTGCAAAGCCCGAAGATCTTATGAACATGCAGCACTGCAATTTGCTGTGTTTGCCCGAAAATTACCAAATGAAATACTATTTTTACCATGGTCTCAGCTGGCCCCAGCTTAGCTATGTAGCTGAAGATGAAAAAGGTATTTTCATTATATCACACAAAGACAAAGACAAAAGCCTGGTATAAACTTGAAATTAGTTTAATCATTATTTATTGTGACCTTCCCCTTGATCTTACGTTATCATTTAACTATATAACCATCAATAATCTACATTTTGTAGAACATTGATCCACAATTATTAGTTCTTATCTACCTATCTTATCAACTTGTCTGTGCAATATTCATGTTTATTTCCTGTGTATCTCCTAAATATATGTCGAAGATAATAGTTTAATACTATTATAACGTCTTATAAAGTTTTTGAAAATTACTACTTCTCGGGCCTTATGCCCCGACAGACATTGAATTTCACTTCTAAGATAAACCTTTGACATCTATTGATAACACGTTTTACCAGAATATGACAATTTTTTACAGGTAACTGTAATTAACTAAATATCTTCTAAATGTTTAAATTACTTTATTCCGACTTTGATTTGTAATTATGTTCTTACAGTTTTGTTTGCATTATCTCTATGTTGTCATCTTTTTCAAAAGCTTATAAAATCAAACGTTGAACAGGCTACACACAGTAAATCTCTAAAATATCATTATTGACACTGAACTCAGTACTAAAAATTACTGTATTTCAGGAAACATTGTTGGTTATGTCTTGGCAAAAATGGAAGAAGACCAAGAAGATCTTAAACATGGACACATAACATCTCTTGCTGTGAAACGATCCCACAGAAGGTTAGGCTTAGCACAAAAGTTGATGGATCAAGCTTCCGAAGCCATGGTGGAATGTTTTGATGCAAAATATGTTTCATTACATGTTCGTAAAAGTAATCGTGCTGCTTTGAATCTGTACAAAAACTCTTTAAAATTCGAAACCGTTGAAATCGAACCAAAATATTATGCAGACGGAGAGGATGCATATTCTATGAGAAGAGATTTATCTGAATTCTCTAAAAAGGTTAAACCTAAGTCTGAAAATAAAAACGAAGAGTAGAGTAGTTATTTATAACTTTTTGTATTTAATATAATATTAATAAATCGTTAAATGCTTTTTATTATTTCACTTCTACTCATCCAAACTATATCTGGGAGTTGAAATATCTATTCATTTTCTAGATGCCTAGACAGTAGGTACAAACGAAAAACAGAAAGAACTATCGATGAAAATAATGCAAAAATTGCTCTTAGCACATTTTTCACAAAAGAATGCTCTATGAGGGAGGCCGCCAGGAGATATATGGTATTAAAAGAAGCACATTACAATCCCGGATTAAGAAATTGAGCGAAAGAAGAACAGATGTTGAGCTCAGAAGAAAATTTGAAGATTCTGGAAACGAAAGCGATGAGGATGAACCTCCTGTGAACAAATATGGGAATCAGTATACAGTGACGCAAGTGTTTACATTGGAACAAGAAGAGGAACTTGCAAAATATATTCAAGTTATATCGGATTTACATTGTGGCTTGGATGGAGATACAAAAACTGGCTAACCAGTATGCAATTAAGTTGCCGAACTGCAAAATTCCTGATTCCTGATGGGTAGTGAATCAACAAGCAGGTGAATGATAAGACATAGGGTCAACTATTTTCAATGCTTTCTAGGGTTCCGTGCCCAAAGGGTGAAAACGGGAAGTTTTTAAGTCCGAGTCGCACACTTGACCAGTTTTTTTTATAATAGTTTATCAGTGAAGCTTTGTCAATTCAATTTAATAGGAGTAATGGCAAATATTTTTTGTAGGAGTCGAGTGGAGAAAAGGATTCATGACGAGACATCAGAACCTGTCATTAAGAAAACCAGAGAGTACGAGTTTACTAAGGAGCACTGGATTTAATAAATCTCGAGTAGACGAGTTTTTCAATAATTATAAATCAGTTCAACAGAGATATCACTTCAAACCAACTCGAATTTACAATCTTGATGAAACTGGTCAGTCAACTGTCATTAAAGGCCGTAAGCGTTGTTTCAACAAAAGGAAAAAAGCAAGTTGGTCAAGTTGCCTCGGGAGAAAGGGGTGAATCAATCACTGTTGTAGGAACAATTTGTGCTGCTGGCACTTACATTCCACCTATATTTATCTATCCACGGATACCGTCCAAATATATGATCAATTCTCCACCTGGAGTGTAGCTTTGGGAAGCAAAACTAGATGAATAAATTCCGAGTTGTTCATAAAAGTTTTGCAGCATATTGCTCTTCACACAAGTGCTCTAAAGATGACAAAATACTGTTATTGATTGATAACCACAAATCACATTCTACAATACATACAAACATACATACATTGAATTTTTCCGCGAGAATGTAATCGTTCTGTTGTCATTTCCTCCACATACAATAACTCATCGTTTGCAGCCATTAGAAGTTGGTGTTTTTGGGACGTATAAAACGAGACTTTCTGTGGTACACAATGAATGGATGTTAAGTAATCATGGAAGACCTATCACTATTTCACACTTGGCAGAGCTCGCAGGCAAGGTCTACTTTCATTCATTTACTCCAATTAATATAGTAAATTCGTTCAAAAAGACAGGAATTTGGCCGATAGACAGCTTTGTTTTCTCTGAATCTGACTTTTTGCCGAGCACAGTTACTGATAATGATATAACTGCCGAAATAACGTCAGAAAAACAAAAAACACCTCCTCATAATGGGATTGGAGAAAAAGATAGCGATGAAGAAGATACAACCCACATAGCACGCAATATTCCTGGGATATTCTCTCAATGTCCTAGAAGGAATATAAATATTCCGAATATTCCAAGAATATCCGGTAAATATATATATTCTGAACGGATATTCTACGGATGTTCCCAATAGAATATCCATAAAATAATATTAGGGGCAAATCCTAAGAATATCTCTTGAGGAATATCTTTCGTAGAAGATTCTCAGAATATTCGGGAAGGGAGTTTCTAAGAGCATACTGAGTAAGAGGCCATTAGTTAGCA
Source organism: Lochmaea crataegi (assembly GCA_947563755.1). Lineage (NCBI taxonomy): Eukaryota > Metazoa > Arthropoda > Insecta > Coleoptera > Chrysomelidae > Lochmaea > Lochmaea crataegi. Next base: position 10,028,939 of record OX387427.1, read on the forward strand.
TAAGAAGAATTGACATCTGCCAGTCTGCCATTGAATTATTTGACTCCTCCAGTCATCCATTTGCAATATTTGCATCCATACTTTTGTGTGTAGTGTGAATTTTTAAGGTGAGTAAAATTTTGGTACTTATTATTATGAAATTAAAAACAAATAAGTAGGAAAATTATTAGAGTTCTAAAATATGTTGGGGAAAATGCGGTAATACAACCTGCAAACACGTGTGAATCAAATTATAATCGGCACTCTAATGAATTAACTAATGAAATCTCCGACTCCGAATTGTATTACCTATAAGTATTAAAATTCATGTTTATGTTTGTTGCAGATGATACTGCTGTAGAGGCCAACAGAAAATGCAGATTTAGTGCCTCTATTTAACATAGCAGACATAGAAGAACTGGAAAACACCTACAAACTGCTTTCAATCTAGATGCGTAAGTGATATTATTATATTCTTATAAAATTACTACACAAGACTATTTAATGAGAAATCTAATAAATAAAATTTTCTGTAGGTTATTTACCTAAGCCATGAGGGAAGATTGGATTACAAAGAAAGTGTTAGGAGAACTTTGAGAAAAATCTTTGAAGAGGAGGTAGCCATGATGTACAGCTTTCAAGGACATGAAGGGAAAAACTCATTTAATAAAACTCAAATATGCATTGCCGTAATAAGTGAGAATTATGTTTTGTTGACAGTTTTGTGTAGAAATAAATTAAATTGTTGAACAAGTTTAGCAAAAATGATAAAGCACTATTGTTGCAGTAAGTAATTGAATAATATATAAAGCTTTATTATAAATAGAATTAACTCACAGAGTATAATATATAGAGGGGCAATTTTAAAGCTCTTAACAGAATAGTATTCTATTATAATGTACTATGTCGATTTGAGTTACATAAAAGTGATAACTCTCTTAAAATAATACTTCTGTAATTGCTTGTTTTTTACATAAAACTATATAATTTATTTCCATGTACAACAAGATTTAGTAAAAAATAATTCAATGTCAAACTAATGAAAGCTCCTCAACCTTATAAAAATTGAAAGATCGAGATGAATAGATATTTATGTATGCAAACAGGGCACAATAGATCTTTTACGTCTCAGTGAATGCCACTCCAGTATTCGTTGGCAAACAGGGTTGATATATCAAGTCAAAATTTGAAATACTATACATCTGTTGTGTATTAAATAATAGAATATTATGGACTTTTCTACTTCCAATTTTATTGATATTGCAAAAATATTGGTAAAATTTTCAAATTTTAACTTTATACAGATTACTCATACTTTATTATTGATATTGGATTGGAAATAATATTTATTCCAAACACAAAAACTATAACAACTTTTTTTTTAGAATCTGTCTTAAAACAACACTCTGAAACTACTTCCAAGGATGTTGAAGTGGCAATTAGCAAATGGTTAGCTAAAGCCAAAGAACGTATGAAAAAATTCCCAACTGAAGTTAATGATGTATTGGAAATAAATAATTAATTAATATTTGGTTTTTATATATCCTTTCATATAATTTCCCTTGATAGTTGAGTTTAATTTACATGAAATATTCATGTAGTGTGAAATGTACATTCTTCAAATATCGTCAGGAGGACATTGAAAGAATATCTGGAATATACTTACAATATTCCCTTGGTGTTGTCCTTTTAACGTGCCAATCTGAATATTCATGGACCATTCAAGGAACATCTGCAATATTCATGGTATATTCGCTTGGAATGATCCCCGAATGTGCCAGTTTGAATATCCTTGGAATATTCCAGTAATATCGGGAATATGCGTCGTATATTCCTTGAAAATATCCTTCGAATGCATCTTGCGGAATATCTATATGATATTCATAGAATATCTAGGATATTCATGGAATATTCTCACAGGATATCCATCGACTATTGTGGAGACTGAACAAAGTGTTAATCCTAGGAATATTCTCTGAAGAATAAATATATCTCTTGGACATTCACTGAATATACCATTATTCTTGCGGAACATTCTATGAATATCCTATGAATCAAATTTTGCTATCTGGGAAATGATCTAGAACAAGCAAATGCTTGTTCTAGTTCTACTCCAGTTGACTTTGATAATCCAAAACCATCCATATCAAAAACCCTTCTTGAGACAATACGCCCGTTTCCAAAGGTCAAACGTCAAGTAAAGACAATTGAAAGAAAACGTGAAAGAAAATCCAAAATATACACCGACACACCCGAACTATTAATGATCAAACAAAGCTTGGAGAAAGAAACAGAAAATAATAAGAAAGTGAAAGCAAACAAGACAGTAAAGAAGAAAAGTATTTTCATCAGAAGAAAAAATAATACCACATGAATCATCCAGCGAATCAGACATTTCGATTGATATGGCAGATTCAGATAGCAGTGAGTCGTTCATGTTACTCAAAGAAATGGATAATAATGAAATAATCGAAACCAATGATTTTGTACCTACTTGTGAAGTTCGAGAAGCAAAAGAACAATGTCTGTTTCGTCATAGGACAAATTCTTGAGATTGATAAGGAATCTTATTAAGTCAAGTTTTTGAGACGCAATAAGGGTAATTCCAAAAGCTTTATATCCAGTGATTGATGATATATCGATGGTTCAAGCAGGCGACATCCAAGCTAAGCTTACAAGACCTGAAATCGCAGGAACTGCAAGAACACAGTCCTTATTCAGATTCAATTACTACTTTGAAGGGATAGATGTTCGTTAAGATTTTCTTAAGAATCTTCTTTAAAATATGATTAGGTTACTTTTTTATACTACGGTTATTTCTTCCTACCTTGTAGTTGAGTTGACTTTTGAGTACCTACTAGATAAAAATATCTTGACTTTGGAAAAAATATGTTTGTTAAGGTATTTTTTAGTTTGATTAGGTGAATTGCCTACCTATTGATAAGGTAGTTGTTCCTAGGTTTTTTGTTCCTACATGTAGTTGAGTTATGTTTTGAATATTATATAATAATATTTCCGCATTTTTAAATGCTTTTTTTCATGTAAGGTAGTCAAATATCACACTGGCCGAATCCTCCCCCAGGCATGGCCGAATCTACCTCCGGTGGTGGAGGATTCGGCCAAATTGCACATGTGCGAACTTTTCTCCTCCAAAATTTTGAGGATGCTTTTTTGAGGTTGATTTTGTTGGAAAACAATTAATAAATGTTTAATGCTCACGAAAAAAGATCATTTGGCTTCTATTTCTCGAAAATTTTAATTTCCACATGGACTTATTTGCTAATAGGCCGAACCCTCCACCCTCTCCCCTATCTGTAGTGAAAGTTGCAAACATTTAGGAATCCTTCATTTCCAGTTTTCTCCTAAAATATTCGGTTTAAAAAAAATTTAAATTAATTTTTGCAAAGTAGTACCATTGTCTAAAAAAAGTAATATACTTTAATAAAATACCAAAAGCCGGATATCGGCTTAACACCCCATTAGACTACCTCTCCAAGTTAAATATTTTCAAGGAAGTTGAAAATCTTAAATCTGTGAGAGAGTACCATCTTATACATCATCAGGAGCGCAGAAACGTAGCTCCTAAAGACGGCGGTCATTACAGGGTTGCACGCCACTATTGTAGACAAGTCACATGACATTTCGAGCGAATTTTAAATTTGAAATTATGGGCGCATAAAATTTTCTCATTCTAAACCTGACTTTATACAATAATGTATTGTAGATCAACTAGTCGATTACCTATAGTGAAAAATAATTAATAGTTAAGGTGAAACCATAAACAAGATCCTAAACCTAAGTAACCGCCTTTGACTGGCTCGATAGGACCAATGGAGGGTTTCGTTAATAAAAAAAACACCGAGCTAAGTAGTATCAATAATTTTATTCGAATTTAAAAATACAATTTGGGATTTATCTTTGTTTGCATACAAATCAAAACTATTATATAGACGTCTATGAAAATGTACAATTTTTGTGACATATTATTTACAGGTTTTTTGAGACCATTCAAATAAAACTACAATACATATCAATATCCAATATTACACTTTGCTTAAATATTTAATTGAATTTTTACTTTTTACTATAGTTGCAAACATTGAAATACATCTACTAATTCGCAGTTTAGTGAATAATGTGTCAAACACTAGTTTTCTAAGAGACCTAATGTTCTAATCCAAACGTTGAATTTTTTTCTTCAGCCACATTAATATACAATTTGAAATCATGCATTATGAATTTTACGTTTTTAAGAGTTAAATTCAGATGATTTGTAGGAAATACTTAGGTGATTTTTGAAATTAGCCTACAGACAGATAATACCTAACAAGAAAGTATTCTCTGCTACAGATTTGCCATATTTATAATAAGTATAAATTTCCCCAGCAACTTATATCCCTGATATAATCAGTTTCTGTACAGTTAGATTCCGTTTCACATGAGAAGAAGCAACTTGAAGTTTGCCAACTGACTTGCGCAGAAACCAAAATCGGTCTTGTTCATCCATGTCGCCTCCTAACGGCCATTGGCGTTACAAACGATTTTCATGCCGACAGCCATTTTATTATTGACATTTGAGGTTGTGTTTGAATCATTTAATGTCGAATATTTTTGATTTTTGAATATTTTAAGACGTTGTGTGTTTATTTTATCTAAAACCATGCCTCCTAAAAAACTTGTTCGTATTAAAGGAAACACTATCCAGAGTCAAGGAGGACAGATTCTTAAAAACTCTGCAACTTTTATCGAGTCCGAAAATGGGAAAACGTTACGCAACTGATTTGAAGTCGAATGTCAATTTTCCAATATGGCGCTGGTTTTGACAACACATTCGCGCATACGACTGCAACTTCAGGTGGGATTTTCTTACGTGAAACGGAGTCTACCACCAAACTTATTCTTAATATCCAAATTCCAACCCATTTTTTTGACAAAACTAGACATAAAAAATTCTTTTTATGTCCTTTCTTTAGTAAACAGAATTTTTAGTTGTAACAAAAAGCGTTGATGCATGGTAAAATTCATAATGCAATTTCTCTTTCTCAATATAGAATTTGATTATCGACATAAATGTACATGGATGAATAAAAAAATGGAAACAGTACGTAATGTAAATTATCTTTTCAAACAAAAATAGTTCCATGTATATTTCTGTTTCAAATCTTTAAAATATCGATGAGGATGTTGAATAATTTTCACATCCCAAGATTGGTTTATGGATATAAAATAGTTGATTTTTAACGGAATTAAACCACAAATTGTATGCAGTACACCAAGTCATATTCGTTTCAACATCGTCAATGATATCTAATTATGAATATTCAAATAGTGTTAATAATTAGATTTATTCAAAAAACTCACAGTCATTAAAATTTTATTTTGCGAAACAAGGACTTGTTTTATCAAACAGTTGCAATGTTTTACATTTTGTACTTGGCAATTTTAAAAATCTTAGTTGGCAACTAGACTAATTTACATAGAATCCTTGAAACGTATAAAGTTGTAAGAACTTCCTGCTGTTTATATTGATTCATGAGTGAAATAAATCCATAATTTCACCGAAAGTCGTCTTTTTTTATATACCTGAGCCTCCAAAATGTAATAATAAATGAAAATTATTTTTACCTACTTGTATTCAGTTTAAGTCTATCTTTGTGGAATTAATTCAATAGTAATTTCTGACTTAAGACTTGAAACTAAAAAATAAAAAAATTATAATTCTTGTGTACAGTTCACACGCAATAGAAGTGAAACCTTAAGACAAAAGGCCGTTTTTATAAGAAAAGGGATTTGCTTTTACTTGCAGAAATCAAAGCATTTACTTCACATTTTATTCTTAAAAAAAGAGAAGGAAAAGATTCAAGCTAGAGGCAAAATGTATTGCTCCGAAGGAAAAGGTTTCACTTTTTTGAAATTCATAAAAAGTACCATTTGCTGTAAAACTGAAGGATTTGCTTCAGAAAATATGCATCTAGTCCCGAGAAGCTTTTGTAGCAAATATTAATGATTTATTCGCAATTGTACACGCAATTGGAGAGCAAAGGTGTTTAGTTCTAGCGATTTTGTTAGATTCTAATTTCGTATGCGCACGAAAGGTGTATAAAGAAAGACTTACTCCTCGTGAGTATTTCGGTTTGACGAAAGAAACGTGCAGTGGTTAGCTGACTACTTCATTGGCGGGAATCTGGAAACCAGGTGAATTTTTGTGTTTTTACGGTACATGGCTTCCAGAGAGGTAGGTATCGGTGAGGAAATAGGATGTTCACAGCCTACAGTTTCCAGAACTGTTGATACAACTCTAGGTCTCATTATATACAAGGCGGATCAAGTTACCATCGACCGAAAATGAAATTATGGAAGCCAAAGTCAAATGGACAAGCAGCGTCTATTTGGGGATGAATATGTAAACCGGAAAAATGTTGCTATATAGTATTCATGTTCAAGCCATATATGTGAGCAAAATTACGTTTTCATGAATATCGATGCACGTTGGCCCGGTTCAGTACATGACAGTCGAATTTGGAAAAATTCTTATTTCTTCTGCTCATGAAGACAAATACACGGTATTGTTGGGGGACTGTGGCTATGGTATATCCCTATTTGATGAAACCCTTTTCCATCGCGAAAACGCAGCTCAGGCTGCCTTCAATCGACTATTAAAGAAAGAGAGAGTGATTATAGAACATGCTTTTGGACAGTGGAAACGGCGGTTCCCGATTCTTAATATGTGTCTGTCGAGTGAAAATGGAGAATATTCCGAAGGTAGCTTCAAAGGGCTTCTATGTATACGTATACGTACTGCAAGTTGTTATTGTTGCTTGCGAAGAAAAGGAAAATATTATGAATAGAAAATAAAGCAAAACCTTTTCCTTCAACCTTGTGCTTGTGGGCTCTACCTTTTACCTTTACCTTTGAAGGAAATACTTCATTTTTATAAATATGACTTATTGACTTGAATGTATAACGTTTGGTAGTCAAGTAGGAGTGTTACCAAGCAGCCTACAAAAACACTGAACGTAAAAAATTTGACATATTTTTACCTCTTGAACCACTCATTTGATTCTGATGAATTTTTCTATGAACTGTAAGTCAATTCTGTATGGTTGAAATTTTAGTACAGATATATACAGGCTGCATAAATGTGAAGATGTCTCTAACCCGAAACTTGAAACACCTTGTAGGAGCAAAATGCGAATGCCTGATTTGGATGTTTCGTTATTGAATTTTTATTTTGAGATGACACTGACGTAATGTTGCCTTCTAGATTTGTTGGAATTGGTCTTGTCTTATCTTACTGGATTTCAAGACACCATGCCAGAGGTTGTTTTCTTTTGTTGTTTTTGTGTTTACGTATTTCTATGGCTTCACGATATAATCTTAACACAATGCAGTGGTTACCTGTGTCTCTACAGTTGGTCCCGAGAGATGCTAACTCAATAGGATTGAGACCAGGGCTACAAGCTCGCCAAATTATAAAGCCCCCTTTTCAACAAAGATTGGTTCTGTATAAGGTTTCCTTTAAAAACGTGTAACTTCTGTAATAACAAAGTTATTCTACATTTTAACACCAGCTGGTACCACCTATTGTATGCATGCTATAGGGTGTTTCAAATTTCGGGTAAAAAATTGATTTCTACACCAAAATTTTAATCACAGTACTACAGAATAATTGATCTATAGTTCACCAAAAAAATGATCCAAATCAAATAAGTGGTTCAAAAGAACGACTTTAAAAAATGTGTCAAATTTTTTTTGACGTTCAGTGTATAATAGGAATTACAACGATAAAGTTTTCACTTCAATGATATTTGAGAACGACAATAGCGATTTGTATTACTAGGGAGGAAATTGCCACTTTTCCTCCCGCAGGATGTATGCAGTAATCATTCAAGGGAGGAAAGGGCACTTTAATCCTGTGTTTAATCCTACTTATTAAACATTTTTCTAAATTATTATTTATTTTGTTGTCTTCAGTCCATTGTTTATATTGTTTTTTATACCTGTCTTCAGATTTTTGTGGCTATGTTGGCTTGTTCCTTAATATTAGGTAGCGAAATTGTAAATTAAAAATCACTTGAATCGCTCTTCATTTCTCAAAATGTCAATAAAGTTTAATAAACTTAACAACCTTGCACTCTAAAAGTCAATTGCAATGTTTAAGGTCAGTGAGCCACAGCATACTATATTAGTCAAAAAACGTATCTAACAATCCTGAACTATCAACTGCCCTCGCTTCGCTACGCTCGCTTGTGCATCTATTAGTCTCGGGCTACTAAAGCTCATTTTCTGCCCTTGTGACACAATATACTATTCCCTTCCTAGGGTGGGAAGTTTGAGTTTCCTTCCTGATATGAGGGAGGAAAGCGTGTACTTTCTACAGGGGTAGGAGGAAAAAGTTATTTTTCTTTAATAATTTTTGTACTGCCTCAACTCTTATTTCCAAATATGCTGGAATGACTAACTAAAATTTAATGTTACTGAAAAATCACAGTTTTAATATAAAAAAATATCTGCTGGTCCCTCAATAAATTTTATTTCAAGATTAAAATAGGTAAAAACTTAAAAATCCCACGACAATAAATCCCCCATCTCTGTACAATTTTTGACATTCAAGAGTTCAACTTATTTAAACTACTAGTTGCTAGTTAATTTTTGGCAAATTTTGTTATTAGACACTACTTGAATATTCTTAAGTTTAATAATTATCAAAAACAAAATAATTTCTATTAATTTAAACATATCAAAATATATAAATAAGCAGTACTCTAACTTTGCATCTCTATGGACCCCACTGTATAAAAAATATAATTTTATACTGACAATATATTTTCAGTTTTACCATAAACAAATTTATATAATTGAATTCCTAATTTTATAATTTTATCAAAAATATATTGCCAGTAAATAAGAATTAGAAAGTAGGTATAAATATAAAAATATTAACATCAAAATTTAACCTTATAATAATTAATAAGAATCAATTTTCATCAAATTGTTTCTCCAAAAATTAAAAAAATACTAAGTACTTACCTTTTATATACTCCACAAGGTGTAGATCTTTCTTATCTTTGTTTTAAATAAAGTTATTACAAAAAGTAGTTGTTATAGTTATAGTAAACAACAAATTTTTAACAATTTCCAAATATTTTCTCATTGAATGGATGAATATGCCAAGGCAACAATAAATTATAAAAATCAACAAAGCTTACTTTTGGTGCAATTTTTTATTAAATTTTAAGAATTGTGCAACTTTTGGCCATTATTGCCCACTTTTCCATCCATTCTGTGATTGATTCTGACTATTATTACCGGACATGAAATATTTAAAAATTGTCCAGCGATTTTTTGTCACAATAAAAACTTCTTAAGCAAACTTTTGAATATAAAATATAAGTACTATAATAGAGCTATCACAAAAAGAAGAAAATCTCTCAATAATCATTTCATCGATTTATATTCTCATTACCTCTGTATATTTCTTTTAGCCAACATTAATCCAAACATAATTATATAAACCTAATAACTTATATAAACTTCTACAATATTAAAAAATGTACAGTAACTCTGTCAGATATATGCTATATATTAATTAATGTCTTATTGTTTCTTTATCAGTATTAGGCCAGTTAGTCTGGACTATAAGCTTAAAATGGTGTTAATTCTACATACTTTTATTAAAATTATGTGGTTTAGCTCATTCGATCCGGAATAATGTCTAGATCATTGTGCCAAATAATTAAATTATCCCATAAAAAATTCCAAAAGTTATAAACAATTAAACACCTTCAAAAAATAGTGTTTGGTTTGTAGCCTATTGTTCGTAAATTATAAATATTTTCGAAATTTGAAAAAAAGATCCTTAAAGAGGAGGAAATTTAATTAAAAAAAGTTCCAACTCCCGGAACTGTACCTCCATTATTTATAATTTTTATTTAACGCTGAAAATAGCCCTCCGCGCGCCATTATTAGGTTGCGCGCACGGCCTCGAAAGCGAGTACGTCACTTAAAAAAAATTGTTAAGTACTTTAAGTTAATTAAAAAATCCAAAAAAAATATAGTATAATCTAAACACTTTAAAGAATTGATTCACGTTGGAATTTTTCAATTTGCTAGACGATTGTTAATTAACAAAATTTCCTTCATCGTTCTAAACTAAAAAAAATGTTTAAATAATTGCCGTAAAATTATTTTGCTTCGTGGAGCTCTTCTTATATACTTAATACTTTGTTTATAATAAGTAATGTAAGTTAGCAAAAAATGGCAAATCAGTCATTTATTGTTAAGTTGAAAAAATTAATATAAATAAATTATTCACATTTTTAAAACTTTGATGACGCAATCTTGTTTTGTATGTATATAAGAAGAGCTCCACGAAGCGAAATAATTTTACGGCAATTACTTAAACATTTTCTTTTAGTTTAGAACGATGAAGGAAATTTTGTTAATTAACAATCGTCTAGCAAATTGAAAATTTTGTTTTTATGAAAAATTCCAACGGGAATCAATTCTTTAAAGTGTCTAGATTAAACTATAATTTTTTTAGATTTTTCAATTAACTTTAAGTACTTAAAATTTTTTTTTAAGTGACGTACTCGCTTTCGAGGCCGTGCGCGCAACCTAATAATGGCGCGCGGAGGGCTATTTTCAGCGTTAAATTAAAATTATAAATAATGGTGGTACAGTTCCGGGAGTTGGAACTTTTTCTTACTAAATTTCCTCTTCTTTACGGATATTTTTTTCAAATTTCGAAAATATTTATAATTTACGAACAATAAGCTAAAAACCAAACACTATTTTTTGAAGGTGTTTAATTGTTTATAACTTTTGGAATTTTTTATGGGCTAATTTAATTATTTGGCAAACTGATCTAGACATTATTCCGGATCGAATGAGCTAAACCACATAATTTTAATAAAAGTATGTAGAATTAACACCATTTTAAGCCTATAGACTAGACTAAGTCATCTTATACATTTGTGTGGGAAAGTGAACGCGAGATTTTTTAGGCTTGTTGAGGGTGTCAAGGAGAGTTTATTTCTGAGTTGTCGTATACATGGACCTTAACCTAAATTAGGGAGGTGTGGGAGTAAGGCAATTTTGCGTTTTTTCGCTGTAACTCGGTCAATTTTGGTAGTAATTGAATGTACCACCTCTCTTTTTGTAAGTATTTTCAAGCCCTACAATTCTCCTCACGAAGACCCTAACCTAAAATCAATAGCTTGAAAAAAAGGCAAAAAAATGATTTTTCGTCTTTTGTTGCATTTAACTCGTTTCGGTAAATAGATAGCAAAATGCCGTTACTAACACTTTCGAAAACCTACAAAGAGAGCCTTCATTCGTTTCGATTTGATAAAAATTGAACTCAGGGGAGCCTCCGGAGCGCCGGAGGCTCGACGACGGCCACTGTAAGAACTGTAAGAACCACTGTAAGAAAGCCCGCCCCTTCTCCTTCCAAAATTTGTTAGTTATGTGCGAGGTGTGTGCGAACTGCGATTTAGTATTGATTGATGGGGGTAGTAAACGTCGCTACATATTGAAACAATATGCTTACGTTTTATGTTGTTAAAATCGAAAATTAATTGTTAAATCCTCCTCAACAATTAATGTTTCGAGTTAAGATAATATGTTTTGATTTCTTTTGGCCATAACGGCTTTCAGAATAAAAATAAATTCGTAAATAAAACAAAATAGGATTCTTTAAATTGAAACAAAGTTATGGGCTTGAACCCTATCACACCTATCGACTGCTGTTTACTGACTGTCTGACGCTAATTAAGGACCGCCCACAGTTGAGAATACGGAGTGGTGGGAATTGTACGTTATGTTATAGGTGCCCAAATAAACGATTGTAATAATCGTGTTTTTAATCTGTTGAAGCTGGATGTTGGTCGACTAGTTCAAAAGCAGTTCTGATACATTGCTTAAAATCCCTATGTTCCGTTTGTGTTTGAATGTATCTGTATTTCCCTTTATATATTCATTATATTTATATTTATTTATTTATATTTCCGATTGATATATTATTTTTCTTTGATATTATTATCATTATTCTTAATAACATCTCATAATGCAATGTTCAAAATGTGTCTGAAAAGGATGGATTCTGTCGAATGAGACGCTCGAGAAACACATGTGGTGATTAAAAAGAAAATATGTGTTACAGTAAATTTTTTTTTACAAGTACGAGTTAATTGAAAAGTTTGCTCAAAGTTCTGAAATCAAAAAGGTATGAAAATACAATCAATCAAAATTATTTTAAAAATCGAGTCTGGATCGCTTCGAGTTAAACGCAACAAAAGGCATTTTTTTCGCCTTTTTTTTTCAAGTTAACTCTAAAAACATTGATTTTAGTTTAGGGTCTTCGCAAGGTGAATTGTAGGGCTTGAGAATACCTACAAAAAGAGACCTCGTACAGCGAAAAAACGCAAAATTACCTTCCCCTACCCTTCCCTAATTTAGCGTAAGGTCCATGTATACGACAACTCAGAAATAGGCTCTCCTTGACACTCCCAGGAAGCCTACAAAAATCAGAAAACCGCCTTTTTTACATAAGATGACTGGCCTATATTAGTACCCACTTGCTTGCATATTTTTGTGGTACTAGTTTTCAAACTAGTATAATAATTATGCTCTACTCTTTGTTAAACATTGTCAAGGCACTGCTTGTGCGTAAAAAACGTGTTAAAGTGAACTTGTAAGGTAAAAATATTACTACTTTGGTTACCGATGGATTTACTATCACTATTAATGTAGATCTAGTGTCCAAAGACAGGTTACAACAACTATTATTTCAAATAAAGACAATTTGTGATTTTGCACTGTCTGGACTGTTTTTTTTTGTCAATTTCATCTGGCAACAGCGGAAAAGCGAGCAATGGTAAACTAGACCTACAATATCTGTAGGAATACTACACTAGCAATAACCAACGATGAACATTACTTTTTATGTAATACCATAGAGAAATAATTATTTCTATTTCTCTATGGGTAATACCTAACCAGTTTGTTGAATCAGTGAATAAGTAATGTAAAGTTAAATTAAAATTTATCAAACAAATCTTCACAGTGTTTTTAATAATGTTTGTTATGTAGGTATATTCAAAATAAATACAAAAACGTGTAAAAGACGGTTATTCTCACCTGTGATTCACACAAGAAAAAGGGAATTCTAACCTCAAAAATTTTAAATGAAAATTATCCAACTATTCATGAGATTTTACCAACATATTTTTGCATTACAAGTTCTAGTATTGAATTTGTGCAAAGACATATGTTTCAATAAACTTACTTTTGATATTTCGTACATTGTGCGTGTTACCTGACATACGAGCGTATCAATTACTCGATTTTTTTAAACATTCACCATACGCAATATTAGTAAACTATCAAATCTTCTCTTTGGAGACTCAATCAACAGATAGCACTGCCGATGTATTCATCTTTTATGTTAATCGAGAGAAAACTTATTTTGTTACACCAAAATCAAAATTTATTATTTCTAAATAAGTTGTTTACAAATATAGGATAATTTTCGTTTCTTATATTATTAGATTTTTTTAAATTAACAATTGAAATGTACCTGGAAAACAAAAGTACATGAAACATTTTATAAACTAAGTATTGGTACAGAAACAGTTGATATCGAAGAATAAAAAATATAGCATTAATGAACCAGAATGGCTGGTTAAATCTTGTAGATCATACTGACCCCGTTTGACTTAAAAGTGTAATTCAATGTCTGTCGCGGCATATAGCCCGGATAGTAGTTGTTCTTGTTCCTTCTTAGTTGAACGCTCACTGTTTTTGGAAAATATTTTTAAAAACTTTGTTGTAAAGCGTTGGAATAATATATTTATTCTTCGATATTTGTTGGTAACACGCTTCACTAAATACGACAATTTTACAGGAAACTTTAATAATACTCTAATGAAACAGTTGTTATATTTCATGTGAAGGAATGCATTATCTTTATGCACAGCGTTTTTAATAATCCATCTGTTGACATAATTGGGACAGTTGTGATGCATTAAATAACATTTTTTTGCTATATTAAGCTATATTAATTTACACAAAATCATTCATTAATGACCATTTTTTTGAATAATTAACGACTTTCTATTGATAAACGATTGTGGTATAGGAAACCAAACATACAGTCATATTTGAAAAGTTATTTTGTTTAATGCTGACTTCTCCAACAGAATACTTCTAGTTCTTGACTCACACATCGTTTTTATTATATCATTCTACATAACTATGATGATTATTAGTGTTAAAATATCCCCAAAAGTCAATAGTGACACCAATTGGATACGAACCGACAACCTTCACTGCAGTAGCCATATCGACGTTATGACGGAATAGTATATTGTGCAACAAGTGGGGAAAGTTCAACTTTTCTCACGAGTGTGGAAGTTTGTGGCACGAGCCCGAAGGGCGAGTTCCGCAAACACACGAGTGAGAAAAGTACTTTCCCCACATGTTGCACACTATACTTTTTCTACAACTGCACAAATTTAAAGAATACAAGTAAAGTAACTTAATATTTATTTTTATGGTTAGTAAAACAAACAAAAAAAGAGCGGTCGTCGGACCGCCGATAGAAGCTTGCTTCTTATGCACAATAGAATGGCCATTTTTCGTAAATTTTTGACAATTATTGACCATTTTTGACAATTATAGACCAATTTTGACAGTTTTGACAATTATTGATCAATTTTGACAATTTTTCAAAAATTTTGACCATTTTAGACAATTTTTGAGCATTTTTGACAGGTTCTGACATCTATTGACCATTTTTGACAATTTTTAACATTTATTGACCATTTTGACTGTTTTTTATAATTATTGACAATTTTTTCAAAATTTTGACAGTTTTTGACAATTATTAACCATTTTTCCAAATTTTTTAAAATATTTGGCAATTATTAACCATTTTTTCAAAGCTTTGACAGTTTTTGACAATTATTGACCATTTTTCCAAATTTTTGACAATTTTTGACCACATTTCAAAATTTTTGACAATTTTTTCATATTTTAATAATTATTGATCATTTTTGACAATTATTGATCAATTTTGACAATTTTTCAAAAATTTTGACCATTTTAGACCATTTTTCCAAATTTTAACAATTATTGACCATTTTTGCCAATTTTTGAGCATTTTTGACAGGTTCTGACAATTATTGACCATTTTTGACAACTTTTCAAAAATTTTGACCATTTTTTTATAATTATTGACAATTTTCGACCATTTTTCAAAATTTTAGCAATTTTCGACCGTTTTTCAAAATTTTAACAATTATTGACCTTTTTTGACAGATTCTGACAATTATTGACCATTTTTGACAACTTTCAAAAATTTTTACAGTTTTTAATCATTTTTCAAAATTTTAACAATCATTGACTATTTTTGACCATTTTTTGAAATATTTGACAATTTTTGACAGATTCTGACAGTTATTGACCATTTTTGATAATTTTTCCAAATCTTTGACAATTTTTAACAATCATTGACCATTTTTGACAGTCTTTTATAATTATTGACCATTTTTTCAAAATTTTGACAGTTTTTGACAATTATTAACCATTTTTCCAAATTTTTTAAAATATTTGGCAATTATTAACCATTTTTTCAAATCTTTGACAGTTTTTGACAATTATTGACCATTTTTCCAAATTTTTGACAATTTTTGACCACTTTTAAAAATTTTTGACAATTTTTTAAAATTTTCAACAATTTTTTAAAATTTTTAACATATTTTCTAATAGAATCTGACAGTTTTGTGACAACTAAGTAGGCATTTAAAGATGACAGTAGCCTACTAAGTTTTTGTCGATTTTATTTGATTCTCCAAATAAATATGTGGTGTGGGCAAAGTGCCGTGAGAAATATTATTTCTCACAGTATGAGCAATATTTGGTTTTGAAATCAAGTAAGGTATGAGAAATACGTCACTTTTCATAGCAGTTGTAGAAAAAAGTTTTTCACTAACACGTGTATTGAGATGTGTATCTCCAACATTAAATATGTCTATTGTTAATCTCCTTTATTAATACACTATTTGGTTAAATAACTATTTCCTATGTTCCACAAGTCATCGTGTTCATCAAAGACAGATTCCAGTAGAAGAGCGAAGGTCTACATTTCCACAGCAAATGTAGGAGATTTTTTTTTGTTCGAACATGATTTTACTATTGAAAATCAATTATTCATTTTTTGAATTTTCAAGAAAAAATGTTGAAAATTTTAAGAATTTTCAAAAAATATTTCAACAAAATTTTTTTAATTCTACCCCGCTATAGGAATAAGTCCTCTTCAGGGTTTAATTGAAAGAAAATAGCAAGTGAAGTTAAAGGTCGCGGTAGGGACAGCTGTGGCTGTGCACCCAAAGGATGGCCATTTGGTTAATTTCCGCAATGTATCGGTAGTCCGGAGGACATGTAGTCCAGAGGTCAGTTCTTTTATATTTTGGGTTGTCAATTTTTAAGTTGAAAACTCAATTGAGGTAGTTTGGTGTTTTTTAAAACATTTTGAGAAAAATATAAGAAAAATTTAACTGCCATATTAAAAATTATCGACTTAGTTTATTTTTAGTAACGACTAATCAAGTCAGATAATGTACAATGGAATTTTTACAAAAATGTTTTTTTTATTAGAATATTCGAAATATTTCAATCTGAATTTTTATTTTTATTTAAAAATGCTATTTTCTAATATCTGGTAACACCGGTGTACGCTTTTTACCGAGATTACCTTCGCCGTTCTACTAGATTTTTATATTTAAATTAATTAAAACGCTGTACATAAATCTTGCTTATCAATTTAAAAAAAATAGCCACACCAAGTATCAGCCCCACCCTCGGAAATTTGGGGGCCCCTGACTTATACTTAGTCGACGCCCCCTATATTTAATGGGGTATTCTACTTATGGTTATTATTGTTAAGTTAAGTCCTCAGTGGATGAATGGTATTCTAAACAATTTAATTATTTTTACACTAGGGGGCTCTTAGAATTTGTGGGCCAGGTGCAAATTACCCCCCTTTTCCCTGGTGGTGGCCCTTCCAAGTATACTTTTCATTCGACTGTTCTAAAGTTAAAAACATTTTTTTCTGTTAAAAGTAGATGTAAGACAAAATTACAATGTAAATTTAATATGAATAGAGAGAATGATTTTATATTATTTTTGTTAGAAACATTTTCCTATATTTGTAACTTTATTTGTTGCTGTTAAATTTTGAAGAAGCAATTTTCAATTGATATGAAAATCTAAATAGTATTTGAAAATATAGAAAAGTGCGAACTTTGTACTGGGAAATGAAAATAAATAATGTTTTCTCTAAATGTCAAAGGTCGTGATATGACTTCAATTCGAAGGCACATTATATCGACTCCAATTACATCAGATAACAGGTATTTTCGAGAACTGAAATGAAGGTATAAAACGTTCAAGCACAGCTAATTCAATCCCAGCTACCCAACTCTAGACTATCGTCTTTGATCTATTTCGCTTGAAGAAGTTAACAAAGCAACGCGGTGGCGGTAGCGGTAGCGGTAGCGGTAACGATTGCGATCAAAACAACCCACGGATATACATACAGGTGTACATATAGAGACATGAGCATCTATCCGCAGCTCTAGACGCCGACGTTGCCAAATTTCAAGAAAGTGACATTTAAAAAATGTGGAGAATAAAATGAGGTTGAGTGTTTTTTTTTCCTCCTCGCAGCTCGCGGTTATTACATTTTTAAGAAGGGGAAGGAAAAATAACCATTCCATTAACCTCTCCCCTTGAAGGTTCATTAAGGTGAAGGGTGTATGGAATGGTTATTTTTCCTTTCCCTTCTTGTAAAAGTAAGAGCTCAGATATATAAAACGATAACAAACACTTTACCTCATTTTATTCTCCACATTTGTTAAATGTCACTTTCTTGAAATTTGGCTAGAGCCTAGAGCTACGGACAGTAGCTCCTATATAGAGACGGTCTAAATCGCGGCTTGTGTTGTGTTCAGTTAGCGATAACTGAGCGATAGCGGTAGGATATGACAGGCTGTAACTAGTCGCGGCGATAATCGTTGTTTATTTATGATTATACTTCGTTTCATTCCATCAGTCTAGAACACAAGTGGCAACGTTGCATTTGTAGTGAAATACACACTATACTGTATCCATCGAACAAACAGAGCGACCCAAACAACGATAGATGCGTGATCACCATGCGCCTTTGCATCTATTGGCTAAAATAAATATGCCTCCATGCGCTGGCCAATCGGATTTAACTGCAATCGGCCGGCGGAATTCATTGTCCATACAGAGTTGGAGAGATCACGTGCACTATGCATGATACTGTTTTGGAACACTCCGTTGCTTGGATGGACAGAGTATAGTTAAAAGAATGAACGAATCTGGATCGCCAACCTCACAATCCCTTCATTCTTGCTTTTAGTGTGATATGCATAAGTTATAGTTATATGTGTTTGGTGTGTTAGTGAATATTATGTCGAAAAGAAAAGCAGTAACCGAAATTGAAAGGCAACTAAGAGATATTCAAACTGCCATAACGAAGCTATCAGCAAAAAATTCTCTACGTAAGTTATCCAATAATCCTTATATATTATTTATAGTATAGTCATAGGAATAATTTCAAATTTCAATACATCTCAGTAAAACTATTTTACCTGCGCCGGCCGACCCGACAGAATTATTCTGTCCAAGGGTCTTGTTATCGATATCGAAAATTTCCTTTGTTTACACTTAAAAACGGAGAGCAGGTTTTTTGGAATACAAAGTTTTTGTATTCTTTCAATTTGTGGTATTATCGCAAGACTGTAATTATTATTATTTTTTTTTTAAATATAATAAATATGATAGCGAACAGTGTGTAGGGATTTACCTTTTATAGGCCTTACAACGCATCATTATTATTTTTATATAGCATAGCAGGTAGTTACGTAACGGTGTGTAAGGATTTACCTTTTATAGGCCTTACAACACAACAATATTTCCGATATTTGCAAGTAAATTCATAAAATTAATTAGAAATTGTGCTAAGGGATTTACCTTTTATAGGCCTTACAGCACATTATTTTCTCTTATTATAACAAGTAGTTACGTAACGGTGTGTAAGGATTTACCTTTTATAGGCCTTACAACACAACAATATTTCCGATATTTGCAAGTAAATTCATAAAATTAATTAGAAATTGTGCTAAGGGATTTACCTTTTATAGGCCTTACAGCACATTATTTTCTCTTATTATAACAAGTAGTTACGTAACGGTTTGTAAGGATTTACCTTTTATAGGCCTTACAACGCATTATTATTTTTATTTAGCATAGCAGGTAGTTACGTAACGGTGTGTAAGGATTTACCTTTTATAGGCCTTACAACACAACAATATTTCCGATATTTGCAAGTAAATTCATAAAATTAATTAGAAATTGTGCTAAGGGATTTACCTTTTATAGGCCTTACAGCACATTATTTTCTCTTATTATAAGTAGTAGTTACGTAACGGTTTGTAAGGATTTACCTTTTATAGGCCTTACAACGCATTATTATTATTTTTATATAGCATAGCAGGTAGTTACGTAACAGTGTGTAAGGATTTACCTTTTATGGGCCTTACAACACAACAATATTTCCGATATTTGCAAGTAAATTCATAAAATTAATTAGAAATTGTGCTAAGGGATTTACCTTTTATAGGCCTTACAGCACATTATTTTCTCTTATTATAACAAGTAGTTACGTAACGGTTTGTAAGGATTTACCTTTTATAGGCCTTACAAAGCATTATTATTTTTATATAGCATAGCAGGTAGTTTCGTAACGGTGTGTAAGGATTTACCTTTTATAGGCCTTACAACGCATTATTATTTTTATATAGCATAGCAGGTAGTTTCGTAACGGTATGTAAGGATTTACCTTTTATAGGCCTTACAACACAACAATATTTCCGATATTTGCAAGTAAATCCATAAAATTAATTAGAAATTGTGCTAAGGGATTTACCTTTTATTGGCCTTATGTCACAAACAAATTTGGTGCTTTATGGTATAAGAGTCTGACGATTTTGTTGTTATTTCAGAACTTGTTTCCAGCTCTGACTCAGACACGGACCCCCCGGAGCGTTTTAAGAGGATTCGGGTAAATCCTCTAGCTTCAGATTCCTCATCGGATTCAGAAGAGGAGCAAATATATGCGTGTAGGCAACCTGATCCAATCTATATTGCCTTAGGCGAGGACCCAACTGTCGCTTGTGTTCAAGGAATAGCAATTGACAACAAACTTGTTTCGCGTTGGTCTAGCTACCTTACGTCCGGGTTGTCAAAAGAAACAAGAGATAAGTTAATTAATGAGTGGACATACCCAGACAAGATAAAAAGCGTCACCCCTCCCAAAATGAATGAAGAAGTAAAATTATTAGCCTCGGCTGATGATATTAAGAAGGATTCATACTTAGAGCATATTCAATAATGTTTGGGTAAAGGATTAAGTGCTGTTGGAGTAGCATTCAATCAAAAGGGAAAAGAAGCCAGTACTTCGTCGACGAGGGAGACAAGCTTTACAACAGAAGACTTAAGAGATTTGTATCAAACTGGAGCAAAATTACTCAAAATCGGTTCATTTTAGATGCTATTAAGGGTTACAAAATTCCGTTTGATCTAAGACCTTGCCAAAATCAGAAACCGTATTTCAAACATTACCGCCATCCTAACAACGAGGCAATGACGATCGCTATTAACAAATTAATCAGAATTGGTGCTGTATCACCGTGTAAGTCAAATAAGAAGGACTTTATATCCTCATTTTTTCTGGTGCCAAAGGCTAACGGAGGAAGTAGATTTGTACTAAATTTAAAACAGTTAAATTCCTTCATCACAGCTCCTCACTTCAAACTCCGATGATTACCGGTCGGTCAAGAATTTAATTACTCCAGATTGCTACATGGTCTCTCTAGATCTAAAAGATGCATACTTTGGCGTCCCAATAAATGAAAAACATCGAAAATATTTAAAATTTTTG
Organism: Lochmaea crataegi; assembly: GCA_947563755.1. Classification (NCBI taxonomy): domain Eukaryota; kingdom Metazoa; phylum Arthropoda; class Insecta; order Coleoptera; family Chrysomelidae; genus Lochmaea; species Lochmaea crataegi. Next base: position 10,049,949 of record OX387427.1, read on the forward strand.
TATAAAAAAGAGATGTTTCAATTTAACGTTTTACCATTTGGTTTATCAGTAGCACCATATTTATTCACAAAAATTTTAAAGCCTGTAACTCAGTACTTGAAAGTTAGAAATATCCTAATTCTTAACTATTTAGATGATTGTTTATTGATAGGAGGTACGGAATTAGAATGCATTAATAATCTAAAAACCACGATTGAACTATTTCTTCAATTAGGCTTTATAATTAATTATGAAAAAGTACTCTTCTTCCAACTCAACAAATAACGTTTTCGGGATTTACCTTCAGCAGCATTGATATGTCTTTATCTCTACCTCAGGCAAAAGTTGATAGTATTATTGCGAAAATTAGTTCAATTTTAGGATCTGAAATTTGTAAAATCCGTCGATTTGCTAGAATTATTGGATCTCTAATATCCATTTGTCCTGCGGTTAAATAAGGTTATCTTATACCAAAATCCTTGAAAGGAAAAAATATTTAGCGTTAAAAAAGGGAGGGGGGAACTATAATAGACATTTATTAATAGATGACGAAATCAAAACAGAATTGAAATGGTGGATAGAAGCCATACTGAAAGCTAAAAGTTCTTTGCTGCAACCTACATATAAATTAGTAATTTATTCTGACGCTTCCTTATCCGGATGGGGTGCTTGTTGCAATGGAAAAAAAAATTCATGGGTTTTGGTCACAAGATACAAAAATGTTTAACATAAATTATTTAGAATTACTTGCAGCCTTTATGGGGCTTAAAAGCTTCCCCAAACATGAAAAATCTTGCACAATTATTTTAAGAATTGATAATACTACTGCTATTTTTTATATTAATAAGATGGGTGGCATAAAATATCCAAAGTTAGCCGCTTTAGCTCGTTCCATATGGCTGTGGTGTGAAAATAAGAATCTTTTCATCTTTTCATCATATATAGAATCGAGAAATAATTCAGTAGCAGACTCGGAATCACGTTCACTAAATATTGATACGGAATATTCGTTAAATCAATTAGCATACGAAAAAATAATAAAAACATTTGGTATACCGCAGATAGATTCATTTGCTTCAATATCCAATGCTAAATGCCCAAAATACGTGTCCTCGAAGAAAGACCCTGACTCATTCGCTATAGACGCTTTTACGATAAGTTGGACTAATTACAAGTTTTATGCTTTTCCCCCCTTTTCTTTGGTTATGAGGGTACTTAATAAAATAATATTAGATAAAGCAGAAGGAATTCTTGTGGTTCCGCTTTGGGAGGCTCAATGTTGGTATCCGGTTTTCAAAAAGCTTCCAAGATTTGAACCAAAAAATGGTGGACCTACTGCCAGGAAAACTTATCGTCATATTTTGATGTCACCGATAAAGAAGTCATCCAATTTTTGCTTACAGAATATAATAAGGGAAGTAGTTACTCTACTTTGAATACGTTCCGATCGGCTATTTCTTTAATAGCACCAAATATTAAGCAATCTTTTCACTCGATAGATATCTAAAAGGCATTTTTAAATTGAACCTTGATAAAGCTCTGCAATATTTATCCACATTATATCCTTTGCAAAATCTTACATTAGAACAATTATCACTAAAGCTTGTCACCATTATGGCTTTGTGTATGGCACAACGAGTCCAAACTCTTAACAGCATTCACATTAATAATATTTCCGATCTAGGTGACAGAATAGAAATAATAGTAACGGAATTGCTGAAAACTTCATCACCTAATAAAAGTCAACCTAAACTTTGCCTACCTTTTTTCGGTAACAAACCAGAGCTTTCTGTGGCCTCTACGTTACTACATTACATTGATACTACTAAACCTTTGAGGGGAAATATAACGCGATTGTTTATAACTCACAAGAAACCACATCGGGCTACATCTACCCAGTCACTTTCTCGATGGATAAAATCAGTACTAAAAATTAGTGGTATTGACATGAGTACTTTTACCCCATATAGTACAAGACATGCGTCATCTTCAGCAGCTCTTAGATCAGGAGTGTCAATAGATACTATAAAAGCTACTGCAGGATGGTCTAAAATTCGGAAGTATTCTTTAAATTCTATAATAGACCAATCGACGACACTGCGGAATTTGCTAGAAATATTGTTAAAATGTAGAGTTTACATGGTATAGAAATAGGTTTCGTTATTATTAGGATTAAGTACATAACAGTATGTAACTTAGACAGTAACTTATTTTCGAATAATTTGTTTATACTAGTTAGTTTGATCTATTAAATGTTGATACTTAATATTGTATAAATTATTTAAAGCCTAGTCGATCAAGTATATACTCTAAACATCTGCCACTTGTGTTCTAGACTGATGGAATGAAACGAAGTATAATATAAGATTAAACGACTTACCTGTAAGGAAGTTCAATCATAATTATACGAGTTTTATTCCATCAGTCTAGAACAACCCACCCCTCCAAAAGTATAAGTTTCCTCCCCAATTACATAATCGACTATCACTAACGCAAGAATGAAGGGATTGTGAGGTTGGCGATCCAGATTCGTTCATTCTTTTAACTATACTCGGTCCATCCAAGCAACGGAGTGTTCCAAAACAGTATCATACATAGTGCACGTGATCTCTACAACTCTGTATGGACAATGAATTCCGCCGGCCGATTGCAGTTAAATCCGATTGGCCAGCGCATGGAGGCATATTTATTTCAGCCAATAGATTCTAAGGCGCATGGTGATCACGCATCTATCGTTGTTTGGGTCGCTCTGTTTGTTCGATGGATATAGTATAGTGTGTATTTCACTACAAATGCAACGTTGCCACTTGTGTTCTAGACTGATGGAATGAAACGAAGTATAATTATGATTGAACTTCCTTACAGGTAAGATAATATGGAAAATTTTACTGAAAAATTAATTGAATGTGTAAAGGAAGATAAAATTTTGTATGATCTGTCACATGAAGATTATAACAATATTAGGAAAAAAAAATAAAATATGGGATGAAATAGGAAAACTTCTGGAAATTGACGGTGAATAGTTTTTTATCGTTTATTGCATTTTTATTTCATAGGCAATTGGTTAAAGCATGTATTTAGTATATATTTTCCTGTAGTTGTAGTAGTCTTTTCATCTGTTGCATCATGTTTGTCTGTATGGGAAGGGCCGCATTAAATCTATCATCTTCATCACCTATTAGTACACATAGTGTAGGTTCATTTTGCCCTTGTAATATTTTGTCTTGAGGAACGTTCATAAATTTTTTTCCCATAACAGTTGTTTCAAAAATCCGCCATCACTATTCTTTCCATACCCACCAACATCCATGCAAATAAAGTTGTAGTGAGGGCCACCAACAGCCATTAAAACAATAGAACAAATTAGTAGAGCCTGTTTTTTTTGGGCATTTATGGTTACGTGCTTCCAATCAATGCTACCTATACAATTAGGAAAATGCTATGTATCTTGAAAACCTCCTGTAGCATTGATTTTGATCGCTTCTAGTACCGCTGCGGTAAAAAACGTGACCGCTATCGCGTTGGTTTGTGAACTCGTTGATTCTAGGTTGAGATTCACGTCAAGGTATGGGCACTCTGAAAGTGCGATGGGAAGCCTTTCGAGCCTGTTCGGAGTGAAACGGAGTGAAACTGATAATGAATTAGCCGTGGTTTCAGTTTCACTGAAAAATCTAAATAAAAATAAATTGGTTTCCAGTGAAAAATTTGATAAGGTGTGATTGACAAAATTATCAAAAAAATAGTTTAAATACTATTTTGTACTCATTGCTTTTATCGCCGGAGTGCGGGAATAGTATATTACACCACAAGGCCCGAAAGTTGAATTTTCGGACCGAGATTTCAACTTTTGGCCCGTGTAGTGTTTACGACTTTTCTTCTTAGCCGGTCCAAAGTATGTTTTTTACTTTTCCATAATTTGCTTTAAACAGTTGGCAACAAAAGTGTCAAGCATAGGTTATGTTACACACAAAGTTTTGACAAATTTTATTTTCAACAATTTTGATAATTTTAATTTTCGAAAGTTGTGGAAAGTGTCAAATGATTTAAATTTGACATTTGTACATATATCATGTTACCAACTGTCCATAGAAAAATAAATTAAATAATATTTATATTTAAATTTTATTTTTATTTTAAATTATTCGTTACAAAAAACATTGAACTTTTTGGGAAGGAATTTTTCGCATTCGCAAAGTGCTCATGCGAAAAATTCTACTTCCCAAAAACGTTAGGTAAATAACTATTCCAACATCTAGCATAATTTGAAAAAGATTTTTAAAACGTATAGCCGTTTAAAAAAGAAGAAACAACTACTTTCTGGACTATATGCCCGAAAATTTAGTTCCCGTTTTTCTATGAAGTGTAATTCAGTGTTTGTCGGCTCAGCTTTTTCTTTTAAACGGTAATTAGTCTACAAAATTTTAACTATTCTTTTGGTAATTTTTTTTAAGTGAAAGTATTTTAAAAATAATTAAATATTGTATAAATATTGAATTGGAACACCCCAAGGAATCTCTACATTGTATCGTGTAAGACAAAAAAAATACAAAAACAAACTTTGGTCTAAGCTCTTTTTGAATTATTTATAAAACTGTAATTTATTATGAGTAAATAAAAGAAATTCATTTATTTGCCACTAATTTAAATTAAATTAAAATATTTATAATTTCAGTTGGGTTTATCCTCAATTTCAGTTCTCAATTTCAGGTACTATATTTTCTAATTAATGAAAACACCAAAAACCAAAGGCACAAGATTTTGACCTTTGAACATCTAGCATCATCAATTTTTTTTTTAAATACTTCAAGGACTATTTTACTTCAAAGATATGTATTACATCCAAAAAAATGTATACAAAAAAACTACATTAACCAAAAGTGGAAAACATGGCGAGCAACGAACAACGGGAACAACAGATTTTTACGTTCAGTTTTAGTGCGATATCCTTCGACACAAATCCTTAATCAAGGAGAAAAAGTAAAAAAATTAGAATACAAAATACCATTATTTTTAAACTTTACAATGGTCTTTATAGTTTTTTTATCACGTCTCCAATATTTGTTTTAATAAAGCGTTTAAACATATACAGGGTGGTCCTTAAATAATTGCATTATTATGTCTGGGCATTTTATTTTTTTTCTGTATTTCACCAAAATAAATACAAGCTAAGTATTATAAAACCCAGAGATTATCGAAACAATAATGTTCTGTCAAAATCATTTGTGACGTCCACCTATTATGTTAATATTTATCAGACGCCCGCCTAGTTCGTTAACATTTTTCGAAAAATACCTTTTTTTTGTTAAAATGATGTGGCTTTAATATTTGTTTACAAAAGTAGCGCTAATTTAAACAGCAAAAAAGTTTTGCGTACATTTATGCATACGTAGTCTATGTGGCGCCCTCTACAAAATACATCGAAATAGGTACAAAATTATGATTTCTCATGTCCAAAAACCGTTAAAGTTATTGTAAAAAACAAAAATTAAAGTTTCATGTTTAACACTCTGTATCTCTCTCAATAATCGCAATATTATGAAGTGAAAATTATACTGTACTTCTATGTACAATTACTAAAGGACCACCCTGTATATTCTTATTTGTAAATGGTATTTGATGTTTGTCAAAATCCCTGTATGTAAAATTTTCATATTTATATCCATTTCAATAATATTCTCTACATTATAACCAGAAAATATTTAATGCAAGCAGGATCTCAGTTAAAGGGTAATTTTAAAATTTATTTTAACTGATATAAAAAATAGTATATTGTGACTTGGTAGGAAAAGTTCCCAGACATAAATAATTATTGTCATGAGATTATTATGGAAACGTATGAATTTTTTTAAATTTATTTAAAGAGAAACCGCATCAGCCATGTAGGCTATTAGCGGCCAGTATTGTTATCAACACCTTGATTAACATTTATAATTACAATTGATGAAGAAATTGTAAACACTTCAGTTTTTAATGGTTATCGGCTCTTCACATAAGTCAATTTTTGGTGGTAGATCCTTTGAGTAAGTCTAGTGTGGCCTAGACTAATTCTTGTTAGGATTAATTAAGAGAAACGACTAGAAGGGCTATTATTCCATGGTGCATAATTTGGTTTCAATTTTGAAGGCTCCTGCTTCCATTTTTTAAAAAGCTCTTGCTTTTAATGAATTTTTAAATAAGTGGTTTTAAGATTGATTCAATGTTTGAATCAGATGCTGCTCTCCGGGCATGTTTCATTTCCTGTTATTCCTATATGTGATGGAACCCACAGGAACGTGATGTTTTTGTCGATTAATTGGTGCATTTGATTTTTAATTAACTTGACTATTGGATGTTGAACATATATTTTGGATAGCAGGTGTAATGAGACTGTTACTATGAAAATGTTTTGCTCTAGTAGATATCCAATGATCCCATGGTCTGTTTTCAGTGTAATGTTGTTCTGATTGGTTGTGTTCAATCAAATGACCTCAAATTAACTGATTTCATTGGATTCACTCTATTAGGTACGTTGCCATGGATACATTTTGATTTATTTCGATTTTGACGTTTCAAATATTTAATATTTCAAAATGTCACGATTTTGTCATAATACTGACGGGAACATTAATGAAATTACAGAAGCCAAAAATACTATGTATTTTTTTCTATAATTAGCAAAAAAATTTCTATTCGAATAACCCTCGAACATTGATAAATGCTCAAAAATTTTATAACATCTTTCTCAAGCTTTCGAAATCTGTTATAAAATTTTTTCGAACAATTATCAATGTCCTTGGGTTATTACTACTGATAACATTCTTACTAGTTGTATAAGTAAGAGCCTTATGCAGAGCATAAAGTTCACCTGTCATTACTGACGATTCTGACGATAATTTAAATGTTTCCACGTTTTCTGGTACAACAGCTGCGCATCCCACTCCAAAATTTGTTTAGGAGGCATCTGTGAAGATCAGGGTAGAATCGGGGGGGGGGGGGTAAAGGGAGATTATGTCATGATAGTGGTTTACAATAACCTTGCTTATTATAGATAAGTAGTTGCCGGTTTAAATTAGGCGATGGAGTTATCCATGGAGACGAAGCTTCAAAGTTGGTTTGGTAATCTTGAGGAAAAGTAATTTGTAACTTGTTTATAATGTTTTGTACTCTTAAATGGAATGATAGGTGGGTTTTAGTGTTTTCGCGAGATGATAGGAAGTATACAAACTCAGGAATGTCTTTTTGCTGCATTGGACATGCTGATTACTTGTCTTCTTTGAGTGAGGAGAGCGTTGTTATGAATAATATCTAGAGATTTTAATAAAGAGGGCACTGCGGAAGAATATGCTAGGCAACCATAGTCCATTTTTGAGCGTACCAGTACTTTGTATGGTAAAAGTAGAATATTTCCATCTGCACCCCAGCGCTTGTTCGCTAGACATTTGAAGAGGTTTAATCCCTGTTGACATGCTGTAACTAGTTGTCTAATGTGTATGAATATTGAATTGTCTAACTTAACATATTGATGTTTATTTGCTGGTATTCTAAATTTCAAAGTTCAAACAAAATGATTCCTGTGGAAAATATTCAGCAAATTCGTCCCATGTTTAGCAATTCTACTAATTGTCAAATTACCTACTGTAAAACTATATTAAAGAACTAATTTTAGAATGTGTTCCATAAAATATTAAGAATGTTAAATAATTTGTTCGACTACTATGGCCACTTGCACAGGTACACTTTATTAATGTTAATAGTACGTAATAGTAATAGTGGTAATAATTCCTTGGATTAAATTTTGTGGTAAAGTTGAATATTTTTAAGGAACTGTAGGATTTGCTTCGTTGGGGTTACTATTCAAGTAAATTGAAAATTAGGTGTAGCCACTGTCTTTCTGATAAGTATTGGGGACATTCAGTGAGGATGTGTTTGATTGTGATGTTGCATTATATTCTAGTCTATAAGCTTAAAAAGGTGTTAATTCTACATACTTTTATTAAAATTATGTGGTTTAGCTCTTTCGATCCGGAATAACGTCTAGATCATTGTGCCAAATAATTAAATTAGCCCATAAAAAATTCCAAAAGTTATAAACAATTAAACACCTTCAAAAAATAGTGTTTGGTTTGTAGCTTATTGTTCGTAAATTATAAATATTTTCTAAATTTGAAAAAAAGATCCTTAAAGAGGAGGAAATTTAATAAAAAAAAGTTCCAACTCCCGGAACTGTACCTCCATTATTTATAATTTTAATTTAACGCTGAAAATAGCCCTCCGCGCGCCATTGTTAGGTTGCGCGCACGGCCTCGAAAGCGAGTACGTCACTTAATTTTTTTTTAATTACTTAAAGTTAATTGAAAAATCTAACAAAATTATAGTACAATCTAAACACTTTAAAGAATGTTTTCAAGTTAACAATAAATGACTGATTTGTCATTTTTTGCTAACTTACATTACTTATTATAAACAAAGTTTAACATTTTTAAAACTTTGATGACGCAAATTTGTTTTGTACGTATATAAGAAGAGCTCCACGAAGCGAAATAATTTTACGGCAATTATTTAAACATTTTTTTTAGTTTAGAACGATGAAGGAAGTTTGAAAAAATTTTGTTAATTAACAATCGTCTAGCATATTGAAAAATTAGTTTTTATGAAAAATTCCAACGGGAATCAATTCTTTAAAATGTTTAGATTATACTATAATTTTTTTAGATTTTTCAATTAACTTTAAGTAGTTAAAAAAAATTTTTAAGTGACGTACTTGCTTTCGAGGCCGTGCGCGCAACCTAACAATGGCGCGCGGAGGGCTATTTTCAGCGTTAAATTAAAATTATAAATAATGGAGGTACAGTTCCGGGAGTTGGAACTTTTTTTTACTAAATTTCCTCCTCTTCAAGGATCATTTTTTCAAATTTCGAAAATATTTATAATTTACGAACAATAGGCTACAAACCAAACACTATTTTTTGAAGGTGTTTAATTGTTTATAATTTTTGGAATTTTTTATGGGCTAATTTAGTCATTTGGCACAATGATCTAGACATTATTCTGGATGGAATGAGCTAAACCACATAATTTTAATAAAGTATGTAGAATTAACACCATTTTAAGCTTATAGACTAGAGTAAGTCATCTTATACATTTGTGTAGGAAAGTGAACGCGAGATTTTTTAGGCTTGTTGAGGGTGTCAAGGAGAGTTTATTTCTGAGTTGTCGTATACATGGACCTTAAGCTAAATTAGGGAGGGGTGGGGGGAAGGCAATTTTGCGTTTTTTCGCTGTAACTCGGTCAATTTTGGTAGTAATTGAATGTACCACCTCTCTTTTTGTAAGTATTTTCAAGCCCTACATTTCTCCTAACGAAGACCCTAACCTAAAATCAATATTTTTCGAGTTAGCTTGAAAAAAAAGGCAAAAAAAAATGATTTTTCGCCTTTTGTTGCATTTAAAAACATTTTTTTCAACTGACGTACTCGCTTTCGAGGCCGTGCGCGCAACCTAACAATGGCGCGCGGAGGGCTATTTTCAGCGTTAAATTAAAATTATAAATACTGAAGGTACAGTTCCGGGAGTTGGAACTTTTTTTTACTAAATTTCCTCCTCTTTATGGATCTCTTTTTCAAATTTCGAAAATATTTATAATTCACGAACCAAACACTATTTTTTGAAGGTGTTTAATTGTTTATAACTTTTGGAATTTTTATGGGCTAATTTAATTTTTTGGCACAATGATCTAGTCATTATTCTGGATCGAATGAGCTAAACCACATAATTTTAATAAAAGTATGTAGAATTAACACCATTTTAAGCTTATAGACTAGACTATTAACAATTTAAACAATATGGTCGACTGATGTTTGGTGTGTCCAGTTCGTAGTCTTCTCATCACTGCTAAATTTTGCCTCGAATGTTCGGTAAGGTATGGGTGATTTATTGAAGGCTGGATACTTTGAAGACATGAATTGATGGAATCCCAGTGCTGTTGCCACAGAGTGTTAAATTTGTGTTTGGTGGCTTGCTTAAGATCCTTCGCCGTTTGTATAATGTTTTCAGTGTTGTTTGGTGTTATGGTTTTTTTAGCAAGCTGATCAGGAAGTTCATTGCCACTAATACCAATATGAGATGGTATCCATAATATGGTAACCGTTATGTTTTGGGATGTGATTAATTGGTAGGTGTCGTGAATATTTTGTACAAGAGGATGGTCAGTGAAGATATGTTTAATGGAGTTAATTGATGCAAGAGAATCAGTACATATACATACTTTTTTATGAGGCAAATATATGTGCCTAAATCCTTGTAGTATACTCAATAATTCTCCGGTGTGTACACTACAAATTAAAGATATCGTGGATGAATATATGGGGGATTCTGAAGTTGTAGCAGGGCGTCCAACTCCTGTTTCATTTTTTGAAGTGTACATTATCAAATCGTATTGATTTCTGAATATGATATCTAGAAATGATTTTCCAATTAAACCATTGGATGTTTCGTTTTTCTTTGTTTTGGCATGGAACGTGTAAATTTACGGAATGTTTTTTGTCCAAGGGGGGGGGGGTTAAAGAAAGGGGTACTGGAGTTGTTTATCAGATATCAACTTTAATTGGCATTGATTCTAAAATAATCGGTATGGTTTTTATTTATTGGGTGTGTTATGGTTGATTGGTGTTAATAGGATGTATAAGGGATTCGATGGATCGGATGTTACAGTAGTTAGTAGTTAGTTGTTACAGTAGTAGTTGTTGGCGTCTTATCCACAAAGTTGGTTCATTTGCTTCACAGTAAAGGTTTTCTGTCGGACTGGATCCAAACGCTCCCAGGCATAGGCGGAGGGCTTTTGCACCGAATTCAGCAGATTTATTTGTGATTTAGTCGCAGTTATGAAAATATGGCAGCCGTAATCTAACTTTGATCGAATTAGTGCTCTATACACTTTTAAAAGAGAGTTTTCATCAGCACCACAGTGATAATTAGGAAGAGTTTCAATAAGGTCTTCTATACCCTTTTCTTTTTGTTTCTAGGATGTGTTGTTTCCATGAGAGGTGGGTATCGAATACTACTTACACCCAGAATTTTTCAGTTATTAACAACTGGGAGAGAAATGTTGTTGATTGTAATATTGGATACTTGGGATAATAAATGCTTACTGTATCTGATGATCTTGGATTTTATTGGAGATAAACCTAATCCCAACTGACTTGACTTGTTATGTACAGTATTTACTGCAGATTGAATGAGGGAAGAAGTGGTGGTTATTGATTGCCCGTGGAAATAAATGAATAGATCGTCGGCGTTCATTGCATGCTTAATGGGAGAAGAGGTCATTTGTCACAAGGTAGGACTTAGTGCAGAGCCTTGAGGTTCTCCATCGGTTTGGGTGTACGTTGAGGAGAATATACCGAAGCGATACAAAGTTTTCAATGAATTTTAAAATGTTGCCATTGATGTTACAAAGCATTAATTAATTGGGTATTGCCTGCTTACTTATACTGTCAAATGCACTTTCTATATCAAATGAGGCAAGTATAATTTCTTGTTTTTTGTTTAACGCTGTAGCAATTTGTTTTTGAAGCAAAACCAAATTTAAGATTGTTAAATAAATTGTTCTTGAAAATTTGTTTTAATACTTCTCGTAGTTGATAAATAATAACTCATATCACTAAATTAATTATTTTCCTGTGCTATTTATCTCTGCCATAAATATCCTACAAGAAAAAACCTACCCGTTAAATCCTACCTCTGTTTAGACGCATTCAAACAAAAATATCCCAAACACACCCTTTTCTCAGAAATATTCACAAAATCCACTACCGAAAAAACAAAGAAATAAAATTTCTCTGGACGCCATCTCTTGGATCGAAAGCAAAATGAGAGAGTGAACCGAATAGTGAATAAATAAATTTCCAACCCAACTATTCATACTTCCTCTTTAAAAGTCCTTCAACAGACAGTAAAATTACCTCTGAAGACCTTAAAGAATTAAAGCCCCAAGGCTACCTCTTCTATTGGGAAGAAAAAACCAAGTTATTATTAACTGTATCGTACTCTGTATCGGTCTTATATTTTTTATTCATCTACACCTCATTGCTAAAGAAGAACCACCAGGATGTAACTGCTATATTTGAATTTCTTGAAACCACATCCTAACACAGCTTCAGTAGCAAGTCAGAATGAAGGCCCATTTACCAGGACAAATTAGAGATCCCCTGGTTGCAAAAGTGGACAGAGTGATAAATTTCCTTGAAGACACTAACTTATATAAAATAATCCTTATTAAAAATATATGTAGAACATTTTGTGAAAAATATAGAAAATTAGTTGTTTGATAAATAAATATTTCCTTTTATGTCTGTAAATGTTACTGGCTCAAGAAATAATCTTATTAAATAAAACATGACCTTGATAAATTAGATGTTGTTTCCATTCCCTTTGAAATTTTCGTGCATTTTACATTTAGTCACGATATAATTTTGGCATTAGCAAATCAAGCTCTCGAGCTAAAGTTCTTACTAATGCCAAAATTACGAATTGATTCTAAAACATACTCGAAATTTAGATGCAATAAAAATCATGAACCATTAATCAAAGTCATGTCATATCACCTTACGACCTGCCTTATACCGTCCTAATTCCAAATAGAGACAAATGGGTCCTCCGTACGGATGAATTATTAAGAGCATACAGCTGTAGGTACACAGATGGATCAAATACACCCTCAGGCTCTGGAAAAATTTTCACGAACAGCCAAGCGGCTTTGAAAGCACTTAGCTCTTACCGTGTAACGTCGAAACTGGTTTTAGATTGCCAAAAATACTCTCCTCAATAGGAGAACTCAATAGAGTATCGCTGGTCTGGATCCCTGGCCATTCTGGCATGGATGGCAATGAGCTCTTGCAAAGTAGGGTGCCGCACCTTCAACTGGCATCGCGATAAGCTTTGCCAAACAAATACTAAATACCTGGACAGCAAGAAGAGCTTTAGACTTCTGGCATAATGGACCAGGATTGGTTCATTCAAAGGTTTTTATACATCCTTCGAAAAATGTCTCCTAACAAATGTTAGACTATAGCAGGCATGACTTACGTTGTCTAATAGGCCTTTTAACAGGCCTCTGTCATCTGAATCATCATATCACTTGGACATCATCATCACTTGGACTGTCAGAAGATCCAACAGTGCCTCTCTCTCGCCCACGGCCCTAAAATATCATTCACCAAACAAACTAATCGGCTTTGTTAAGAAGGTGAATTTGTTTGGTGAAATCTGAATAGTTATGAGCCACAATAGACTCTTGCGAGTCACAGTGGAGGGCCTTATAGACCCACTCACCACAAACCTAACCTAACCATTTTATCTTTGAATATCTCTAATAACAATTACCTATTTTCAAGGAAATATTAACTTTTCCTTTTAAATTTTTTTTGAGAAATGTTAATTTTCACGAACGAATTGCAGGAAAGGGTTTTTGTTGGCATAAAATTATAATCCTTCTCCAAAGTACTGATTGTCAAATTACTGTAATTATAACAAAAAACAATTAATTCGAATTATCTCTGGAACATAAACGTACCATACATCTCTCAATCATTAAACTTCACTCCTCCTCCATGGCTTATACCACTTCTAGAGCTCAACCTTCCTCTATTAACCTACGACAAAACTGAAACCAATCCAAAAATGATTATTAAAACCTTCCACAATACTGTTACTGTTTATCGTGGTGTTCACTATATTCTGTCAGGAGACCTTTATGCAAGATATAGGGCATTCTATTTATCAAAAATTAGTATGAAAGTACACTGGATATAAACTAAACCATTATTAAAACAGAATTATATGAACTAAAGAATGAAAAAGTTGTATTCTGGTGGATTCTTTCACATGTAAGATTGGTAGGTAACAAAGCAACTGATAAATTAGAAAAAAATTTACCAGTAGACAAACAAAAAATCTTGGAAAAGCTGTCTTTAGCATGAGTGATCAAATATTTGTATGGACCATGGCAAAATGATGCTCCCAATCGGTCTAATGAAGTTGTACCGATGAGATTACGAATAGGACATAGCAGACTCAGCCATCAACATCTTCTGTTGTCTTTTTAATAATATGTGAGGTTATATCCGATTTGACAAGTGTTTTAAATTTATATCCTTAGGGCATGTCCACTGACACTAATGACAGTCGTCCTGAGGAAAAATAATTGTTTGGTTAGATTTTAGATTTGTAATTTGGTTGCTTTGTATTATTTTAATTATACTTTTTATACCTAAATCTTGTTCAGTAGTTGGTTGCGGTTATAATAATGAAAGGGATTAATATTCTTCCATCAATTTTCATCAATATTTTACAGCAATGGAAAAGGAGGGTTGATGTTTTGGCTCTAAAAAGAAAGGAACATCAATTTACAGCTAGTAGATAATCGCCTAAGTAGAGAAGTCGAAAAGAAGCCAAAAAAATCACGTCTTGGCAGCAGTATAAAATATACAAGTTTCGTTTTAGCTGAGACCACATGCTCAAAGCAATTAAAACAACGTCCAAAAAAGCACCAAATGGACTCAAACCCGATGAAAATGACGCCACGTGGACTTGCCCTATATAATCTTTGATTTGTATTCAGCTGTTTATATTGTTAATTGTTACACATCAACAAACCTTTAACCGAGTGAAGGATTGCGCCAGAATGTAAAATATTGTGTCCGGTACCCAGAATATAAATTTATTTCACCCAAAGTTAGGTTAGGATCTGGTTAAGATATTTACTTACTTGCTCCTAAGAATTTGGTCAGAAATATCAAAATTACGAACGATATTTTTTGTTGCCATAAAATTGAGATCCTGCTTGCAATAATTTGTGCGTTTTTGACCGTAAGCTTAAAAAAACTTTCCGTCTCTTTCATTAGTTTGACTATTTTTGTTTTTTCAAAGAGCACGCTGGGCAGCGATGGAGACAATTACATAATTCCCAAAATTTTGTTCTTCATATTCACGCATAACAATGCGCACCCCCCCAAAAAAAGTGTTTTTACCGAAAAAACATCAAAAACTACCAAATTTTCATCAAAATCGAACAATTTTTGACGTAACTAAAAATAAAAAACGAAAAATGTAGTTTTTTGCGTTTTTCGAGCTAATTTTGAGGTTATGTGAAAAAGTTGTAGATTTTTCCAAGATCTGCAACTTTTATATTCAACTTTTTTTAGGAACTCAACTCTGGCCGGAAATCGCAATAATGTCTTTTTCCACCCCCCAAAAGTGTTTTTACCGAAAAAACGTCGAAATTAGGAAAATTTTCAATATTTTCATTTGAATTTTTTTTTTCATGGTTTGTGTCTATAAAAGCTGCTACCTTCTACCAAATTTTCATCAAAATCGAACAATATTTGACGGAACTAAAAATAAAAAACGAAAAATGCAGTTTTTTGCGTTTTTCGAGCTAATTTTGAGGTTATGTGAAAAAGTCACTAGTGAAAAAGTTGTAGACTTTTCCAAGATCTAGAACTTTTATATTCAACTTTTTTTTGGGAACTCAACTTTGGCCGGAAATCGCAATAATGTCTTTTTCCACCCCCAACAGTGTTTTTTACCGAAAAAACGTCGAAATTAGGAAAATTTTCAATATTTTCATTTGAATTTTTTTTATGGTTTGTGACTATGAAAGCTGCTACTTTCTACCAAATGTTCATCAAAATCGAACAATTTTTGACGAAACTAAAAATAAAAAACGAAAAATGCAGTTTTTGCGTTTTTCGAGCTAATTTTGAGGTTATGTGAAAAAGTCACTAGTGAAAAAGTTGTAGACTTTTCCAAGATCTACAACTTTTATATTCAACTTTTTTTAGGAACTCAACTCTGGCCGGAAATCGCAATAATGTCTTTTTCCACCCCCCAAAAGTGTTTTTACCGAAAAAACGTCGAAATTAGGAAAATTTTCAATATTTTCGTTTGAATTTTTTTTTTCATGGTTTGTGTCTATAAAAGCTGCTACCTTCTACCAAATTTTCATCAAAATCGAACAATATTTGACGAAACTAAAAATAAAAAACGAAAAATGCAGTTTTTTGCGTTTTTCGAGCTAATTTTGAGGTTATGTGAAAAAGTCACTAGTGAAAAAGTTGTAGACTTTTCCAAGATCTACAACTTTTATATTCAACTTTTTTTAGGAACTCAACTCTGGCCGGAAATCGCAATAATGTCTTTTTCCACCCCCCAAAAGTGTTTTTACCGAAAAAACGTCGAAATTAGGAAAATTTTCAATATTTTCATTTGAATTTTTTTTTTTCATGGTTTGTGTCTATAAAAGCTGCTACCTTCTACCAAATTTTCATCAAAATCGAACAATATTTGACGGAACTAAAAATAAAAAACGAAAAATGCAGTTTTTTGCGTTTTTCGAGCTAATTTTGAGGTTATGTGAAAAAGTCACTAGTGAAAAAGTTGTAGACTTTTCCAAGATCTACAACTTTTATATTCAACTTTTTTTAGGAACTCAACTTTGGCCGGAAATCGCAATAATGTCTTTTTCCACCCCCCCCCCCCCCCCAAAAGTGTTTTTTACCGAAAAAACGTCGAAATTAGGAAAATTTTCAATATTTTCGTTTGAATTATTTTGCATGGTTTGTGACTATGAAAGCTGCTACCTTCTACCAAATGTTCATCAAAATCGAACAATTTTTGACGAAACTAAAAATAAAAAACGAAAAATGCAGTTTTTTTAGCTAATTTTGAGGTTATGTGAAAAAGTCACTAATGAAAAAGTTGTAGACTTTTCCAAGATCTACAACTTTTATATTCAACTTCATAACTCGAAAAATTTCCAATATTTTAATTTGAATTTTTTTTCCATAGTTTGTGACGAATTTTCGTCGAATGAGAGCGATGAAGAGGTCAATATTATATTCGATTTCGAATATTTCGATTCATTGTCGTTTTCGCTGGCTGTGATCACGTCGCGCTTTAGATTTGCTTATAGGAACTGTGACTTACTGTGATTTGTTCGTATCAGTGAAAAAGTAACAGTTCGTGAAATATCTCTCATCACTAGGTGTGTTTCTTCAGTGCCAACCGAGGCTTTAAACATACTTCGGTATATAATTTGTCAAAGTTATTCAATATCTTTATTTAAAATGAAGAAACTTGAAATTTGTAAGAGTATCTACAGCTCAGTTGGGTGGTTGTCCAAAAGTAAATTGTTTAGAGATAAAAAATGTTTTGTCATAGAGAGTTTGTCGTGTATAGTAAATTTGTTGAAAGATGAAAAAAAATCATTGATGGAATAGTTTAAATATTACTCTTATAAACTGACTGTTTCTAATTAATTCCACTATTTATTGAATAAATTATGAAAATTCTATGTCAAAATCGAACTAATTATCAATAAGTATCTTAGAATTTTCATAATTTATTCATTAAATAGAAACAGTTAATTTCATTTAAGTATAAGTTAATTCCATGTTCGTTGGGGTCATTGTTTCGAAAAAAAATAAATTTTTAGAAGAAACTCCTCATAATTACTATGAGGAAGCTCACTAATTTTTTTACCAAGATATGTAGTCGTAGGAAAAGTAGGAAAAATTTTTCAACAATTATTATGAAGGGGTTTCACTAAAAATAAATTCTTAGTCAAATCTCTAAAGCGATATCTCCTCTAGAGTAAATTCGATACTTTAAGAGTGAAACTAATGTTTTCGATAACCAAGGTCTCTCCTATAGAGACTAAAGGTAAACTAGTTTCTCTGAAGAAGATAAAATGGTTACCGAAACGCGCGTAAGATACTGTAGAGTGTTAGTGTTGGTGTAGTGGTAGTGTAAACAGTGTTCAGTGTCAAATATCGCCAACGGTTCCAGAATTCCCAACTTAGTTCAATTTTCCAGTCCGATTTCACTCAGCAACTTAAATTTTGGATATCACATACGTTTCTGAAAGGGTAATTCTGAAATTCATATTTTAGTTTTCCCCATTGTAGAGATCGCTTATTTTTGTAATGTGGTTTTGAGCTTCCCCAACTCAACGATTTTGGTGACTAATTTCTTTCAGGAATAATTTTCCAATAAAAACCGTCAAGGTCACTTTTTTATTGTAGACCAGTAGATTAGTATTGATGCTTGGCGAAGATTTCTCAAAAAAATGTATTTGTTGACTTAAAATTCAAGAATAAATATATATATCTTCTTTATAACCGAACTGCCAGTAAAAAGTAAATTTTTTATCTTTATATTTTACATTTATCCGCTGCCCAACGTACTTAACAATTAAATAGAAAATATATTATTACTTTTGTAAAACTAATAGATTTATTGTGCGTTTTCGACTCCTATTTTATTAGAGCTATAGGGGGTCCGTATATATTTTTATCAATACATTTTTTTTCGTTATTTCACAGCCTAAAGGTAGGAAACACCAACGCCAGACCACCGTACGTTAACAAAGACTAGTAGTCCAACTCACCCGTCGGCTCTTTGATGTCGATGTTATAAAGTAAAGCCGCTGTCGCAAGTGTTACGATCGAAGATAAGCAGGTGCATCCTATTTACGAGGTTCGTACATTCATAGGTAAAAACGTACCTTGTTAGAGCAATTAGATTAGAATTTTTACACCGAATATCAACTACTTTGTCTTTGTTAATGTACAGGAGCCAGACTACATCGCAACGAATTTAAAAAATAATAATAATACCTGAAACTCACACAGACTCACAAACATACAGCAAACAAATTTTATGTTTCAAATGTATAAAAATATAAATAAAAACTAAATATTTATAATAATTGTAATACAAATTATCACGAGTGTCCCAAATTATTATTTACCTTTGATATTGCGATTATTTAAAATGATAAAAAAGTAAATCTAAAACATTTTCTACTCTCAACTTTATTTTATCAAACTAAACCCTCTGTAGATTTAATGACCACTCTGTATTAATTACGATACCTGTATTTCTAAATTATCCCAATATCCTTTAAATATCCTGGTTTTATAAACTGGGATTAACGATTTACGTATTACGTATTGTAGACCGCTCTATCTAAAAAACGGTTCAAAATATAAAAAATGTCCTCGAAGAAAAATTGTAGATATTATCAAGTTCTACAACTCTTGTCTTAAATAAAAAACGACTTAAAGCTTAGTGTGATGCCTTTTGGCATAATATAATAATAAAATAAGAAATAAATTCCCTTGAAACTATTTTCAATAAATCATTAAACGTTGGAATATTACATAAATATAACTATCGAGGTCGGCAGGTACCGAGTCATGTTCATCACGTAAATAAACATTTAACAGTAAATATTAAATATCATCGAACTTGAACCGTAATATAAAATAAGAGTTGACATTCAGATATATTCATAACGTTAAACTATAAGTATGCTATAAGGATAGATACTTATATAGATTTAGTAATCTTAAGTAGTTATAATATGTAATAGTAAAGTATGTTAATAAATAGAACTTATCCCAGAACTTATGCCAGAAGTAAGAGTTTTATTAAAGTAAGATGACCCTCCGAGTGACCAGAAATACCACCAATTAAAGAGACTTATCCACACCAAATCCCCAACGAGAAATTACCAATAAACTTTGAATATTTCAATATTTAGTATGTCAAAATTCAGCTTCTTATCTCTCTTTTATTAATTTGCGGAATCCTATAAAAGGTAAATTGGGACACTCTATATACAAATAATCACATTACACCAACTTATTATAATTAAAATAACCCTCGGTACAAAACAACTTTTTTACTTTTCAATAAATATATTAAGTATTATTTTTCCTAAAACTGTGCAATCCCACTTTTTGATAAAAAAAAATTATTTTTGTTCTGAACTATACCTTATTCTCTACCTATCTAACAAACCCTCGTTTTAATGTAACCATTTGTGCGTTTTGACAAAAGTAGATTTATTTTGTATTATTTCTATTTTATTCTGAGGTAAAAATCAGACTCCTAATATCAATATTCTTTTATTTCAAATTTTCAAAATAATTAAAACTTAATTTTTTGTATAACTAGACCAGTAACTTTACCCTGTATAGTGGAGTTCGGCATCACTTGATTGGACGCCACCAACTTTGAATCGAAAAGAAAATACGGAATACAAAAATTTTGTTAAAACAAAAATCCAACAAAAAAATTTTATACGCGAGGAGACAAGAAGTCCTTGGTGATCTAGTTTCAAATTAACTGAAATTTAGTTGCTGCAAAACAGGAAAAAATATCAGTAGCTTCAGGAGTATTTGCTGCTAGGAAAAATAAAGAAAGATACTAGGAGTGGATACTACACCTTAATAAGTTTTTTGTAGAAATTTTGATCAATCAATCAATTTATAGAAAATATCAGACAAAATATCTCAGTAATATTGAATTTAAATTATATTTTAACTTATTTTACTTTACCTCAGAATACTAGTTCACTTTTTACAAATTCCTTGGAACTCTTGTGCGTTTTTGACTCGCTACAACTAACACAACTTATTTAATTTTGAGCAAAACTGTACCTGCTACTTAAAATAATTATTTATTTTTCAAAAAAATATAAATAACAAATTTAATTAGTAAAAATACGGTATAGTAAGAGACTAAATATTTGAGATTTGAGTATATTCAAGAATAGGCTTCACCTGGTTGTTAATGATACAACTTATAACATGTAATATATAAATAAATTGTAACAAATTATTAGGAGCTATAGTGTCTTTTGAAGCACAAAATCTTCTTTCACCGACAGATAATTATAAAAAATTATATAACTTAAATTACATTTTTTTACTTGATTTTAGGCGCCTTTATGTAGGAATTTATCTTAGGTTATAGTGAATTATTAAAACTAACAAATAATAATAAAAATAATTAAATCAGAGTTTCAATTATTAGAATAATATCTGGGTCATACTGTATTGAACTTTATAAATAATTGATTTATAGACACTAATTTTGGATTCAGTTGCAAGCTGTTGAAAAAAATTTGGAAGCTACTTTAGACAAGAATTTTCAAATAATTATATATACAATTAATCAGATATCAATTGTTTACAGTATTATACGGGGTTTGTCAAAAAATATGAATTTTACTTAGGAGTAAAGTACCTTAAATTTGACAATATCGAAAAATGTTATGAAAAAAAAGTTGATCGAAACTGAAAACTACTTTCAAATTTGCAATTACATCCATTTACATTGAAAAAATAGGTTTTGTGCTTGTTTAATATTGTTTCTATTTTGAATGAACATTTATCTCTTGTAATTATAAAAGTCATGATAACCTTCTAGTTTCTTGATGATTTCTAACAATTTTGCAATTTAAGGAAGTAATGAATGCATATGCAAATAAAAAAAATACAAACAAATAATAAGTTGTGCAACTAACGTAATATTAATTCTAGAAATAAATAGAAACTTAATTCGTTCTATTGGCAAATTCACGTGATACATTCCTGATCATTTCTGGAGAAATTTCCTGGCAATTTTCTAAAAATATTCTTTCTCAATAATAGTCAACATCTTTAAACGACCCTTCCTGGTAAACTTTTTGTTTCAAGTAGCCTCATAGGAAGTAATCAAGGGGGGTGAGGTCAGGAGTTACTGTCAAACATTTGTTGCTATCAAACATCCATTAGTTTGTCAGCGCATCCTAGATTACACGTAACTACAGTAAAATTTTCATTGTTATTGTACCTAGAAATACCTTTAAAAAATGAATACATTTTTTCAATGTAAATGGATGTAATTGCATATTTGAACATAATTTTCAGTTCTGGTCAACATTTTTCGATATTGTACTTTACTCTTGAGTAAAATTCATATTTTTTGACAAACCTTGTATAATACTGAAAAAAATTGATATCTGATGATCGTATTTCAGATTTCAGAACATGCAGAACTTTTTATGAAGAATAAGTTTTTATCCTAAAATTAATAATAAAAAAGTGTTCCATATGGTTCCAACTTACTGAGACATATTGTATAACAAAGTCCTAGCTATCCAAAAAGTCATCTTCCACAAAAATATTAACGAAATGCCGATTAGGAAATAAATTTATATCATTTAACTACAGTGCGGAAAGTAGGGGCCCCAGAACATTACCTTGAAGCACTCCAACATTGATACTAATCATTTAAAATCGTAGGTACATAATTAAATTTTTACTTTTTGTTTCCTGCCACTTGAGTATTCGTCCAATCAATTAAGTTAATCCCATAAATTTAGTTCATCATTAAATTTGAAAGCCCGCTTACAATACCCATAAATAATTACCCCTATCTACTTATTTTTAAATTCAGCGAGCAAAAGATAAATATTTTCTAAGACATTCCACATTCCAAGCACACCTTTAACAAAACAAAGCTTTATATAGATTATTATCAGGAATTCAAATTCTCAAATATCTTGTCTCTTATAATAATAATTAATCATTTTTTTAAACACATATGTTTGGAACTGGTGAACTGAGTTTAGTAAAAAATATATAAGACATAAGGAATAATTAACTAAAGCGTACAATCGTTCATTTCCTGAATATAATTTTGTATTGAAATTTTCATAAAATTATGTAAACATAAATATATTTACTTCAAAAATATTTTATTTTTAAGATATATTTCAATTCAAGCGTATTGCATGTTCACATTATCAATAAATTTTGAAAAACCGACTAGATTGAATTTCTATTTGAAAAATATTTTTAACATTTTGAACTAAAATCTCTGGAAGCTTGATATGTATGTTTTTGTTGTTTTTTTTTAAACTGAAGTTGATAATGTCCAAACTAATTTAATTATAGTTTTGTAAAGTTTGTACGAAGTCAGTTGGAACAACAAAGGGACTGAAGATTGGTACATTTAGCGAATATTTTATCATGGGAGGTTCAATTAGTGGGCCTTATTGATACAGTAATGCAATATCCCTGGGAAAAATTAAACTTGTATGTAACAAGTTTAAAACTATTTATTTCGGAAGGAAGAAAAAAACAGAAGAACTAAAATAAATTCATGTAAAATTATAGTAATTCATGTAAGTAAGAACAAAAAATTAAATTAATGAGATTATTAAGTATTGAGCTAGATTGTTTATCAAAAAAACTAGCTTAAAATGGGTCGTCTTCCTCTTCAGAGATAAAAGCTGCCCAAATCTTTTGTAATCTTGCCTGCTCTTTCTCGAAACTTACAATTATTTTAGATTATCCTCACAACCACTCGTTTTGACAACTGACACAAAACCAGCACACAACTGAGTAAATATGCGTAGCGACATGCGTATGCGACATGATTCAACAAGTAAAGTGGTACACGTTGAGTACCACGTGGCCTGAACGGTTCAGAGTCAGTGGAACAGACGTTGTACCATTTGGCGAAAATTGTCGTAAATGACAAAAAATATATATTTTTTCAATGTTTGAATCGATATGAAGCATTTAAAATATTATATGAGAAAATTGAAAATGGACCCCCGAGGACCGATTTATTTTTTACCATTGGGCAGTTAACGTGTTAAACACTGATGTGCTGTAATTGGTTGAATTTATTAATAGTTGAATTTGCTATGAAATCATGCATTCTCCTGTGTGTTACATATTGTTAAATAGTGTCGTAGTAATGGTGTGAAATTTTGTATACTTTGTGGTAAATTCGTATTGAGTATATTTTTTATAATAAGTAAGCTGGTGTAGGTAGACATTTAAAATAACTTGTAAGTATAATAGTTAACTATAATATATGACTAGATAGATATTAAGCTTGTTTTTTTTTACAATCATTTGATTTTGACAATGCGAGTATAGTTTATATAGAACAGGACTAAATTTTTTTGGATTTCCCGCTGTTTTTTTTTTATACTTTTTGGGTCGATTCAATTATTGCCAACAGTATAATTGAACTTGCCAAACTTTCTAGACCTACAATTTTAAAAGTTTTTATACAGCTAACGAGGTAAATTGGTCATTGGGCTAAATGTAAAAGAGTCGGACAGAAATGAAAGAAGATATTTTATTTTCAAAAAAAAATAGTGTCTAAGTTATTTTTTTTATTGCGCCGCCCATGTTTAACAAAAGCACTGACAAGTGGTCGAAAAAAATTTGTTTTCGGTTGTCCAACTGACTTTGTACCAACTTTATACACAAGTAGTTACTTTATTATTAATTCATGTGTAAAGGAGTGAATAATATAAAATTATTTTAAAAATAGTGTTTATATCAAAAACACATATTAATATCTTCAGCTAATATGGAAATATTTGTTTTGAAAACAACATTTTACGTTTTTAAAATATTTGTAATTTGTAAATATTTATTGAGCTTCATCTTTACTCAATTCTAATTTTAATTAATTTTGTGCTTTAGAATATTGTTACCTTATTAGACGTTCCAACAAGAAACTTTTCAATCTGTAAATTAGGTATATTAATCCACTTACGTTTTTGAGATCAAATTCAGTTGTAACTATACAATCACAAAATATTGTATTCGTACCCAAATGCTATATTTTTAAGATAAATTATTATAACCTCCAAAGTACCAGATATGTACAATGAGATTTTGCTAAATCGTCAGATTTTTTGTGAAACAAACGGGATTTTAAAGAAGCTACACTGTTATAAAGAAACCGATTGGAAAAATTGGACGAAATGTGTGATATTTTCGAAAGAATAAAGAAAATTAGTGAAATATTTTAATATATACACCCCCTTTTATTGCCTCTAAGGGACGACTATGTCATCTTCAGTTAGTTGTATCGCCGAACGATCTAAGGCTAATTACACACTCTCCGATTTTATACATCGTCGGCAGTACCGAAAAGTAGTGGCTAGTAGTAGACTAGAACTGTGGAACATTAAAAAATATGGAAATTTTTTCCCAATATATAGAAAGACTTTAAAACGTGGAAGAGCTATGATAAAAAAAGTAAGTTAATTTTTAATAAAAACTGTTTATATGTAAATTGAGTAAATATTAAGATGAATGTAAGTTATAACTGAAAAATTGAATCTTTTAGTTTTTTTAGTTAGTATCACCTTCAAGTTCCAAAGTAATATGAAATTTTAGGTCGTATAAATGATTCCAATAAATGCATTTTCTTTATTTTCCTTGATAAATTACCGTTTGTCAACATAAGAGACTTTAGTGAAACTGATGTAAATGTAAATATTAAGAAACAAAAAATAAATTTCAAACTGTGAACGAAAAGTTATCAAAGAGAGAAGCAGTTTTCTAAAATTAAGAAGAAAACCAATAGACTAACACTTGATTGTTTAAATGTATTGAATTGTCTTCAGAGGCTGCTCCAGGATTCTAAAAATTTACACAGCTTTATCTTTCAGAGTTGTAATGATATGAAATTAGCATTGTAATTTTTAGAAATTTGTTATAATATTTTTGCAATTTTAGATTTCATATCTTCCCAGCAACATAAGGTTTCCAATATTCAATAAGAAAATACATTTTAAACTCATATTGGATAACTAATTTGCAAAATTGTATGTCAATTATCTAAAAAGTATGATATATTCATCCAAAGTTAATATTAATAATTTTTCAAGCAGAAATCTTTTTTTACAAAACGGTATTTTGATTATCAAACCTTCAAGTGTTAGTTACTTTGGTTATTTTAAAAGTTCTTACAAATAACTCAACTTTAATTATACATAAATAAAACCTTATTAATAAATTCAACTTTTGTGCGTTAGATTTTTATCTTCAACATCTCATTCGTACAAAATATGTGTCATTTGTTAATTTAAACTAATTAAACATAATCACACATAAAATAAATTCTATAAGGTGTTGCTGTTTATTTTGAATGTTGAAGTTGTGCGTAGATCTTGTGCTACTATTTTTTTATCGTTTTGGATTTTTTTGTAAACCCACATGAAGCGTAAAGTTGCTGGATTTGGCCCCGAGCTGTACAGAAATACTGAGCACGAACGAAAACTGACATTCGGGCGAGGAAATAATGAAATAGTTTTATGCTATGGTCTCTCTGGTCCGAAAGTAACTAACCATGGTTAACCGCTTCGGTTGACAGAATGAAACTGAAAAATCTAGTTTTATTCGGGACACAAAACCGGTAAGAGTACAAAACGAAAATTTAACCATAAATATATTCCCAAAACAAACCTTCTTTTGTCCAGTTCTGATGAAGAGTCTTCAGATGATGACTACAGGGCTGCAAGGGGTAATCAAGGTAAGCAGCTAGCTCAATTTTGTCACCAGTATACTGATGAAGAATTTTCGAATGTCTAGAAAAACTTTTGACCATATGATGTCGTTAATTAGGGACAAATTTGTTCCTGATATTAACATGGGAAGACATCCTGTTATTGCAAAAAATAATTTTTGTTTTTCTCTTCGATAGTCGAATAATCAACAAATAATAAAAATCATAATGCATGGCAGATGACAGTCGAAACCAGAAGTAACCGGGCTCCTAAGGCTGGTTACTAGTTTGACAGTTCATCAACCATATTTCAGGAAATCATGTTCCAGAACTAACCAGTATTTCAGCAACCACCACTTTTTAGTTACTTTCGGGACGGTAAACCGCAAACCAGTTACTTTCGGACCATAGCCTTAAAAACATCGAGTAGAAAGTTAGATACTGAGCACGAACGAGAACTGACATTCGGCCGAAGAAATAATGAAATAGTTTTAGACTATGGTCCGAAAGTAACTAACCGTAACCATAGTTAACCGCTTCGATTGACAAATTGAAAAATCTAGTTGTATTCGGGACACAAAACCGGTAAAAGTACGAAACGAAAATATAACCTTAAATATATTCCCAAAACGCCCCCAAATTTTATTTTTGTTACTTCAAAAACAGTTTTTGGAATTTTTGAGTTGTTTCTAAACATGAACAATCATTCTGCTTTTATGTTTCACCATCTTCTTTTGTCAAGTTCTGATGAAGAGTCTTCAGATAGTGACTACAGAATTCAGAATTTTATCACCAGAGTAGTGGAATTATGATGGAGAATTGCGAGAGAATGTCTAGACTAACACTTGACCATATGCTGTCATTAGTTAGGGACAAACTAGTTCCTGATAATAACATGGGAAGAAATCCTGTTTTTGCAAAAAATCAGTTTTGTGTTTCTCTTCGATCGATGGTCGAATAATCAAAAAATGATAAAAATCATAAACAATGCATGACAAATGACAGTCGAAACCATAAGTATCCGGGCTCCTAAGGCTGGTTACTAGTTTGACAGTTCATTAACCATATATTTCAGGAAACCGTGTTCTAAAACTAACCAGATTTTCAGCAACCACTACTTTTTAGTTACTTTCGGGACGGTAAACCAGTTACTTTCGGACCATAGCCTTAATCTCTGTGATCGTAACTGACAAATTTGATTCGATGATCTCGGGGTAAGGACAAATTCAAATTGTTTGTAACATAGAGCTCATGAGAAAATCCAACTTCTCTACACTTTCTAATCACATACTAATTTTGTAGTTAAACAGTAATAAATGTAATGAGACATTTGCTAAACTATTTTACCAAGCCCCGCTGAAATATTATCCCTAACTCTAATACCCTCGTGGTCCCTAGTTTTGTGTATAGTAGTCAGTGGCGGATCTAGAAATTTCTGGTACTGAGGCAAAATCAATTTTTTTGTGGCATATGGATTATGTACATTTTATTTATATTTTTGATATTTTTTATTGAGCAAAGTTAACCTATTTTTTAATTTTTTTATTTTATTTAATAATCAGTTAGTTTTAATTTTTAGCTTAAAAGTTAGTTTCACGTAGGGAGTTTCAATAGATAGGTAAACCATTTGCACTGCCTTAAATCCACCACTGCTGTTTTATTTATGTGTATTTTGGTTTGTGCATAATTAAATTGATTTGATAAAACAACTGTTCCATGACAGCTAACATTTTTTTAAATTAAATTTAAAATTTTTATTGAGGGTCTCTTATTTTACATGGTCAAGTACAGCTGTACCATAGTCCCCCCTCCACGCCGGGCCTGTTTAATAATATTTCTGTAACTGAAATATTGATGATTTAGAAAGATATTTATAATTATTAATGTTTAACAACAAAATAGATATCTCCATATTTTAAAAACCGAAAAACTGTTTAAATCTTATTTGTCAAGACAGCAATTTTTATAAATTTAATATTTAAGTGTATTCGATTTAAATACATTTTCAAACTCCATATAAGTCAGTCTGGAATTTTCATAAATCGCATTTACAGATACCAATGACGTATTTAGAGTAAGTCAAACTTCACCGCATTCTGTACTCCCTTTAATAAAAACGCCACTGATTTGTTTATTTCGAATATGTATAATGTATACCTTGTTTTTCCAACTACCATTCATGCACAATATTATTTAAGATTATTGTAGTATTTTTCCTCAAATAATATTGTTTTTATTATCGTTGAACAGTTTTTGCAGAAAAACAACTTTTATTTTTGTGGAAATTAAGAATAAAAAAATGTTGTTCCAATTTGTTTTCCTGCAAAAACATTTATATATTTACATACACACTACCAAATAACATTTTGTGCGTTAAGGTCTTTTTTTGAACATGTAATTTTAGAATATTGGTTACGCATAGCAATAAATACAAGATGAAGGTTCTAAAACTAGAAAATTCGGTTAAAAGGGCTTTCTTAAGGCGTTTACAAATTTTATACGGGTAGACTTGCCTCCGACACATTTATATTCCGTTATTTTTAAATAAGATCCCTAGGTTTCCAGAACGGAAAACCGAGAAGACAATGTAGTTGAATTAAACTGCCAATATTCTCAAATTAGTTTTTGTCATTGGTGGAGTGGGTGAAATTTTGAAAGGATTTCAGTCAGAATACAATCGATGCAGCTAATAAGACCTGGTATAATTTTTGTAAATGCCTCATGAGATAATTCGAGATTTTGTTTTTATTTTTAATTTAGGAAACCAACGATCATGGATACTGTAGTTGGAAAGATTAGAACTCACCTCAAAGTCGAAGACTAAGGCAGGATATATTTTAAATTTCAAAATACTTTTCAATTCTTTCGATATTTGAAACAGATTAAAAAAGGTTAAGAAATTATAGAGAAACGGGAACAAGAAGCATCTGCTCAATTTTGTGAGATGCAATGCATGGGTGTTGACTAGGAATTTTTGGTACTGGTACATTTTAACTTTCTCCTAATAAAGGAAAACCAAGATTTTTTATAATTATCCATGCCCATTAGTTAATGTCTTAAATACAAGAAAAAAAATTTTAATTTGTAAACTAAAAACATTTACGCACAATATTAACTGCCCTAGAGAATATTTTTTACTTTCTAACAAAATATATTTTTCGATTACTGTATTATACAAAAGAGTTCACATGTACTCTAGTCCAATATCAAAAAGTTAAACACCTTGTATCTAAACGGTTAATAAGAGTTAGTTTAGATGTTTTTATTTCTTGCATCCGAACATTACGGAGTAACAACCCGTTCATAAGAAATAAATATGTGAATAAAAAACCGAGGTTAGAAGTTCAAAATTTCTAGTGTCGAGTAAAATTAGTGCAAGTTTTGAAAATCAAACATCTCGACTGAATGTGACAGCGATCGATCTAATCGTGTGACAGTTCTCATAAGGTAACGTCGGTTTGATTTTTACTTGATTCAAATTGTTCGACATGACTCGTTCAGTGTGCTCATTGGCTTATTGAGTCCATAGTATAAAAATGACATCTAGTATCAACTAATATACTAAGCATAGTTAGCACTATCTTACTCGTCTTTTGATAACTA
Organism: Lochmaea crataegi; assembly: GCA_947563755.1. Lineage (NCBI taxonomy): Eukaryota > Metazoa > Arthropoda > Insecta > Coleoptera > Chrysomelidae > Lochmaea > Lochmaea crataegi. The sequence goes on from OX387427.1 coordinate 10,079,664, forward strand.
ATTTATCTTCTTCCGAGTAAATTTTACTTTGTTCCCGAAGAAGATAACTTGGTTATCAAAATACGAGTAAATAGTGTGAAGTTTCAGTGTAAACTGTGCTCAGAGAGTATTAAGACACTTCTTGGTGTTAAGTATCGCCAACGATGCCAGAATTCTTAATCTCTTTCGCACAATGAAGCTTGAAATTGAAAAATTTTGTGTTGGATTAAAGTATCGAATCAAATACGGGAGACTCGAAGAGATGGAAAGATGGAAAGATAATTACTCGAACTACAATTTTCCAAAATTTCAAAAAAATCGAGTTTAATTTACTATTTTTCGGACCACCGGAAAGGCGAAATTTGACAGTTTTTTGAGTATAATGACATGTCAAAAAATATTTAGGTCTCAACTGATGAAATTTTTGGAATCCTTGACCTCGAAAACACCCCTCCCTAAAATTTCATCGAAATCGGACGAAATTTTTTTTTGACCCCCCCTCGATGGTCCTGATAAAAATTTTGAAAATTCATTTTTTATGGGAAAAATTGATTTTGAAGAACGGAAATTATGCCCATCGTTTTCGGGAGCCTAAAAAGGTGCCCCATACCAAATTTGGTGAAATTCCGACGAAATTCAGGATTGGGCAAAATTTTACCCCCCTATGCCGGTACTTATACATAACGGGCAACTTGAGCTGGGTTTTTTTCGATGAAGGAAAAAAAAACGAAAATTTGCAAGAGAGAGTTTATATAGAGGATCGAAAATGATTATGATTGACGTAATAGAGAAGATAAAAAGAAAATGTTTGGGGGTAGTGGGGGGGGCTAATTTATTTAAAAAAATTTTTGTTAGAATATCCAATGGTGGATCCATTAGGAAAAAGTGATGCGGATTTCGGGAAAAATAATGATTTTTACCCATCGGCGCTGCCACTGGAGTTATATACGAAAATATAAAGGTAACTTTTTTATTTATGAAAATATGGAAAAATACCCAAATTCATAATTGAAGTATAGGTCGAGACCTACACATAGACTATATAAAATATATGGGTAGTACGATTAAAAATTCGAGAAAAAGGGGAAAAGGTTTTAAAAAAAAATAAAAATATTTTTTAAGAAAATTTTCATTACGCCCACGAAAATTTGCGGGTTCGAGTCTATAGGAATTGAATTTGAAAAAAAATTAAGTCTATGTAGAGGGCGCCACAAGTGGCGCCAAATTTTGAGGTTAGAACATTATTTTCACTAATTTCGTAATATGCCGTTATAAACGATGCCTAAAAACACCATACGCGGTTTCCACCAACAATTCGGGGCCATGGTTGGGGGGATTTTGGGGGGGGTCAATTTTGAAAAAAAAATTTTTGCATTATAAGCACCTCATATGAGGAAGATTGCCCGAATATTATCGTTCCGAGTTGATATTTTGGCGGGTCTTGTACCTCAAAAAAAGGGGGGGTAGGGGGTGAAAATTTAGGGGCAAAGGAAGTTCGATACCGTCTTTCGCTTGGGGGTATTAAAAAAATTTTCGGAAATGTTTTCTTTTTATCTCTCACATATTTTCGACTTTACCGGTATATATTCTCAGGTTGACCCCCCCTTTTTTTAAATTCTATAGACTCGTACGATTTTTACGAATCGAATGGTTTTTGTTTCGACTCGATAGCTCGATTAATAAAAAAGTTGCTTTCCGCCGGACACAGAATTTCCGAAGCCGTGGGGGGCGTATTTTTTTTTGTCGGCCAAAATGGTCGTATAAATTTCTTTGCTTGTGTTTATCGCGATATCAATTTCTGTTTTTGAGAAAGCTATGTGGTCCGAGAATGTACGTCGGGGGGCGTAAAAACCCATGTCTTGACATTGTGTTCAAAAAAAATTTCTCTACTCGCCCATATATATATCGTTAGTCCAAATTGGATTTCGAGGATAGCTCACGTTCCCTGTTGACCTCTGGTAGAAGGTATTCAAAGATTTGTTTTTATTCTGATTATTGTTAAATGATTTTTCAACTAATGACACGTCATATACAGAGGATCCATAATCGTTTGGTTTCATTTATTCACTCAATCGTAGTTAGATAGAAATGTAATAAATTGTAGTTTTTTAAGAATAGATAAGCAAAGAGGATTCTACTTCACCAGTGGAATTCTACAATTCTCTTTGTTTAGGGGGCCATGGAAATTAATAAATAGAGTGCTGCGAGGTGTATGGGAGGGGGGAGAAGTAGTACATTGGAAAGAGGAACGGCACTGCGATGGTTGTGTGACGCACCACACATGAATCATGCGCAAAAAGGACATTAGCACTTTGGTCTGGTGGGACAAACGACGATTATTACGTAGATTAACGACACATGCGACGATCGGTGTTTATGAAATATATTACTTAAAAAAAAATAAATAAGGCGCGGCTGTTATTCTTCGAAGTCCACGTAAGATTCGACGAGCCAAAACTCTCTTAACAGAATAGTTTTTTTCTAAAATTACACCGATCGTCGCATGTGTCTTTAATCTACGACACACAATCATCGTCGTTTGTCCGACCCGACCAAAGTGCTAATATCCTTTTTGCATTTGTCACCGCACATGATTCATGTGTCGTGCGTTCCTCTTTCCAACGTACTACTTCTCCCCCTATACACCTCTCAGTACACTATTTATTAATTTCCATATCCCCCTAAACAAAGAGGATTGTAGAACGCCACTGGTGAAGTACAATCCTCTTTGCTTTGAGGTTATGTCAATCCGTAAAATTTTTAGTAGTTTTAGAAAAAACGACTTGTATACGTTTTTATAAAACCAAAATAAATAGAAACGCTTGTTTGGTTTAATGTATGGCGGTTGTGGATGATTAATGAGAAAAATAAGGAAGAAAAATAAAAAAAAATTAAAGATTTTTTATTAAGCAATATAAAATCTGTCAAATAAAATAAAACATAGAATGTATATATACAATTATAAAATAAATTACACAAATATTGCATGTCTCTATAAAATTAACAAAAAATAATGAAATTTGTTTGTGCGATTTATTTAAACAAATTCTAACCGTCTTACGAAGCTGCGACATATTTTTTAAGTATCACTTTTTATTTAAAAAATAAATTTCATGGCAAGCATTTTTTGGAGTAAATTTTACGAGAGACTATAAATAAAATATAGTACAGAATTTTATATAGATTTTCTTCTTTTTGTAAAAAAAATAAAACTTTAAATATCTAAAACTAAATGTAGATACTGGTATCAAGGTTTATTTGAAAAGAGTATGTTGTTTTGAAACAGCCATATTAATTCTAAATACTTTGTTTAAAATCAATCTTAATTTTTTTTAAAAAAACTTACATCAATAATTTAGAGAGATGAATGATGAATTCTGGTTTATACAAAATTTTCGGTTTTCATTTTCATTTTATATTCACAAAGTTGTAGCAAAATAAGGAATTATCGATTCGTTGAAGGTGGCAAGATCTTTTGTATTAATACACGTGCCGATGAATATTCAAAAACATCAATATTCATTACCCAGTGATTAAAAATGTTTCGCTTAAAAAAATTAATTCAGACAATAGATTCCACAGGCAATTAAAAGCAAGTTGAATATATGTACCGGATATCTGATTAAAGGTACCTTTAGACCATTTGATAAAACATCTGATTTTCGATTCGACTTGGAAAATGTCAATTGTCATCCATATCAATAGAAATAGAAAATGTAAGGTTATGATTTTGTTTTCACAAATTTAAAGTTGTTTGCTTTTTTGGTTGTGTTCAGAAGATTAGATTTTGTTGAGTGTGGAGATAATTAAAATGCCTTTGAGAAATTGCTGCAGTTGCAACTTTACATCTTTTGTTATTATTACAACTGCAAAATGACAAATAAAACAAGTAAATAGGAAACTTTGTTGTATAAAATAGTTATTGCGTCGAAGGGAACGTGGTATCTAGAATTTAGTTCTAAATGAACTTTTGTTGGAAAATCAAATAAATCTTTTTCTGCGACAACCTCGATAAATGTTCATTTTATAACCGTAACTTCAATCATAAACAAGCACTTTTTGTACAGAATTTCATTTTTGCATCGGTTGCTAGACAAGTTGCTAAGCAAGTTGCTAAGCAACAAATGCGAAATGGAATATTTCGTGTTAGGTATAGGTTCACTCTAAAATCAAGACGACTACGGCTTGTCAAATTATGACGTCCAGCGACAAATTGATGAAATGTCAGCAGATCGTTTCTGTCAAAGTTTTAGTAGGTAACGAGTAATTTCATAGTTGTTTTCTATAAAAACTATTAATTAAAATGGAAACTGATAGTGATATTGACTTAGATTTGACACCTCCGAATAAAATAGAAGCAGCGAAGGTAACAACACTGAATTTATTACCGGAAACGTCGAAGAGTATGTATTAACGCGCTTATAACCTTTTTTTTGAATGGAAGGTAGATCAAAAGACAAAATCGTATGTTATGATGTTATGTTATGATATGTTGTCATAGAAAAAGTATAGTATGCAACTCGCAACAAAATGGCCATTTTGCACTCGTATGAATTGCAGCACTTGCCTTCGGCTCGTTCTGCAAATTTCATACTCGTGCAAAATGGGCATCATTTTGTGCTCATTGCATAATATACTATTTTGCCCGTATCCTATAAGAATGTAATCAACAACAAATAATGCGCATGATTAATCGCAAGAATCAGATGAAAAATGGAACTGAAATAGATACGGTTCTATTTTGCAAAACTCGAATGATTTGTCAGATACAAAATCAGACGGACCAAATCAAATTGAAAATCGAACAGTGTAAACATATACAAAGTGACGGTTTCATCCGATTTGTTAAGATCAAATGAAAAATCGTATGATCTAAAGGCACCTTAAGTGAAGTAACTCGCTATATCTCAGAAACTATTTATCCTACAGCTTGGAGAAACAAAATCTGTATTACAAACTCGCAAACTCACCCCTACCAGTTATTTTTCAAGATAAAGGAAAAAGTACTGAAGCAAACTTACATAAAATGATCTTGAAAATAATTTCCAGCAATTTCTCGTAAGCGAATTTGTAATACAGATTTTTTTCTCCAAGCTGTACGATAAATGGTTTCCGAGATATTATTTTTTTCTTAAATGCGTTCAAAAAATCCCAAAATAATCAGTATTTAAGAAAACTTTCGGTAAAAGTCTAGTTTAGTGAACCAACGCGGATTTTGATGAAATATTTTTTTTTAATTAATTCGAGGTCGCTGAACACGAAAATGAAAAAAGAAATCGGCGCTCTCTTACCAAAAACGAGTTATGAATTTTTGAAGATGAGGTCAGATCAGCACTGCACTGGTTTTAATGTCATATTATAACTGCTTTAAAATGATGCATTGAACTTGTACACAATATTAAATACACTATAATTACTTTTTAAGATATTCCTCTCACACACACATTTAATAAACACTGATATTGACATTCATTTCTTGTAAATTCTTTTTTTAATTCCACAATTATATATTTTGACATTTTCATGTAACATGACTGACATATAAGTTTTGGTCTGTTTCTTCTTAGTCGTACAACTTGTACCTAATAGCATATTCAGCCATTAGAGATATTTAGCCACTTGAATTAGTTGCTGAATATTTTCGATTTCATGATTGTGACATAAAAGATATAAACAAGATGAACATCATGAACATACACCTATTTTTCCGATAGCTGGCGCTGTATTTGGCTCAACTTCCGTTTAACTGAAATCAGTTATGGAAAAATTAAATGAACAGCTATCAACATTCTGTGAAAAAGGCGCGCCGGATCGACGTTTCGCAATTCGCGCGCGCGAATTGCGAAACGTCGAAGCGGCGCGCTCGCTTTGCTCGCGATAATCAATCTACCTCATTATTTCAAACGGAAATCCAATCTAATAAATGTAACAAGCTGATAGGAAGCGATTGCGATTTCACTTTGATCTGTGTTAGTAGGTCGGGAAGCGATATTAGTAGAATTTTCAAATTTTCTAAAAAGGGGAAACAGCTTTTGATAACCAAAGTCTTATAATATTAGGAGTATGTTCAAAATTTGATTTGGAATTACACCTGCAGCAACTATTTTCGTGGTCAGCAGTGTTTATAGAGGCCGAACAACTGAGGAGGTAATTTTTTTAAAGAATTAATTGATGAGTGCAATTCAGAGAAAAAAAATTGTTCAGCATCCTCAATGATCAAATTGAATGGTTCATTATCCTTCAAATAAATGATAAATATCAACCAAACTTATCTCAAAACTAACCATCTTTCTAAAATCAACATCTCTCAAAATTTGAAAAAAAAATGTTTCAGCTGTAATACGGCGCTAATCGGAAAAATATGTGTATGTTCATGAAGTTCATCTTGTTTATATCTTCTATGTCACGATATGGTCACGATCATAGAATCGAAAATATTCAGCAACTAATTCAAGTGGCTAAATATCTCTAATGGCTGAATATGCTATTAGGTACAAGTTGTACGACTAAGAAGAAACAGACCAAAACTTATATGTCAGTCATGTTACATGAAAATGTCAAAATATATAATAATTGTGGAATTAAAAAAAGAATTTACAAGAAATGAATATCAATATCAGTGTTTATTAAATGTGTGTGTGAGAGGAATATCTTAAAAAGTAATTATAGTGTATTTAATATAGTGTACAAGTTTAATGCATCATTTTAAAATAGTTATAATATGACATTAAAACCAGTGCAGTGCTGATCTGACCCCATCTTCAAAAATTCATAACTCGTTTTTGGTAAGAGAGCGCCGATTTCTTTTTTCATTTTCGTGTTCAGCGACCTCGAATTAATTAAAAAAAAAAGTTCATCAAAATCCGCGTTGGTTCACTAAACTAGATTTTTTCCAAACTTTTTTTTAATTAATTGAATGATGAATAAAGTGCAAAATAATAAATATTTTTTGTAAAAATGAGATTTCTTTTTGGCACTGATAGCACAAATCGTCAACTGTCATCTTTCAGTCTATAATCATATGCCTATAGTTATTGATTCCGACGGTAGTTCAGTACTGTATACTGAATATTAACAGTTTCGTTGTGAAATCGATATTGAACGTAGCGATGGCAACCACCTCAACTTTTAACCCGAGAAAGATGTTAACTACCTCCATATTCTCCAAACAGTACTGTTCAAATATGTAAAGAATTTTTGAAGCAACAATTTCCCGTTTATAAATACAATTTGTGTTGGAACCGAATTCGAAAAGTAATAATAATGTATGTTGGTATGTTTATACAATAAACCTGTTTCCAGACACTGTATTAACAAATTCTTCGAATTTGCTATGCTACCCCTGTAGGTGCTATCAATACCAAAAAGAGAGTCTATAAGTATTTTTGGTCCAAACTTGAAAATTATTAAATTTCAATTACAACATACCCTTTTAGGAAGATCAGAAAAACAAATAGAAAGTACACAAGTTTAAAAGGAAACTGCAGCTTGTACCAAGCAAACTTTTAAATCTTTAGCGGAATGAGAAATATCTACAACAGAATCGACCATTTCCTGTACGGCATTCACAGAAGGAAACTGCATCGCAGCCTGTTTAGTTTTATTTACACTAGTCGCCAAAGCGTTCGACAGAGCGTTGGCGCAACTCAAAGACCTGTCCTTAATATCCCTACAAGTGATATTTCTATGAACCGTATCACCGATCAGTACCAATTTATGGGCGCTTAGAACGACAAATTTACCGTGAGCTAAAAATATTTTCGGAGGTTGATTGTGTTCGACTGTCTGTAAAAATGCGTCTATGGCGTGTGTTAAGTTGGTGTGGTGGGTTATTACCTGCGTCGCATAGAACGCCAAAAGCTGCCTGTCATCCGAATCCAACCCGGCGGATTTGTGATCGACGTCAAAAGCTACATCATCGGCATGCTTGAGACAGTGATCGTAACCCTTCTGTAAATTCTTTGGTAGTGTTTTCATTATGTCCGCGTGATTTTTTGAAATGTTTTCTTTCGAATCTAAACTTACGTAATCGTATTCCTCACCCCAATCGCTCGGAGGTTCTTTTTTGAATAACAGGAGACCGTTTCCTTGTATGAACGATGCTATCTGCCTGATGTCTTCGGTTAACGCTCGCGAACAAGCGACCAACTGCTCCAGTTGGTCAGGTTTTTTTATGGAATCCTCTTCTTCCGGCCTAGCGAGAAGCTCTAGCGACCAATTGTGCATATTTAATTCATCGGATGCTTTTTGAACGAGGGTATTTGATATCCTTATCGCTGAAACTAGTGGGGCTAATTTACCTGCTAAATTTTTATCGGAAGCTCTAGCTGCGTTTCCAAGAGTACCTTCACCAAACTCCGCTAAATCGTGGAGAGATGTACGTAGCCTAGTAACAGATAGTTTAATTTCCATTAAGTTTTGTTCTAATTTTTCTTTCGTTCTCCATTGTGGTCCAACAAATCCTAGTAATTTTGATATTGCACTGGTTGTATCAGTCTGTAATCTCTCCAGATTTTCAAGTGCCGAATTCAGTTCCAAAGGCAACTCTTTTGAAATTTGAGGGGGGACGTCATAGTTGGAGGTGGTCTGAGGACCTCGGTTGTGGGGCTTGGGGACATCGTAGTCGGGCATGTTGGCCAGGCTGCTGCGATTAGATGAACTCAATGAATCTGCTGTCAAGGAACTTGCGGAGCTCGAAGGGGTCAGTTGGTTTGGGACGCCTAGAAAAAAAGATATATTAGTGCTTACATGGAACACTGTTGTCGATTTTAAGCGATACATCTTGGGGACTGTGTTCAAATTAACAAAACTAGTGTCTATTTAAATTGGAACCCAACGATTAATATTGAAAGTTATTGTTTATAAAAAGATTAGCAGGTTTAGAAACACAATCGTCAAAATAGAATTTAAAATGTTTTCCAATTCAACTAGGCACACTGTATAGCATAATGAAATGAAACTTTCAGTAGAAAAAAATATTACATTGAAAATTCTTTTTATTAGGTCATATAAAAATAATGTCAAATTAAAAATAAACAAATTGTGGAGATTTGATCAGTGTTCGATACTGTTAATCAACCAGTGAAAATTCACTCATTTCAACAATTTCTAGCTTTTATACAAATAATATAGTTTTGGTGTAGGTTTGGTTGTCTATACCAAAATCATACATTAATGGATTTGTGTATTTTTGGTTGCCTTGGAGAAGTATTTATTGTATGGAGTCATTAATGAATGATTTTGTGTACATTAATATAGTTCAACAATGTACGGTCGTTGGAAAATGCAATAAAACTAATATGAAATAAATGGAGGAATTAAAAAGTTTCAAGCATAAAATCATCAAAATCAGATGAGTGGTTCAAAAGATAACCACTTGAAAATGTAGCAAATTTTTGAGGGCCAGATTTTTCTGACGGACAGTGTAGTTGAAGATAAACTAATTAGTTAGATTATTTAGATTATCAAACTTGAACTGTTAGTTTTGCATGCTGACCAAACGCTTGCTGTAGATAAAAATTAACAATTTTAGAATATTGAAGATAATACGCGACCTATTCAGTTAATATTTTGTGGTAAACACTGTTTAGCAAAGGAGGATGTACACAGATGTACACAAGGACTAAAACATATTTTTGCGGTACACTTGTCAATATAATATTGTAAAAAATGGATAAATCCAAAAAATGAGAAGACTGGACCATTGGAAAGATCTATTAGAGTTGAAACAATCAAAGATACTCATGGGAAACTACTTCCAGGAGATATAAAAATACAAAATCCACAGTAAGACTGCATCAAAAATTTGGGCAGGTGACCAAACACTGAATGGGTTCCTAAAAATGCTCAAACTACTGGAGAAGGAAGAATGTAGATTCTGTTAACTGAAAGAATAAACCTCCAAGGCACTACATAATTCAAGGGCACAACACATGGAAGACTACTGGATAGAAGAGGAAGACTTGTCTAAATTAGATTTTTTAGAATTTTTCACCACAATATTATTATTATTATTAAATGAGGTTACCAGAAATAAAGCATGATCAAATCTCCAAAGTAAAAAATAAAATAAAAAATAAAAAAAAACAAAAAAAAAATACCTAAATGTTGTCTGGGAATGTCATATGTTTCACCTGAATCTCTACTGATCGGTGAGGCACAGGAAGGGGCGGGAGAACATCGGGGACAATTCCTAAAATTTTCATTACCTACGGGGATAGCTCGGGGTGGTACATCGTAGCAGTCGTTCGTCTGATCCCGGGTATTTAGACCCGGACTCACACCTGAAGTTACTGATACTGGTGAACATCTGGATGGTGGCATGTCGTATAAGTACACATCGTTGAATTTTTTTGGTGTTATGACCTGAAAAAGATAATATATACATTTAATATTGACATGAAATTGCTCAGCATTGATATTGGTCGCGTTCATCCCAACGTAGCGCTACCGGAGCGATAATCTATTTCCTGCTGAACGCGTTATTTGTCAACTGATTGATGTGAGCGTTGTAGTAGCAGTCGCCATTTTTCCTATCAGAATTGAAATACGCTACGCTACCGATCAATGATACAATAACTGTCATATAAAATATGAAACATATAAAATATGTTATATATTTTTGTTTGAAGATATTCAAGACATTTGTATTTTGAAAATGAATGAACAACAGTATGTATCAAATAAAATTAGTTTATGTTGTTACATCAAGTGAAGTTATTTTCAGCTAATTTATTGTTATTGCCTGTTTAAAAAGTTGTGGGACACCCTGTACTTCACCACATGGTATTGTTTCTAATTTTTCTCAAAAATAGTACCAAATTAAAGCAAACATTTTCCACATAGTTATGTCTGTATTTTTTTTTGTTAAACAAGCCTTGGTCCCATCTTGGTCCAATCAGATCTTCAGTAAGATGAGATACAGGGTGATTTTCCAAAACTGACCCAAATTGCTATTTCAAATATCTATTTTATCTTTCTAAATGTGAAAAAGGTGTAAGAGAACTCTAGATATAATAACCGTAGGAGAGTTCAGTGCAGTAGGATTTTTTCAATGGGTTCAGGTTAGTAGATAAACTAGACATAAACTTGGGTATTTTTTATATATAATTTATAATGATATATTAACTTTTTTCAATCTCTACGATACATATAAATTAGAATATAATTAATTTTTTTTAATTACTTTCAATTGATATTCTCGTTTTCCTATAATATCTCTTACCCGGTACAAAAATTCATTTCCGAAACCCTTTTAAATACCATTCAAAATATTTACTAAACATAGTCACACAGTATTATTTGTTAACCTTTACTTATACTTGTACTCTGTATAAACAAATCAAGAAATTTAAAACGACTTTCCTAAATTAAAAACAAGGTAATAAATTTAAAAAAAAATAAATAAAAACAAATTACAGCAATTACATGAACCATCAATTTTTTCGCCGAAAACGAAATAAAAGTGGGCCACACGTAAACGTACCGAAAGGAACAACAACTACGCAATTACATCTAAAAAATCAATAAACTGCATCCTCTATCAGTATCGATTGTCATTTAAAATACGACATCAAAATTAAAAGACATTACATCAGACATAAGATAAGATAAGAAATAATTCAACACATAAAACACCAATAAAAACATTAATCGACTTACGTTCCGAATCTCGTAAACAACAAGGTAAAATGATTTAAAGTTGAAATGACCTTACAGCAGCCTGTTGACCATATTTGGGCACAAAAATTCTTTAACAAACCGCTTCATCATTTTACGTTTTCATTTTTTAAATCAATTTCGGCATCCTTTGGGATGATTGAGAATTAGATGGATATGAGATGGGATTAATTTTAGGGCTTTAGGTACAGCTGCAGTTGCGAACTACATGAAAATCAAAGTAGGTCTGGTTGGATGGGGTCGCGAAAACTGCGTTTCTGCGTTGCATCTACCGACCTTCAGGGACGGGCTGAGTTTTCACGGGGATTTATACAAAAACAAGGATTAATATTTGGATGCGTTCTATTCACGAAGGAACAGAGCTAAAACTGGAATATGACAGCGAGTTTTTTAGGGAAATTATGTAAGAAACAAGTAAACTCTTTAAAAATACATGTGAAGAAACAAGGTTGTCAGATATATTCTCTAAAATCCTGTTCACTGTGTCATTAAAATGATTTACAGCATTAGTTATACCCGCCAGTGGCGCCCGTGACTTGTTTTATAGTTATAATTTATTAGTAATTAGTGTGGCATTTTGGAGAACGGAATCTGATCATTTATAGAAGATATATGCACGCCATTGTCGTCCTTAGGGAAGGATTTATGAAGTTCCTTCCTGGAGTAAGGGAGGAAAGTGTGTACTTTCTTTAGGGGTAGGAGGAAAAATAAAATATTTCAAAGTGAAGAATATTACTGGAAGGTAAAGGATAACGAACAAATCAATGATAACCAGAAGAGTTTAAAAATAACCGAAGACAGTGAAGACATTAAAAGGACTGAAATTGTCTTTGTTGATAACCTTAACGTATTTCGAGAACAAGCACAGGGAAAGAAGATGGAGTATAAAGACTCAACATAAAATTATATCAAAAATTAGAACATGGGAATTCAGAGGATAAAATGTTAATCCTTACAATGCAGTTGCATACAATATTTTTTCTACTCCCATACCTACTGTTATTTTATCATTAGACAGGCACAAATTTCAAGAGCTCGCGAGTAAACTGCAGAGAGTTGTTAAATTTAATCAATTTAAGAGAGGTAGTCGTAGCTATATTGGATATTGGGATGTTACATTTTTGTTCGATGATCTGTATGCCAAATTCTCTAAGATTCCACTTTTATCAGTGAAATATAACAAATTTTTTAATTAAGAGAATGTAAAACCGAAACCATTCCAATCCGACGCTGTAAATGTCGACCTAGGTCTAGCCAGACGAATCGATAGGACTGGGCCACCATCGGGTTGCTATGGAAACCCTGCCATCCCAGCCATTAGACACGACTGATACAAATGGAACGTTCCAGAAAGGTGGTTGGATATATTTCTGGATTTTCAGGGCCACTCCTAGAGATAGACCGGATACCGGTATTTTCGCGTCGAATGCAATCCCAGGGGATCAACTATCCCAGACAAATCGATTATTTGATTTTGACCGGAAAATTTAGGTAATTAAAAGGTAAAAAATATGAATTAATGTATTTATGATGAAAATTTGTCATTATAACTTAAAAGAAAATATATTTTCCGATACAGTGTGACACATTGAAACTGATTTTTGTATAAAATATCGGGCCAAAAATTGATGGTTGAAATTTTTTTTTGGATTTTTCTCTGGAAATTCTGAATTTACCGCAAAATTTTCGACGGATAATCTTCAAAATAGGTGAGTACTAAATTGAAATAAATGCAATGAAGCTGGTTGATCAGCTCCAAAGCAGATGGAAGGCACACGATCAACTAAGGAGGTTATTTTTGGGATGTAAAATGTAAGACAATTTTTTTTTCTCACCCTGTTATTCTTAAAATAGTTTTCGTTTCAAGTAAAATAAATTAAATCATGGGTATACCCTAATATTTCAGAAATGCATTTCTCGACAAAACAACCAATTGTCTGAAACAGATAAGTAAAGTCTTATAATGTCACGTCGTCGATAACGTCTTCGAGGCCGCGAAAGGGGAAAGAAAGTTTTAAGAACGATTTGAGTTTTAGTTTCTAGAAAATAACTAAAGTGTTCACTTGAGCCAAATAAATCTATTAAAATATAGTGTGTATTGTGGTGCATATCAGGAGTTAAATAGGTGAGTCTATCTCACAGAGTAATTCAGTTTTGCCTGTTATTTGATATTTGATTTTAAAAGATATTTTATCACATAGAGTATATATATTTGCTAATTATTTTTAATAATTACTTTGTTTAAAGTTCTTTAATATTCAACGTTATTAAGAACATTAATTTGTTGTTGCATTTCCTATTCATCCAATCCTACTGTACTGTGGAGAGTTTGTGCCAGTTGCAGTTTAACTCACATACCTATACTGTATTGTGGAGAGTTTGCGCCACTTGCGGTTTGTCCATTCCTGATACAGGGTGACTTCTCACGTCACCCATAACTCCTTCCACCCCCCTGTATTGTGGAGAGCTTGAGCCACTTGCAGTGTAACCCTATTTAGATGTACTGTGGAGTGTTTGTGCCACTTGCAGTTTAACTCACATACCTATACCGAACTGTGGAGAGTTTGCGCCACTTGCGGTTTGTCCATTCCTGATACAGGGTGACTTCTCACGTCACCTACATATCTCCTTCCACCTCCCTGTATTGTGGAGAGGTTGAGCCACTTGCAGTGTAACCTTATTCAGCTGTACTGTGGAGAGTTTGTGCCACTTGCAGTGTATTATTATTTTGCTGTACTGTGGAGAGTTTGTGCCACTTGCAGTGTATTATTATTTTGCTGTACTGTGGAGAGTTTGTGCCACTTGCAGTGTATTATTATTTTGCTGTACTGTGGAGAGTTTGTGCCACTTGCAGTGTATTATTATTTTGCTGTACTGTGGAGTGTTTGTGCCACTTGCAGTTTAACTCACATACCTATACCGAACTGTGGAGAGTTTGCGCCACTTGCGGTTTGTCCATTCCTGATACAGGGTGACTTCTCACGTCACCTACATATCTCCTTCCACCTCCCTGTATTGTGGAGAGGTTGAGCCACTTGCAGTGTAACCTTATTCAGCTGTACTGTGGAGAGTTTGTGCCACTTGCAGTGTATTATTATTTTGCTGTACTGTGGAGAGTTTGAGCCACTTGCAGTGTAACCTTATTTTGCTGTAATGTGGAGAGTTTGTGCCACTTGCAGTGTATTATTATTTTGCTGTACTGTGGAGAGTTTGTGCCACTTGCAGTGTAACCTTATTTAGCTGTACTGTGGAGAGTTTGTGCCACTTGCAGTGTATTATTATTTTGCTGTACTGTGGAGAGTTTGTGCCACTTGCAGTGTATTATTGATTATCTTGAAAAAGGTAAAACAATTAGCTCCGAATATTATTGCAGCCTTTTGGACCAGGTTTAGCAAAGAACAAAGTCTGGCTAAAATCAAGGAATTAAAATATGCTTGAGCGCCCACCGTACTCAACAGATTCGGGTAGCAGTGACTATCTTTTCAGAAACCTGAAACAGTCCCTTCGTTTTTCGTCGATTGAAGAGGCCATGGTATCCACAAGCGGAAATTATCGCCATAGGAAAGTTCAATATGGCCAGTTCAATATTGATCAAATACATAGAAGGCAAAGGATTAAAGCACTGAGTACTCGAGTAACCAGTTCTAAAATGGTATGGAAATGCTTAAGAAAACTCAATGAACTAGGCGAGTAGAACATCGTCAACTTATTGTTGGTTCCAGGACACACTGGAATAGAAAGAAATGAAATAGCAAAGAGAGTGGCTGAAACGCCAGTTTTGGGGTATCAGCACCAATGTCATATTGGAAGAAATAGGCAATGCTGAAGAGAAAAGAAGATCTGACTATTGGAAACATCTAGTAGGATCAAAACAATCAAATTCCTGGGAAACTACACAGGTGAGGACGAATGAATGCCTGAGCCAGAATAAGACTGGATTAAGAGTTTTGACAGGTGTCTCAACAGAACTTTTCTCAGAAACTAAGTAGAAGAATGGGGCCACAATAGATCTTTTAGGTCTCAGTGAATGTCACGACCTATACATACAACCATTGACGTGCATTTTGCACATTCCAAAATTTCAGTGCAGGGCTTAAATAAAATTATAATAGGTGCCCAGGACTACAAATATTGAGCTTTAAGGAGCTGATACTGAAGAATGAAGACATTATACATATAATTTTGAATATATTCCGGTACATTATGACAACTTTTTCCATTTACTGGCGTTTTAGTATTTTTATTATTAAGTGTACGTATACAACACAATAAACAACCTCATTCATCATTGGAAATGTGCATCTTGTTGATTTTGATTAACAAAACGTTAAATTGTGCTACTATTGCTAAATAATTTAACACCAGGGTCAAAGTCAAGTAAGTTTAAAGTCTACCGCACTCCGTTTTGAACTGTATTAATAAACAACAATATAAAAACACGACATAGAATAATTATAAACTTTTTAAATAAGTATATAAAATACAGTATAATAATAATAATAATATAAATATTATACGCCAGTATATTATATGAGTGGTAAAATATAGATTTATTATTATAAAAATGATTTAGGGCCATGACTAAGACAAATACATTCGAAATTTTATCACCATTTCTATTAATTTTCTAAGAAATGATTGTCAGATAAGTTATTTATAATTGTGTTCGTGTCAATATTCAACAATTTTCATAATCCCATCCAAAAATATCTAGTGTAATTAATTGAATATTGTTTGCCAGAAAAGTTAAAAATGTAGCAAGGCTTATCCAAGAAAAGCTATTACAAATAATTAAAATTAATAGAATGGCCAGAAAATATGTTAAAGAGAAAATTTTATAGAATGTGGATTTCTAAATTTAATTTTTTATTTGGGATATAATAATTTAGGTAATAATATTCAAACTGTATATGAAAAATATAACTGTTTTTACCTGATTCGGGAGAACGTGCCAGCTTCTTCTCTTCCCTTGTCGTTGTAAAGAATTAAAATCACCCTGTTCCGAGAATTGATGAGGAGAGACTCCCCTAGTAACCTGCCCAATATCTTCATAAACACCAGGTATTAACCTTAACCTATTCGATGGACAGATTCCCTGGAACAGAAATTTTCGAATCATAACAAATAAGCTATAGTTTATTCATAAGTGCGGCAGAGTAATAAATCTTCTGACCCTTGCAAAACCAATACAGGATGAACCCTCCAAGTAATATTAAAATGTTATTATGAACATTAATTTTTTCTATTTCTGTGTTGGACAGGTAACTTCACCCCGTATCAGAACGAGTTTAGGGTATTTACTATTGAAGTTAAACTTATATTGAGCCACACATTCAACTCATATTAAGTACGTTTATGGAATTTGGTCAATTGATTTATTGCTCCGCCGGATTTATGAATAAACTATAGTTAAATTTTAATAAGCAAAACAATATACAGGGTAAATTCTCTGAAAGTACACTTTTCCTAATGATTAAAAGTTACAGTTGTATTTGAATTAAGAGATCAATCCTATTCTTTTTGTTTCCATCTTGTATAGATATAAAATGAAATAATTGATAGCCGTCATTTATTTTATTCAAAACTATTTTCCTTCTTGTTTTAATTAAAATCCGGATCGAATAATAAATATAAAATGTACGTATGCGCGTTCAAGCGATTTCACCGTTTAGTAAATATGGTTCAAATAACACACGGGTGGGTACTGCAGGAATTTTTATTATCGACAATATTTACACACATTTCTCGAATGTTAATAACCTGAGTAAAAGTACATATAAATGCACGAGGTCGGACAACGTTTGTTCTTGTACTCGTAGACAAAATTTGCCCAAACATGGAGTAGAGTAATATGCTACAATCGCTCATCTAAGTAGACAAAAAGATTCCTTTTACGTCATTAAAATAAATTACACAAAGCGAGTTTTTTTATAAAATATTTGAAATTTTATTGAATCGTGAACATGAGGCGCAATTCACATAGAACGGAAGAACACACACGTGCAAGATGAGCCCGTCCCTCCCAAGATCTCGGGAAGAACTTCCACCAACCCCCACCCCATCCGATGGGTCCTCATCGTCAACGTTCGAGTTTTCCATAGCCAAATGGCTGCTGGCTGGAGTCAGACTGTCTTCTCCTTGGCTGTGTAACCGCGGTGGTTATTTCTTCAGCTGTCTTGTCGTAGTTCGTTGTCTTCTGTTGTGTGTTATTTTTTACTGTTTCTTTAATTGGCAAATCCTTAGTCGACGATCTGCGACTAAAGATGACCTTATAAAGTGGATACACTTGTTATAGTTGTAGAGGTAGAGGATGAGGAGAAATCCCATTCTGATCTTATTTATACCCTATGTCCTGGTTTAATCCTGTGATTTCGTGTTCCTCTCAACTCTTCCTCAACGCACCCAACGAATGTGACGACATGCGCGGTGAACGATATTTGTTTCTAAATAGTAAAATAACTGTCTTTAAGAGAGGTTCTACCCAATGAAATCATTCCTTTTGCCGAACGCTTTTGATAGAAATATACTTAACCAGAGACAACCCTGAGAAGTACAAGGGCATATTAGAAATAGATCGGTGAGAGTATGTAGATTTCTCTAATACATTGGAATTTCATAAAAGCTTATTTGTTCAGAAGCCCAAAAGATAAGAGGCAGTTGACGATAGTAGCGCATAAAATTTCATTGGCCGTTCTGGCGTTTCTCATTCGTGCATTTCGTGTATTCGCTATGTTGTCTATTTGTTTATGTAAGTGTTGAAACCACACGTTCAACAATTTGTATATTTATATTTAGCCCTTTTATTTTCATTCGAAATTCCTACCGGCGCGCCACTGCCTCCAAAATATTTCCACCTTGGTACAAAATCGCGTTTTGTTTTCTTTCCCTGGCGTCTGACCGACGCCTTGCAATATTTACTATTATTCTTCGGAAGTTGAAGTGGGCGTGGCCAAACGCAGACTTCGCGCCTAAATGCATTATCTCCCTGACTCTCAGAGAGTAGAGTCGATGTTGAGTTTCCAACCCGATCGATCTCCCAGATAAGACCTACCACTCCTTTACCGGTATAAAACCGATATTTTCAGACCAAATGGGTCAAGTATCATAGTAATTAATTTAATTCCTTTATTGCCTGCATAATAAGTGCATTTTTCTATAAAGTTAAAGTTTGTATAGTGATTCAACCCGAAGCAAAGTTATATTTCGAGTGCATAGTGCTTTGAAAACAACAAAGGAAAGAGTAAAATCGTTCTAATAATTACTATTTCATACTGAAAGGCTTGTGTATATTCATCGTTCCATCTGTATGTATTTTCGACGTTAAAGTTCATTATTTATGCGAAAGAACCAGCCTCCTATAGAATTCCAGTCTACTAAATCGAAGGCATCCTATTTTTTACGACAGCATAAAATTTGTTGTCATTTCAACTGATGTGGCATTATCGGCCGCACCAGTAAGTAAGGATTGTGTTGGTCTTTTCTATTACGTCTGTAGGTCAAAATTGTGGCAGGAAGCGATGGTATTTCACTTTATAACTATTTATGATTCGTTTCTGTTCATACTCTCTCCTATTTGTAGCTATATTCATCAATAAACAATTTTTAGTGTTGATTTTTCTTATTATTTGTTAAACCGCACCCCTAGATTATGGTTGGATTATCTCCGATAGAACAACCGGCCCCTAATCATCGAATTCTGAGCTTAGTTTGAACCAGTGTTAAAACTAAGTTTATCGCATGAACCTTGATTGAAAAACTGAAAGAGAACTGATAAGCCTGGTTCAGTCCACACTGCTGGATTCTCCCCAATTGAACAGCTGTGGTTACCAAGATCAAATTTGACCGATTGGTCAAGTCCTAAGGGTAATCTTATCGTAACATAAAGTCGGTGTAGACAGCACAACATCCAAATGGATGTCGGAACTGTTCACCACTAGAGTAGCAGAGACGAGGACGAGCAAAGACATTGTCTCCATCTGTACAACCACAGGGAGAAGTAACATCCCCATTAATGTGGAGCCTGACGGTTGACGAACTCCTATGTGGTTTGACTGCCAAGGATATGCCGATGATATTGTCATAACAGCCAGGGGAAAATTCGAAAATACCCTTTGTAACAAAAGGGTCTGAACTATACAAATAGCTGGTGTAGGCAAGTGGGACTTGACATCAACCCCACCAAAACCATCCTAATAGCCTTCACTAAGAAGAGAAAACTCAACCTCAAAGCCATTAAACTTGATGGGAGACAAGAATCGAGAAAATAAGTCAATTATCTAAAAAGATTAAGAAACAGACTAAGTAGAGAGGGAGTCATTAAAAAACCACTTCCTCACTTCTTAGAAATTAGAAAACTTGGCACATGCCACAAGATGGTATGATGAAAAAGTATAACTTTTCAAAGAAATTTGTTACGGAATTATGCAACAAGCAGTAATCGGATCCAAAACCATTGCCAGACTTGGAAAGAATACCATTTAATGGTACACAGACGGCTCAAAAGCAATTGAAGAAATTGGGATAGGAGTGTACGGGCCAGGAACCAAACACTCTGAAAGCTTGGAAAACACCCCGAGTATCTTTCAAGCGGAAATTCACGCCATAAGAAAGTGTGCCCAGTTCAGTATTGATAAAGGATATTGAAGGCAAAGGATTATCATTACCATTAAAGCACTGAGCTCTTGTGAAATTAGTTCCAAAATGGTGTGGGAATGCCTAGGAAAACTCAATGAACTAGGCGAGAACTGTGGATTCCAGGACACACTGGAATAGAAGGAAATTAAATAGCAGAGAGGAGGACTGAAACGCCCTTTTGCGGTATCAGCTCCAATGTAATATTGGAAGAAACAGGCAAAGCTGAAAAAAAGAGAAGATCTGACCATTGGAAAGATCTAGTAGGGCTTAGACAATCAAATATTCTTCTGGGTGACTACAACCTGTTGAGATCAACGGAACTAAGAGTTTTAATAGGGATCCTAACGGGACATTGTCGCCTGAATGGGCACCTGAAAAAGCTCAAAATAGTGGAGGAAGAAGAATGTAGAAGAAGAAACCTCCATCCACATAATTGCGAATTGCACAGCAATTCATAATCCTCCTAGGGCACAACACCTAGGAGATTACTGGATAGAAGAGGGACATTTACCTAAGTTGAAGCCTGCAGATATCCTAAAATTCATCCGGGAAATAGGACCAAAGGAGCTACTAAAAAGCCTAAAAAGGTCCCCCATACCAAATTTGGTGAAATTCGCACGAAATTTAGGATTGGGCAAAATTTTACCCCCCTTTACCGGTACTTATACATGGTCAGGGGGAGAGAATGACTCGATATGACATGAGAGGTGGGAATGAAAGTTAGGGAGAAGACGACGGTGTGAGCGGACAGTGTGCGAGGGACCGCCGCCCGTCTCGAAGTATGCTAGGGTAGTGATTCCGAGGCGGGGGTAACGGCGAGTTTGAGGTGGGTTTGGTTGGTAGGCATTCCCTTGGGGATGAGTCCAACACTGTTTGGGTCCTGGACCCATTCGAACATGAGTTTCCCATCTCGGCCCGAAAAAGAAAAGAGAAAAAAAAAAGGGGGGGGGGCACAATAAAACTTTTAGGTCTCAGTGAATGTCACCCCAATATACTATACATACATACAACATAAAGTCGTGATTTTTTATATTATGACATTAGAAATTGTCGCTTTCTTGGGTTTTATGCGATAAAATGTCTCGTAAACTTTAAGATTTAACCAATCGGTCAAATTTGATCTAATGGTAACCACAGTTTATACTATACAAGTGCCCTAAAGGTTGTCTCTGACTTACCCAACTTATTTGTCACAACCTGTCACTCAGATTATACTTTTCAAAATGGAAACCGAAAATTGTGTCAGTGAAGAACCTCCAGCATTTCCAAATTTACAAATAGCACAACTACAAATTCACTCTAACTTTACCAGATAATGAAAAGGATGAAGAAAAAAAAGACGAACTGTACAATAGCATCGTCAAAGAAGATATGGCACCTTACTACGAAATCGTATGCAAAGATTTGAAATGGAAAATGAACAAAAAGGTTTTGAAAGAAATGAAAGGACGTAATACATTAGCTTTACAAACTCTAGACCGAGCAATAGAAGAAACATCGAACGGTTTAGGTTTAACCGAAATACGACTTGTATACATGAATAAAGCTAATTACCTTAGTCAAATTGGTGATAAAGAAAACGCCATAAAAACACTGAGTCACGCCTATGATAAAACCACGGCGTTGAGGTACAAATTAGACAACTTGTACTTTTGTATACGAATCGGATTCTTTTTCATGGACTTCGGATTAATCGAGAGGAATATACAAAGAGCCGAAAGTCTGTTAGAACAAGGCGCCGATTGGTACAGTAGAAACTGCTTTAAAGTTTTCAAGGCCATCTATTCACTGATAATTAGAGATATGAAGACAGCTTCCGATTCGTTGATAAGTTCCATTTCGACTTTTTCGTGCACGGAGGTAATTTCTTATGAACGTTTTATTCGATACACGCTATTATCTTCCATACTCACCTTGAATCGAATAGAAATCAAAAAACAATTAATAAACAATGCCGATATGCAACAGACCTTGCACAACGACGACGCTTTTAGAGAATATCTTTTTTCTTTATATAATTGCGATTACAAGTTATTTTTTCAACGACTCGCAGATATCGAAGTGTTTATGAAAGGGGACATGTTTCTTAATCCCCATTATAAATTTTACGTACGAGAAATGAAAATAAAAGCGTATGATCAGCTACTTTCCACTTACATATCGGTAAATCTGTCTTACATGAGCCATCAGTTCGGTGTATCGCAGGAATATATCGAGAACGAACTTAGTAAATTGATTGCAGCAGGAAGACTTAACTATAAAATTGATAAAGTTAGTGGCATTGTCGTAAATTGTCGTAGAAATGGCAAAACTGAAATGTTTCAGGCCGTTTTGAAACAGGGTGACCTTGTTCTTAACCGTATACATAAACTCAGTCGAGTTATTAACATCTAAATAAAAAAAAATACTAACTGTGTGGAATTTCTATATTATTATTATTAGAAGGTGGATTTTTGTAGTTATTAAGTTGCTTTGAAGATGTAGAACATTAATAAATGAAATAAATTTTTTTTCCCAGACTAATTTATCCGGGCTATATCTTTTAAACGAATAGAGATTTTCGAATATATATATATATATGTTACGGGCCATGTCCGCAATCGGGCCGGGACGTCATGGCCCGGGCTATGTTGACACAGCCCGGGCCCTGACGTCCTGGCCCGACCTTCTTGGACTATGTCGTCTTGGCCCGGGCCATGACAGCGTAGACCGGGCCGTGACAGCAGCGCCCGGGTATTGTCAAGACGGCCCAATACTATCCGGGCTATGTTGTCAAATAGTTTTTTTTGCAAAATTCAATAAACGTATAAGTACATTACAAGATGAGAACTTTGACCAACCTAACAAAACCTAACCCCAACCCCAGTTAGATTCGACGGCGGACCGAATTACGAAAAATTCGGAGTGCGATTTCGGAATTGGGTCCCATGTACCTACTATTTGTTTAATTTGACCAACCTAACAAAACCTAACCCCAACCCCAGTTCGGTCCGCCGTCGAATCTAACTGGGGTTGGGGTTAGGTTTTGTTAGGTTGGTCAAAGTTCTCATCTTGTAATGTACTTATACGTTTATTGAATTTTGCAAAAAAAACTATTTGACAACATAGCCCGGATAGTATTGGGCCGTCTTGACAATACCCGGGCGCTGCTGTCACGGCCCGGTCTACGCTGTCATGGCCCGGGCCAAGACGACATAGTCCAAGAAGGTCGGGCCAGGACGTCAGGGCCCGGGCTGTGTCAACATAGCCCGGGCCATGACGTCCCGGCCCGATTGCGGACATGGCCCGTGACATATATATTATCAAAAACCCAATTACCATAGTGTATGGTGTAGGGTATACTTTTACAATTATACTTGTTTCAACTACATCGTATTATGCTTAAGACATATTATATCCATTTTTTCATCGATGCTTTGGTCCGGATAGAATTTTATTCATGTACAAATTTAGCCCATTGTTTTTTATCTTTTGCCATTGTTCTTGCCTCTGTCCATGTTTTTCCTTTTTCTTGCAGTATGCCTACCATAACACCATCCCATGTTTGTTTTGGTCTTCCTTTTTTCGTTCTTTTTTGTATTTTTGATTGCCATACTTTTTTAAGTGGTCTTGTATCGTTCATTCTTTGTAAATGTCCCCACCAGCTTAATTGTCTCTTTTCAATAAATTTAAGTGTTGATTCTGTCAAGGTCTTCTCTTATTTTCGTATTTCTTAGTTTGTCTTTCTTTGTGACTCCTTTAACTCGCCTAAGATACTTCATCTCAACTGCTTGTATTCGACTCTTTTGTCTCTTTGTTAATACCCAAGATTCACATCCGAATGTTAATATTGGCCGGTAAATTGTTTTAAATAAATTTAACTTCGTTTTCTTGGAAATTTCTTTTTTATTTATAAATGCCGAATTCATTGTGTGATAAAGATTCATCGTTTTTTGTACTCTATTGGTAATTTCGACTTCCTGCGTTCCATTTTCTTCTATTTCTACTCCCAAGTATTTATATCTTCTAACTTGCTCAATTTTTATTCCATCTAATTGTATATTCAAATGTTTTTGTTGCGGTCCTATAACCATAACTTTGGTTTTGCTTTGATTAACTGTCATTCCAAATTCTTCAGATACCGTGCTCCATATTTCCATATTCTTTTGTAAATCCTTCTCTTTCCCTGCCATAATTATTAAATCATCTGCAAAAGCTGCTTCTGATATATCCACTCTTCCTAAATGTCTGTATCCAACGTGTAGTTTTGCCATTTTGATTGACGATTTTTTAATTATTTCATCAATAAAAATTGTAAATAATAATGGACTTATACTGTATCCATCGAACAAACAGAGCGACCCAAACAACGATAGGTGCGTGATCACCATGCGCCTTTGCATCTATTGGCTAAAATAAATATGCCTCCATGCGCTGGCCAATCGGATTTAACTGCAATCGGCCGGCGGAATTCATTGTCCATTCAGAGTTGGAGAGATCACGTGCACTATGCATGCTACTGTTTTTGAACACTCCATTGCTTGGATGGACAGAGTATAGTCCCCCTCCTTGCCTTAATCCTTCTTGTGTTGAAAATGATTCTGATGCTTTATTTTTGTATATTACACAATTTCTATTATTTTTGTAAATGTTTTTGATTATGTCTATTATTTTGTAGTTTACCCCCCTTCCTTCTAGTACTTTCCATAACTTCTCCCTTGGTACTTTGTCAAAAGCTTTTTCCATATCTATAAATCCCATATATACCTCTTTTTCTTGTTGTGAGAATTTATCAATTATCTGTTTCACCGTAAATATGTGGTCTTGTATGCTTCGCCCTCTTCTAAATCCACTTTGCGATTCTTCGAGAGTATTTTCTATCAGTGGTCTTAGCTTACTGTCTATAATATTCTCGTAGACTTTCATAGCTGTACTAAGTAGATTTATTCCTCTATAATTATTGCAGTCTTGTCTATCTCCCTTTTTATATATTGGAACTATTAAGGCTGTCTTCCAATCTTCTGGAATCTGTTCTTCACTCCAAGCAGTGTTGTATATTTTCAATAATATTTTTGTTCCTGTTTCCCCTAAATTCTTGAACATTTCTGATGTTAATTTATCAATTCCTGGAGATTTTCCATTTTTCAATTCATCTATTATTTCCTGTAATTGTTATAGTGTTACAATGTCTTTATTTTCTATTATTGCATCCTTTTTTTTGTTAATGTCCTGAACTTTGTTGTCTGCTCCTATTAATTCCTCAAAATACTCTTTCCATCTATCAATTACTTCGTTTTCATTTCTTAGTATATCTCCTTTTTTATTTTTTATCCAGGTTATTTCTTGTGTTTTTTCCTTTCTTAATGACTTCAATGTTTTGTAAAACAGTTTTTGATTTGATTTACTATTGCTTTCCATTTTTTCGCCAAATTCTTTCCACTGATTTCTTTTAGCTACTGCTACCATCTCTTTTACATTTTTCCTCTTCTCTTTGTACATTTCATAGTTTTCCGTTGTTTTGTTATTTATATACATTTTCCACGCTTCTTTTTTTAATTTTACTTTTATTTTAATTTCGTCCGTCCACCAAGCTGTTTGTTTTTTCTTATTAGTTTTCTTGCTGCAACCACATATTTCTTTAGCGGTTTCCAATACGGTTTTTTTTTTAAAATAATCCCACATTTCTTCTAAATTACCATTTTTCATTATATAACAATTATTTAAGAACTTTCCTGATAATGCTATTTTGTATTTTTCTGCCATATCTTTGTTTTGTAGTTTGTATGATCTGACCGATTCATATTCTATTGTTTTTTCTAATTTTTGTCTATTATGGTTTGTAATTTCTACTTGTTGTGGTCACTTCCTATTTCTTTGGAATTCTCCAACAATACGAACTCCTGTAGAACAAAATACTATACCGTATATTCCTTAACTAATTCAGAACGAGAACCTATAAAACCCAGCAGGGGATGACTTCCCAGTCATTAATAAAATTCAGATTCTCGTTCGATGCACTTTTGGAAACCAAGCCATCACTCAGCGGAAAAAAAGGGACAGACACTTCCACAACTTCAGTACAGAATACTATCATAGATAAACCTACCCGAAACATACATCTGAACTACACTGCTCACTATACCGAGCGTGTTCCGCACAGATCAAGTCATAAAGTGCTACACTTTCCTCTATGTGAGCCACGGCATGACAAACGAACGCTTTTATCCAAGACACGACTGTCACGGCCAATTGTCAATGTCATCCAACAAATAATTCCACTTTGTAAACAATGGACAGAAATAATAAAGTCTGTATTAAGGATTATTCAAATAAATTTGAGCAAAAGAAAGTAACACAATACCCCCCTAGAAACGTAAACCCCCTGTCCAAAATAAAGAGTCAAGAGGTGACAAATCAGGTGAACGTGCCGCCAACATAATTTCTGGAGAATTGTTTGCTATCCAGTGGTTATCGAAACGGTTTGTAACTAAGGGATGAATATTTAGTGGATGATCTTTTCTACGCCATATTAAAGTGTATTAGAAATGGAATAGATCAGTTTTTGTCCCATTCGAAAATCTCTATTCGTTCAAGAGATATAGTCTGGGACACCCTGTATACCATGTTTTTGAAAAGAACTAAAAATTAAAAAAAGTAAAACGACTTTCAACAGATTTTCAACTTCTCACATATTTAAGGGGAAACAAATTATCGATTTTTTGAAACAATCTATATAATCAAAAACCCTTTTTATACCCGAAGGTGCAAGGGTCGGTATCTATATCTAAATTTTTTGTTCGTAAATGAAATTGTCCCATTCCTTTTTATTTTTTGCTTCTTCCCATTTTATATGTCTTCTTTCCAATACTTCTTGGTTCCAAGTTTTCTTAAGTCTTTCTCTCTTCCTTTCAGTATCAACTCGGGCTTCCCACACATCCCTGACTAGTCTGTTGTTCATTCTTGTTAAATGTCCGAACCACTAATACTTCGAGTATTGGTTCTACTTCCTTTCTCACATCCTCCTTTCTTATCCGATCTCTTCATCTTCACTCTTCTCAGATACTTTATTTCCATTGCTTGGATAAGAGCCTCACTGAGCTTAGGTAAACATGTGACGATATTCCAGGCAGAAGTTGCAGCAATTCAGCATTGTGCAGGGGAGCTATTAAGGCAAGAGTTTTTGGAAAAGACCATCGCGATATATTCCGATAGCCAAGCGGCTATAAAAACAATCAGCTCCATGCAAATAAATTCCAAACTTGTTTGGGACTGCTTGGAGACGCTACAAGAGCTGGGCAATCGTAACACTCAGATCACAAGGGCAATGAAGAGGCAGACTCACTAGCCCGAGAAGGGGCACGTTGTGCTCCCATTGGCCCAGAACCTTTCTGTGGCATAGCAAAGGCGCTGCAAAAAACAAATAACAGCACTTGGATAAAAAATCAGTCTCGAGAATAGTGGAACAAGGTGCCAAAAATGAGGCAGGCCAAAGAGTTCATCAAGGAACCCTCGCCAAAATTCACGGAGTATCTACTGAGCCAGAATAGGAAAACAATCCTGGCTGGGCTCCTGACAGGGCATTGTAGACTTAACAAACACATGAATAACATCGGATTGGCAGAAACAACCATATGTAGGTTTTGCCAATAAGATGGGGAAACCCCAGTACACATACTGTTGGTTTTCAACGATAGGGGAGGAAAAACCACAACCCTCCCACCATATGGAGGACCTGAGGTTTGCCATCCGTCTAGTAATAAGAACGGGTCGAGACAAGAAACTCTAGAATAACAGGAGGGCATACACAATAGATCTGCAAAGGTCGTAGTGGAGAGGCTCTTAAAAGCACTTAAGCCCCATATTTATCTATTTATCTAGTACTCCACCTTGTCTAAGTCTATCTTTGACTCTGAATGTATCGGATACAAGGTTATGTCGCCTGACGTTGTTGTAATTGTCGTTGCACATGCTCCTTATTCGTGTAGTTAGCGATCTTTGGTCTAGGCTACTTCAAACTGTTTTTTTGTGCTACACTATCGAAAGCTTTTTCAAGGTCCAAGAAAGCCATATAAAATTCTTTTGTTTGTTTTTTTTATCATGAAAATGTGATCTTGGGTACTGAGCCCTTCACTAAATCCGCTTTGTGAACCATCCAAATCTATTAAGGATCTAAATTAGCGATGCCAGACGTCCCGATTTTTAGATCAAAATAAATGTCCCGCGCGGGACAGGTTCAGTCCCGCTTTTCGGGGATAACTCGTCACCAAAGACACCACCGCACAGAGGTAGCACCAGCTCTTTCAACAGTTTCCAAAAAAAGTTACCAGGAATATGTTTAAACTAGTGTCTTTCATTTTAGGTATCCCAACATCAAACTGCTTTCCTGAAACGCGTTTTTCCCAGATGAATTTAAAATGGTCGGATGCCAGAAATATATGATACATATTTAAAAACTTCTGATTATATACGTTTTTCTATCCCGCTTTTTTCACTCAAAAAGTTCCAAAAATCCCGACTTGGCAAGAAAAAAAATCTGGCAACGCTGATCTAAATCTATTTTCTAATATGCTTTCATATAATTTGGAAATTACGCTCAATAATGTAATCGATAATTAGTACATTCTGTTGCGTCCCCTTTTTTATGTATAGGCATTATTACTCCTATGTTCCAGTCGTTGGGCACCTGAGTGGTTTTCCAAGATTTATTAAGCATTTTTAATAGTAGCTGTCTTTCTTGTTTTCCTAAGTAAATTGATTTTATCCTCCATATTTTTCCATTTTAGTCTTTTTAATTGCCTGCTCGAGTTCTTCTGCTGTTATGCTTTCATTTCGTTAATTACCTATTTTTATTTCTGTGTATATCACCTCTGTAGATTCTTCCTGGGTTTCCTGGTTTTCTTACATATTATTGATAATTGTCTGTTCGATAGCGAATAAATTATTAATAAAATTTGCAACTAAAAAATTGTGGCGCATTTTTTGTTTTATTTTATTACTTATTATGTGAATGGTTTAATACATTTTTTTATTGATAGTCACAATATAACAAATAAAAAAAAATATCACCGTATACAGGATTCGAACCCTACGCCTACCAATTCATGATTTTCGCAGCGAAACCTCTATACCACTCGGCTAAGAAGACATAATAATTTATTAACCACATGATTTATTTGACTAAAAAAGTGACGTTTTATCACATAATTAAAGGAATAAATATCCTTTTTTTTTAATTCTTTCCATATTTTCTTTCATTTTCATCCAATTCTGAATTATATTGAAAATTTTAAGTCTCTAACCCATCGGGAAATAAGTTTAAGATCATGTACAAAGTTCCACCCGACTTACCAGAAAGCGAGTTAATAAAAACATGGTAAAAAATACGAGTATGATGATAAAGTTTATCCAAAATCAAGGCAAGGACGAATCTTTTGCAGTTGATTTTGGATAAACTTTACGCATGGTTGATTCAAGTCAAGTGATTTAAATCCTTCTTTTAATCTTTAATAATATTCTTACATCATAGAAATATTCATAAAATATTAATGTTTATCAAAATAAGAAGATAATAAATTTCAAGTTTCTGCATATTGAATATATAATTTAAATAAAAATGCCCATCACCCACCTTTTTATAGCTAGTCCGAATAAGAGAAAACACAAATAAATGAATTCCATTCAAAAAATGTTATCATTCCCCCATGATAGATGGAAATTTAAAAATGTTATTGTACGCCAATGCTAAATGGTATTAAATGGTATTGGTATTAAATGGTACGCCCATGATATAGAAATTTTCACAAATAATTAAACCCATTATAAAAATTTTATTGTATGCTCATGGTAAATTGGAGTTTTTCACCAATTAATGAATACTTTTTAAACATTATAATATCGAATGGCATTTTAATGAATAAATCCCCTTCAAAGAATTTTTACGTACGCCCACGACGGGAAATTTTCACAAGTAAATTAATCCCTTATTACAATTTAATTGTACTCCCATGGTAGAAGGAAATTATTGCAATTAAATTAGCCCCTTTTAAAAATTGTATCAAACACCCATGGTAAATGGAAATTATTACAAATCAATTAACTCCCTTTAAAAATGCCCATCTCCCACCTTTTTATAGCTAGTAGGGCAGTCCGAATAAGAGAAAACACAAATAAATGAACTCGATTCAAAAAAAATTATCATACGCTAATGATAGATGGGAGTTTTTGCTAGCCCATTTAAAAATGTTATTGTACTCCAATGCTAAATGGTATTTTAATAAATAAATTAACCATCTTTGAAAAAAATGTATCGTACGCCCATGATATACAAATTTTCACAAATAATTAAACCTATTATAAAAATGGTAAATTGAAATTTTTCACCAATTAATGAATACTTTTTAAACATTATAATATCGAATGGCATTTTAATAAATAAATAAATCCCCTTCAAAAAAAATTTACGTACGCCCACGATGAGAAATTTTCACAAGTAAATTAATCCCTTATAACAATTTAATTGTACTCCCATGGTAGAAGGAAATTATTGCAATTAAATTAGCCCCTTTTAAAAATTGTATCAAACACCCATGGTAAATGGAAATTTTTACAAATCAATTAATTCCCTTTTAAATTAAATTGTACGTCTATGATTTGCGGTGACAGAAGCTTTCAAATTTTTTGGACTTGTTTAACCATAATTTTTTAGGTTTTTTAGGCTCGGCTGGGAACCGCAAAATTTTTATTTCGTTTGGAAAATTATTCTACTTGTATTCACAGATGTTTGAGATAATGTTATAACATTTAGCAAACAAATATGTACGCAATGGATTTTATCAAACTCAAATAGATAAAGTTTATTTATATAAGTAGAAATTTCAGTATTCGGAGAATATGTAACATAGACCTTATCTTGGAAAATTAGCAACTGATCTTTATTCCGCAAAATATGTATAGTTGACGTAAAACTTATTGTGCGAACTTAAAAGTTGTCGGCTTTTTGTTTGACTCTAATACGAGGATACCGTCATAGTCCAGTCAATATCATAATTTAAAATGCTTAGTTGACGATAAATTCATTTAATATTATACTTTCAACTAATAATCGTTAAAATGTATTTAATAATTTTTTAATTATTAAATAAATTTATCGACTATCTAACGATTATTTTTAACTCGCAATTATGGAGCGCCATCCTACTTTTTAAGATACTTAGCGTTAATAAATACATTTTTTAATAAACCTAAACGAGCTTCCTTTTGATGTATTCATGGTTTCTTTCAATCTAAAATCTATTTGTTCTTTCCTCTGCTATTTATAACCCGAATATCAAACATTGCTTTAAACAATATTAACATATTTATATTTAAAAACATCTTAAACATAAAACCAGACAATTAACACTACCTACCTACTAAGAAGTAGAAATATAAATTTCAAATAATTTATTATTTTTTACATATTTGACTGAACTATAACTAGTTATCTTTGAAAGGGGTTGATTTTACGATCGCCACACGAGTTGACTCATTAGTTGGTAGTCTGACATCAAGAAAGAGTGTAGTGTTTTTCTGAGGAAATTGTTAGTATACCTACATATTTCTTAACAATTATATTTTTAGTTAAAAATTAAATATTTACAATGTGGAAAAATATTGTGTGTAACAACGACGAAAATTTAAATAATGGCGATGAAAGTGATGATTTTAGTAATAGTGAAAGTAATGAAAACAGGATTCGACGACATTTAAATTTGGAAGAACAGAAAATATGTTTCAATGTGTATAATAATCTAAGAGAAAAGTTCGGTTTCGATGAAGAAACAGAATTAATGCAAGCAGTATCTGATTTAACAGAAGTTCCCCTGTCAACTATACGTAAAATAGCCAAGAATGTGCCTTATGAACGCAAGAAGCGATGTGATAAGTGATTGGTCAAACCTTTAGATGTGTCTGTGACAAAATTATTAAAAACCAACATATATGACTGTGACAAAAGTAATGAGTTATAGTTGACGTAAAACTTATAGTGCAGCAATCTAATCGTATATCCCCTTTAAGTTATGTTGCGGACCTAAACTCTGAAATGTATTAACATTATTTTTGTCTACTTACCAAACATAATTCTATATTGTATTTGATGTTACGTAATTGTTGAAAGGGCGTTCGGTTTAAACGGGATACCAGACGTGAACTGAGCCCTTTTTGTATCCCATTCGATTTTTTTATTTTATTGCTAATAAATATGCAGGTATACTTACAATTTCCTCAGAAAAGCACTACACTTTTTCTTGATGTCAGACTACCAACTAATGAGTCAATACGTGTGGAGATCGTAAAATCACCCTCTCTCAAAGATAGTTATAGTTCAGTCAAAGATGTAAAAAATAATAAATTACTTGAAATTTATATTTTTACTTCTTCTTAATAAAACGAGATATAAGATAGTGTTAATTGTCTGGTATTGTGTTCAAGATGTTTTTAAATATAAATAGAAGGCCATGTTTTTTTACTGCTATACCAGAAAATCTGGTAGTATATAGAAAATAAAACATTATGCCGCTGGGCTAAAAGGCTTGAGCTCATCAAAAAAATCGATTTCCCATTTAAATAACACAGGAAATATTTTGTTTTGTTTTAAGTGGACTTTTCGTTATTAAAATTTTTTTTTTTCAAAAAACCTCATGGCTTTTGTAGAAAATTGAATTCTATACAAAAACATTTCTTTGGACGAAGACTGTAGCACCACTAGTTTCGAAGTTATAGCCCGTCAAACATTTAAAAAAATACACATTAAATTCCATTTAATTTTCAATTTATTACTCTTACATGAATAATTTAATTTTATTGTACATTTTTGAGCATTAAAATTTTAAATTAAAGTATTGACCCGTTTTAATATAATGATCTAACTCAAATTATTATTAATTAATCGTTATAATTACAAAAAAATTATTTTTTTATTTTTCTAAAAATAACATTAACGTCTGTTTGGCGGGCTATAACTTCGAAACTAGTGGTTCTACAGTCTTCGTCCAAAGACATATTTTTGTAGAGAATTTAATTTTCTACAAAAGCCATGAGAAGGTTTTTTGGAAAAAAAATTATTAACGAAAAGTCCACTTCAAACAAAAAAAAAATATTTCCTGTTATTTAAATGGGAAATCGAATTTTTTGATGAGCTAAGCCGCTATTGGACTCAGACCTTTTAGCCCAGCGGCATAATTTTTTATTTTCTATATACTACCAGATTTTCTGGTATAGCAGTAAAAAAAATAATGGCCTAAAAATGACACACCCTAATAAATAGGTATTGTTTAAAGCAATGTTTATTATTCGGGTTATAAATAGCAGAGGAAAGTGCAAATAGATTTCAGATTGAAAGAAACCATCAACAGAAAGCTCGAGTCATCGTTTAGGTAAAGAGTCATCAAAAAATGTATTTTGTTCTATACATTAACGCTGAGTATCTTAAAAAGTAGGTCCATAATTGCGGGTTAAAAATAATCGTTAGACAGTCGATAAATTTATTTAATAATTAAAAATTATTAAATACATTTTAACGATTATTAGTTGAAAGTATAATATTAAATGAATTTATCGTCAACTAAGCATTTTAAATTAATTATAATATTGACTGGACTATGACTTTATTCTCGTATTAGAGTCAAACAAAAAGCCGACAACTTTAACTTCGCACAATATGTTTCACCTCAACTATACCTACGATTGAAATAATAAGAAATAAATTGACAAATGCCAGCCATAATGTAAATTGCTGTAAGAAAACTATTGAAAACTGGAAATGGGATTCAAATTCAAAACGATTAATAAACGTCAAACGTTCAACAATTACGTAACATCAAATACAATATAGAATTATGTTTGGTAAGTAGACAAAAATAATATTAATACCTTTCAGAGTTTAGCTCCGCAACATAACTTAAAGGGATATACAATTAGATAGCTGCACTATAAGTTTTACGTCAACTGTAAGTAATATTACAACAAATATTAGCTTCAAAAAACAGAAATTATAGATTGAAGAGCTACATAAATAGTTTCATTTTGTTGAAAATCAAGAATCTGAGACGATTTTGCAACAAGGTTTCCGATGAAAACACATTAGAATGCATTTTTACGTATAAGAGAAATTTAAAGCGAAAGTATAACTATTTCACAGGCGTAGGCAGTTTATTTTTATTACCGAACCTATTCTAACTTTAACGTAATCCAGAACGCTACTATAGTCTATTTAAAAAGTATTAAAGCAAAGGGTTTATGACAGTAGGTTGGTTCATATGTCCACTCTATAAAACACAAGAAGTTAAATTTCTGGAAGTGACATTTGATTCCTAACCGAATTGGAGGACACACCTGGAAAAAAATACTACCAGGACTGTTGTTTACAATACCATATAATTCTATGTCACCAATACCAATGGCCAATAAAAAACTAGTATTCTTAGCAACTGCAATCTTTATCGGCTCTTTAAGCATAAGTAAATTTTGAAAAAAATGTTTTTTATTAACCATGTGATCGGTGCAACCCGAGTCTACATAAAAACTTAAAGTATCAATATTTTCATTTTCAGATACATTTTCATTTCTGTCCCCCATGAAACACACTTTTATCAAATGAACAGTCATTTTGATTTTCTACATTGTTACTGTTACCTGGAATGTCATTTTCCCGTCTTCTTTTACTATTACTTTCTGTATGATGTCTATGAAAATTCCTATATCTGTTCCTACCTTGAAATCTTCCTCCAGAGTTGCCTCGACTTCCTCGATATCCATTACCTTGAAAATATCCTCTTTGACTGTTTGCAGAGCGGTTAGCGTTACCTGCTCCGACTTCATTTTTATGGCCCTGATTTACACCTTGATTTATTCCAGGACATTCACGTTTTAAATGTCCACGACGTCCACATTTACAACAGGTCCTCAGTGTATTAAAAGCTGTAGCTACTGTACTTAAACTGGCTGTTGAGACAATATTTGTATTTAAATTTCGTTTATCACTTTCAGCTAATAGTTTCGCTTTAACATCATTGTATGAAATATTTGGTATATTTTCTATGACTGTGAGAACCGTCTCATAAGAACTTGGCAGGCTTAATACCATATAGTTACAAATAACATAGGTTACATATCAGATCCTCTTCTTTTATCTCGGATTTAGCAGCCTTTACTTGCCTAACAATGTTTTCAAAATCTTCAATATGTCTCATAAGGCAATCGTTTTCCTTCAACTTCATAGAAAGTAATTTTTTCTTTAGGTACATCTCACCTGGTAATCCTTTTCGTTCATATCTTTCTACTATAGTTTATTTCAGAAAGGTATAGAGTAATAAAACCTCATTAGGTATGCAAAGGGAGCACAGAGTGACCCAACGAATATTTAAGCCACTTTCATAGTTTGGCATTGATTACATTGTAAAATTCTTTCTTTTTATCAAGTGCAGGTAGTACCACCCGGGTTGGGGTCAATATATGGGTTTAGCCTATTGTTATCCATTTACAAACACTGAAAATAGTGTGCCAAAGGCGTGCCGGTAGGATACTCGTAAAAAGGAAAGAATTTTATTTTAACAGAATAAAAATTGGGCATTATGTACATAGTATTAGGTACACTTATTTTTTATTGAACATTATACAAAAAATACATTATACAGAAATTAAATTATAAAAAATCATAATATTCTTCGTCATCTGTCATGAGGAACTGTCATCTCCTCTTGACGTTATAATTAACGGGTCGACGGTCCGATCGATCAAGTAGTCAAGATGCCACATTTTCTCCTCTTCTTTAATGACATGCTGGACTGCTTTTCGCCAGTTCTCTGATGTCACCTCCTTAATGGCTTGATCAAACAGTAGCTTGACGTCTTTCATTTTGAATGTCTTACTACAAATCCTTTCACTTGCGCCCATATAAGTTCTATAGGATTTAGTTAGCAATGATATGGCGGTGTGCGCAGCACAGTGACACTATGTTTTCCTGCTATATCTTCCACGGCGTATTTCATAAAACGATGTTTGTGTAAATTTGCTATAGCTAATAGTTCTTTTTTTATCAAATTATCTTCAAATTCAATACTTTTGGTGGTTAACCAGTCAATAATTTCTTGTTTTCTCCAAGATGAAGTTGGACTCTTCTCTATGCGTCGAGAATGATAACTCGCGTTATCCATAACTACTACTGAATCAGCCGGAAGATATTTTATCATTCTACCAAAATAGTCTTCAAAAACATCCGAATCCATGTCCTCGTAGTAATCTCCCGTATGGCACGACTGAAAGGTTAGCAAACCTTCTTTTAAAAATCCCTCTTCGCTTCCAATATGGACGATTATTAGTCTTTTCCCTTTACCTGAAGGCACCTTAATACCAGTTGACAGGCCTTCCATGAAAGCTTGGCGAGCACTGGTTATATTTTTGTCTTGCCACATTTTTGGTACTGTATAACCTTCATTGATCCACGTCTCATCAAGATAAAAGATTTTCTTCTGCTCTGTTCTGTACTGCTTTATACTTCTTAAGTATTTTCGTCGCCAGCAAACAATTTCATCGCGTTCCAGTAAAAGTGCTTTACGGTTATGCTTTTCCCAGGCAAAATCCATATTTCTCAAAGTGGTCCATAAAAGTTTTTTAGTTATCAACGGAATACTGTCATCCTGGCCAAGCTCCATTAAAATCTTATCTAGAGTGGGTGTTTCTTTTTTTAAATAAAAAGAGTGAACTTTGCTTCGAATTACACTTTTGGTGTCTTCATCAAGGACTTTTACTGATCTACCTGGACTTTTCTTGGGAGGCTCCACTTGGCCTGCTATCTTTCTCCCCCGCAATAAATTAAAAACGGTGGACTTTCCAACTCCAGTCATTCGGGAACATCGGTCGACAGTTTCTTGTACAGTAAATTTCGGGTAATCGTATTTTATGCAATAATAAGTTTTTCATTCACTGATAGTGGAGAATTATTGGAACATCTTTTCGTTGGTGTAAATGTCGCCATTTTATTACTAATCTTATAATACTGTGAACACTATTTACTGCTTAACAGCAAATACTGATGCGTTAAACTAAACAAATATACTTATAAAGGTCTAAAAATTTTGGGTAATGCACCTTGCGGCGCATGGTTGAGCCGAATCTGAAACAGGGTTGGAATTAGGCAGAGGCACCAATAGAAGGTTAAACGGTACCTGTTAAACGCAAGACGTAACTGTATAATCTTCTACCTAAGTAATCCCTACACAATATTTCGATATTGACACTTCAGGCCAGAAAACATACTTTTCCTAATTCTCTTACGCAATTACTTGAAATTTTAATACGCGTGGTACGAAAATAACATACCTTAACAGCTCCCCTCGCTGAAATATCTTGTTATGTTGACAATGTATAGGGTTGGGTTGGTGACAATGTCAACTGTCAACCGATATGAGTGTCATGACTGTCATGTAACTTTTCTCTGACTACTTCGATGGTAGTCTTCAAGTACATCCATGTTTTTATGTTATAGTTTTCGTTCAGTAATAGAAGTATCAAAAAGTGATGTGCATTATTTATTAAAAACAACAAGGACAACTAGGATTTTCTGGCAATGAAAAAGAGTTATGGGCAATCCCTGGAGATACGACTCGAGGCTTTACACAACTGTCATAAGGCCAACGATCATCTATGGAACGATAGTCTGGTGGAGGAGGATAAAAGTGTCTTCTGCAATTAATATATTAAGTGCAATCCAAAGACAAGCCCTTCTTGGTATTACCGGGGCAATGAACAGCACGGGGACGGCTTATGGGACTTCCTCCTTTGGAACTTTTTGTATGGATGGAGGCAATGATGGCAATCCTCAGATTGAAATCTGGAGTCATATGAATCCCGAACAAAGTTTGAGAAGGACGTACTGGAACAATACTAAATGAACCCAATTTTCAAATGAATAGCATGACACTGATCGAGTGAACATTATCTTCCCATCCAGGAAACAGATTATGCATCCAGGTATTCAATGAATGAATAAAATAGTGATCCAACCAAAATTTATGGACAGCATCACAAACACGTTCATGGTGATGGCTACCAACTACCGAGAAAATAACAAATTATTCTTGCACTGTTAAAGATAGGACACACAAGTTACACTCAGACTCAGAGGCATCTTTTGTTGTGTGGAGTATGCAACGTACAGTCCAATGTCCAGCATATTCTAATGGAGTGTCCAAAATAAAGCAGTGAAAGACAATTAATCCATTATCAGTGTACCTTGTCAAATATTTTAGGAGGGAAATACAACATTGAAAATATTCATCAGATACACAAAAATGTTTTCCATAATATGAAAACCAATGCTTATAACCCTTAGTGGTTGATATTGAGAAACCACGATAATTATGTGACTTCATGACACGACTTTTCTACCCTATTCAAATATTAGGGTTGTTACCCCACTAGTTTAACAAACCCTCTGAAGTATCATTCTTTGTTCCTTGGAATTTACTCTGTTAGAAGCGTAACTTCTAAAAATAACCGTTTTAAACTAATAATTATTAAAAACAATAAACGAGATAAACATATATAATTGTAATTTAAAATAAAAACAATTTCGAGATAAGGTAATTGTATACATGTTGTTTTTAATGAGGATTAGTTGATGTAAAAAATTAATTTCAATGTTCACTTTTCCACTCGAATGGTTAGAGTGTTCGAACGTTAGCATGTGAAGACGTGAACAAGTTTTAAAAGTTACTTGAGTGTCATCTTTAAATATTAGTGCAATCCTACGTTTAATGCACAACGTATTGATATTTATTCAATATATATATGAAGTAAATAAAACAGTTCAAATCCTATATTTTTGGAGATATTCGATTGCCTAAAGCAGGTCCAGGACCCAAACAGTGTTGGACTCATCCCCAAGGGGATGCCTACCAACCAAACCCACCTCAAACTCGACGTTACCCCCGCCTCGGAATCACTGCCCTAGCATACTAGAGCTAGACAAGAATATCTCCCCTGTTTAAGCTGGGCAAATTATCCCAAAGACTCCCCCAAGGAGCTGTTGAGACCTGATCGTTGGTGGGGGAGCCGAGTATCTGTTCCTCCTCGGGCCTTACGGGGGGGAATATGTGAAACCAAGGACAGCTCAACGGATTCCTATGTGGAATGCAGAAATCCGATATCAGGATCTTCAGCGTGGAGAGTGGACTGTTGTTCGTTGATAGCCGGTCGGTTGCCGGAGTCAGCGGGGTTGCCGGAACAATAGTTTGCTCGTAGAAACCTGCCTGATATAAACCGTATCTAGTGGAAGGTGGTTGATGAGGTATATTCACTAGATGTGGGGGCTTGCCTTTAACAGCTGGCCAAGTGAAAGGAGACCACAATAAAATACCCCTCAAGTCAAGGTGGAACTGCATATATTATGCCGAGGAATGTGTGGTGAAGGGGAAGCTTGATCGCTAATATGCGGACTCTGGATACCTGGGGACATCCAGTTTAAATACCCTTACTCCTGCTTGCGGAGCTCTGCGGGAGTGGACCTAATACTTCCCTAGCTAGCTATTTTTTCCACAGTACCCAAAAAAACTATAGCACCCCCCTCGCGCTCGAGCAACCCTTGTGTAGAGGAGGCTATAGACAAACAGGAGAGGAGAACGGCAGGGGCACCCATACCCTCAACCTCCTCAACTGTTGAGAGTTTTCGGAAAAAATCCTGGAAAAAAATAGAAAAACCCCCATACTTCCTGAACCAAGAAAACCCGGAGCAAGGGACGATCCACAGAGGCGTGGACTTAGTGGAGCGGGGGTAAGATGGTATCTTCGCTTTCTTGAGCAGGGACTTGCACCGGAAGAAGAAAGAAAGAAAGCCGCAGAGTAAGGAAGAACATCCCTCCTAAAGGAGAAAAACGATAGCGGGAAGTGGCGACAGCGACAGCCCAGTCACCGCAATTACAGGAGAAGAAGAAAAAGAAGGGGAATTAGCCATCCCTTCTTCAGCTGCAGCAAAAATAATAGGAATGGCGGTTCTCCCTAGGACGTACCCTGAGACCAGTCTCAGTGCGGACGACCAAACTTTGCTGGAGAACGCAGAATGTATGCTGGTTGGGAGCATAAGCTCCAGTTTATTGGCATACATTTCAGACCAGTAGTACCTAGTTCTAATCGACTGTGAAACATCACAGACTGCAAAATGGCTCCAGTTGATAAAACCACAGCTGAAAGGCTGGAAGGGAGTAAAACTGATGATGTGCCAGGGAAAAAACATCTCAACGCTACGATCTTTCTCCCAAGAAGCAAAGGCGTAGAGGAAGGACAACTTCTTTGCTTGATAAAAGCGCAGAATGAAGGTTTGGTTACAGACCAGTGGAAGGTCCTCAACCTTAAAGAAGAGGGCAAAGGCCTAGTCTTGAGGGCAGGAATAGACAATCTATTATGTCAAAAAATCAAGAACAACTTGTTCACCATTCATTACCGGTTTGGGAAAATCCCCGTACATGGCCTCAGAAAGGAAGAGGAAAGAAACGCTAAGAAGGTTTCTATCTCCTCAAAGGCCAGCGACGACTCGAGTAGTGTAGAAAGCCTACACATCTAACTCCTTGGGGAGGAGTCGCCGTTGTCCGAGGAGGGGATGGAGTTTGAGTCGGAGGAAGGGGACAGCACTCTTACAGAAGGGGACATCACCCTGACGAAAGAGGGTTGTTATAGCCAACGTGAAAACCAAACGGATGGCGGGGATTAACTTAGCTCAGGTTAATGCTCACCATGTCAAAGGAGCTTCGGCGGTGATCACAAGATTGTTTACTAATGACCAATGGGGGATGTGTTTGATCCAAGAACCTTGGGTCAATAATAACCAGATAAGAGGATTAGCATGTAAAGATGCTAAAATAGTATATTGACTATTTTTGTCTTTTAGAATACATGACTCGAGACCTCGTTCCAGTTCGAGCACTCTTCGAACACAAGAAGGAGGGCAAAGAGATAGTAATAGCATCATGCTACTTTGCGGGAGACGGGATAGCACCACCCCCGAGGTACAAAGGCTGGTGAAGTACTGTGAAGAGAAGAGACTACCTCTACTCTTAGCATGTGATGCCAATCCACACAATACTGTTTGGGGCAGTAGCAATACCAATCAGAGAGGTGAGCAACTTTTAGAATAGATCCTTAATAAAAACTTCAATATTCACAATATAGGGAATACCCCCACATTTGTAACAAGGGTAAGGCAAGAAGTTTTAGATGTCACACTGGCTACACAGGATCTAAAACATTTTGGGGTATCAGCTCCAATGTGATATTGGAAGAAATAGGCAAAGCCGAAAAAAAGAGGAGATCGGACCATTGGAAAGATCTAGTAAGACTTGGGCAATCAAAGATTCTTCTGGGTGACTACAACCTGTTGAGATCAAATGAATGCATAAGTCAAAGTAGAACTGCACTAAGAGTTTTAACCGAGATCCTCACGGGACATTGTTGCCTGAGTGGGCACCTGAAAAAGTTCAAATTAGTGGAGGAGGAAGAATGTAGATTCTGTGGCATGGAAGAAGAAACATCCATCCACATACTTGCGACTTGCACAGCAATTGAGAATCCTAGAGCACAACACCTAGTTAATTACTGGATAGAAGAGAAGTTAAAGACAGATATCCTAAAATTCCTCCGGGAAATAGGGCCAAAGGAGCTACTAGTCTCAGGAAAGGGGGCACAATAGATCTTTTAGGTCTCAGTGAATATCACCCCAATTTACATACATACATCCCAAAAGTTCCCCAAATTCCATTAAAGGAAGTAGTAGAACAAAAAATTATGCTAACAGTTTTAAAATTTTTATTAGTTGGTGACCTACATTTTTTCAAGTTTTTTCATATAAAATTTTAAATCATCATGGGGGAAGATCGTAACGATTTCTTTAGGAATGTTTGTTACAAAAATAAATTAACGTTTCTTTACCTGTTTTCCTCGTAACGAACAAAGCCACCACCCTTCAATGTTCGCTGTATTTTGCTCGAGGACAATTAAAGTGTCACCTTTCCGAAATTGGAGCTCGTCGGGAGTATCGGGAATATTGTCATAAAGGGCTCTAGCTAAGCAGTGCTGAAAAAAAAATGAGATACTATTAAATAATTTTGATTTTAAACAAAAAAATTTGTGCAGTTTCTGTAACATAGGCTGGTTTGAACCGGATTATATTGTAATCCCTGTGTGTTAGTTTTTTAAAAATCGATTATATTGAATTTTAAACACCCTATACATAACTTATCACACTAATGAATACATTTTTTTTAATTCCTCAGAATACTCGATACATGTTGGATTGTGACTAACTGATCAAAAACTATCGTAGGTTTACGACTATGATATCATTACATCGATTTCTGGAATTGAAGAAAGTTGAATTATGGAGGCGGCAACCGGAAATTCTAAATAACTTATTCTAAAACGCTATATTTCTTTGATTCATAAAAAATCTCGCCTTCTAAGCTTAGTAAGTTGTTATCGGGTAACTTACGTAATACAAATTGAAGATTTTTTATAGTCCATTTCAAGATGATTGAAAACACTGTTTATGGCGGCAGACAAACAGGTTTGTTCAAAAAATAATTAAAAACAACATTCCAAAATTCCCCATCGTTTTATCGCAAAATTACTTCAGACAAAAATTGTACAGCTTTTTGAATCATTATATCTCAGAAAAGGTGGCTTTTAAGAAAAAAATTATTTATACCTGTTTTATAGATAATTTTATGATCTATATTTTTTGTCTGAAGTAATTTATCGATAAAGCTTACCGTTTTGAAGAAAATTGTGAAAAAACCATTTTTTGACGTTTGACCTCGAGTCAATTTTTTTCCCTGTACCGGAACGATGGGGAATTTTGAAATGTTGTTTTTAAATATGTTTTGAAAGATTTTATTCACTTTCAGCTTAATCTGAATGTATGTACCTTCGAATGTCTAGATTGACCGGACTATCAGTATAGCCACCTCGAATAACTACTAAACCCAACCAAAATACCAATAACATCTCAAATTGTAGATGTAATACGAGGACTATCAAAACAATTTCGTGATAAAATTATACAGGGTGTGCTTCTAAATTCGTTCGAAAAAATGCAGAAGGTAATTGCCCGTATAAAATGATGATGGGTCTTTCCTTTGACAAATTTTCATCAGTCCACCCCTTTCCGAAATATCACCCCTAAAAGGTGCTGAGTGAAATTCTCAAATTTGATATTTCTCAGTTTTCGTGCACCATAGAAACCATAGAAAAAAAGCAGAGATTGGTTACCACAAAAAAAACTACCCTGTACAAAATGTTGTTCCTGGAAAGCAGAAGTACTGAAATTAGGTTATGTGTGATATTAAATAATCGGAAGCGCAGATTAATTAACAATATAAATAATACGAAGGAGTTGTTATTATTAATTGTGACAACAATCCACCGACGCTGTTTACTGTCTGTGTGTCTTTTGTTTAACATTATTTATAGTAGGAATTATCATATGTCTGGCACCACCATTGTATTCTAAAAATATTAAAAGGATGTTTGAAAATCCGACAATAAAAAATTCGGTTTGTAGTTCGAATGAATAAGACACGTTATCATAAATACCGCTATTAGGATTTTGTTAACATAAAAAATGGAAATGTGACTGTGTAAAGTGTATTTACTTGACGTGTAACGGAATCTTTCACATTAATGTTTTATATATTTTACAAGAGATATGAATAATTTGAAATTTTTTATACTATATAGAACCGATTATAATACAATAATTTCATAACTTTGACCTAATAGGAATATCAGGATAAAATATACATGAAAATGTAGTAAGTTTACGTTATCTGACTGTGTATACCCACAAAGAGCCTCTGAGTTGTTGTAGGATCATCCAATGGCACTTGCGTCTAGCCTCACCGTTTAATTTTGTAGCCCACATGCAGGCATGCGCATTTCATGGTTAAGTACGACCAGAAATTTAAGAAGGTCATAAATCACCACCACTTGAGTTATCAGCAGGCGGTCGATTCTACGCGGAGTTGTACCTGCCCTATATATCTATTAAATTTTGTATTATGGGTGGGTATAAGGATATTGGGTTAAGATAATGATTAAGTTGTTTTTTTTGCATATAGGTATTTATAAACAAAATTACTCTCGAAGCTCAGTCTCACTTTCACTGTCGTCATTCAAATTGATAATAAATTTTTCTTTGGGAATTTTTTCTCTATCCATACATGACTTTTCCACCCTTTTAATATGGGAAACACACTTGACCTAGCTGCTATCAGGAATGTTTGCAGTTTCTGTTTAAATAAGAGCTACCACAGTTGAACTTAAGGCTGGAGAAGTATTATTTCTTCGAACTGCTGACTTAAGCTGAAGACATATATGTTCAATTGGGTTAAACATACAGCGATAAAGAGGAAGTCTGAGTAGGTCCCAAGCTCTCAGCCAATGAATAAAACTAAAAATTTTTCTCAAGTCCAAGGTTGAAAAGTTTAATTTTTCGAAAATCTTACTTTCGGGTACTTCTGTATACAAAATATGATAGATACGTCCTTGCTGATTTTTTTCCATAGACTTTCATTATCTGAGAGTATGAATTTCAAATGTCAGCCTAAAATTCCTATTATTATGGATTCTACGATTTTTTGA
Organism: Lochmaea crataegi; assembly: GCA_947563755.1. Lineage (NCBI taxonomy): Eukaryota > Metazoa > Arthropoda > Insecta > Coleoptera > Chrysomelidae > Lochmaea > Lochmaea crataegi. The sequence goes on from OX387427.1 coordinate 10,124,601, forward strand.
CTAAGCGCGTGTACTATTGGTCATCGCTTATACCCATGGATATTATACGTCCATGCTTATACCAAATTTCAAATTTTAAAAATTTAAAAATCGGAACTAAGACTTTTCAGACACTTTTTTTATGGAATTCTGCTAATTAGGCCCCATAATTTCCGAAAATGGTTATAAAATTTGTCTAAAGTCCAAGGTTGAAAAGTTTAATTTTTCGAAAATCTTTACTCTTTAGATACTTTCGGGTACCCCCGTATACAAAATATGATAGATACATCTTCGCTGATTTTTTTCCATAGACTTTCATTATTTGAGAGCATGAATTTCAAATTTCAGCCTGAAATTCCTATTATTATGGAATCTACGATTTTTTGACTATGCGTGTGTACTATTAGTCATCGCTTATACCCAATTTCGAATTTTAAAAATTCAAAAATCGGAACTAAGACTCTTCAGACACTTTTTTATATGGAAATCTGCTAATTAAGCCCCATAGTTTCCGAAAATGGTTATAAAATTTGTCTAAAGTCCAAGGTTGAAAAGTTTAATTTTTCGAAAATCTTTACTCTTCACTTTCGGGTACCCCTGTATACAAAATATGATAGATACGTCTTCGCTGATTTTTTTCCATAGACTTTCATTATCTGAGAGTATGAATTTCAAATTTCAGCCTAAAATTCCTATTATTATGGATTCTACGATTTTTTGACTATGCGCGTGTACTATTAGTCATCACTTATACCAATTTCAAATTTTAAAAATTCCAAAATCGGAACTAAGACTTTTCTGACACTTTTTTATATGGAAATCTGCTAATTAAGCCCCATAGTTTCCGAAAATGGTTATAAAATTTGTCTAAAGTCCAAGGTTGAAAAGTTTAATTTTTCGAAAATCTTTACTCTTTAGATACTTTCGGGTACCCCCGTATACAAAATATGATAGATACATCTTCGCTGATTTTTTTCCATAGACTTTCATTATTTGAGAGCATGAATTTCAAATTTCAGCCTGAAATTCCTATTATTATGGAATCTACGATTTTTTGACTATGCGCGTGTACTATTAGTCATCGCTTATACCCAATTTCGAATTTTAAAAATTCCAAAATCGGAACTAAGACTCTTCAGACACTTTTTTATATGGAAATCTGCTAATTAAGCCCCATAGTTTCCGAAAGTGGTTATAAAATTTGTCTAAAGTCCAAGGTTGAAAAGTTTAATTTTTCGAAAATCTTTACTCTTCACTTTCGGGTACCCCTGTATACAAAATATGATAGATACGTCTTCGCTGATTTTTTTCCATAGACTTTCATTATTTGAGAGTATGAAATTCAAATTTCAGCCTGAAATTCCTATTATTATGGAATCTACGATTTTTTGACTATGCGCGTGTACTATTAGTCATCGCTTATACCCAATTTCGAATTTTAAAAATTCCAAAATCGGAACTAAGACTTTTCAGACACTTTTATATATGGAAATCCACTAATTCGATACCATAGATTCCGAAAATGCCCATAAAAGATTTCTAAAGTCCAAGGTTGAAAAGTTTAATTTTTCGAAAATATTTACTCTTTATTTTCGGGTACTCCTGTATACAAAATATGACAGATACGTCCTTGCTGATTTTTTTCCATAGACTTTCATTATCTGAGAGTATGAATTTCAAATTTCAGCCTAAAATTCCTATTATTATGGATTCTACGATTTTTTGACTATGCGCGTGTACTATTAGTCATCACTTATACCAATTTCAAATTTTAAAAATTCCAAAATCGGAACTAAGACTTTTCAGACACTTTTTTATATGGAAATCTGCTAATTAAGCTCCATAGTTTCCGAAAATGGTTATAAAATTTGTCTAAAGTCCAAGGTTGAAAAGTTTAATTTTTCGAAAATCTTTACTCTTTAGATACTTTCGGGTACCCCCGTATACAAAATATGATAGATACATCTTCGCTGATTTTTTTCCATAGACTTTCATTATTTGAGAGCATGAATTTCAAATTTCAGCCTGAAATTCCTATTATTATGGAATCTACGATTTTTTGACTATGCGCGTGTACTATTAGTCATCGCTTATACCCAATTTCGAATTTTAAAAATTCCAAAATCGGAACTAAGACTCTTCAGACACTTTTTTATATGGAAATCTGCTAATTAAGCCCCATAGTTTCCGAAAATGGTTATAAAATTTGTCTAAAGTCCAAGGTTGAAAAGTTTAATTTTTCGAAAATCTTTACTCTTCACTTTCGGGTACCCCTGTATACAAAATATGATAGATACGTCTTCGCTGATTTTTTTCCATAGACTTTCATTATTTGAGAGTATGAAATTCAAATTTCAGCCTGAAATTCGTATTATTATGGAATCTACGATTTTTTGACTATGCGCGTGTACTATTAGTCATCGCTTATACCCAATTTCGAATTTTAAAAATTCCAAAATCGGAACTAAGACTTTTCAGACACTTTTATATATGGAAATCCACTAATTCGATACCATAGATTCCGAAAATGCCCATAAAAGATTTCTAAAGTCCAAGGTTGAAAAGTTTAATTTTTCGAAAATATTTACTCTTTATTTTCGGGTACTCCTGTATACAAAATATGACAGATACGTCCTTGCTGATTTTTTTCCATAGACTTTCATTATCTGAGAGTATGAATTTCAAATTTCAGCCTAAAATTCCTATTATTATGGATTATACGATTTTTTGACTATGCGCGTGTACTATTAGTCATCACTTATACCAATTTCAAATTTTAAAAATTCCAAAATCGGAACTAAGACTTTTCAGACACTTTTTTATATGGAAATCTGCTAATTAAGCCCCATAGTTTCCGAAAATGGTTATAAAATTTGTCTAAAGTCCAAGGTTGAAAAGTTTAATTTTTCGAAAATCTTTACTCTTCACTTTCGGGTACCCCTGTATACAAAATATGATAGATACGTCTTCGCTGATTTTTTTCCATAGACTTTCATTATTTGAGAGTATGAAATTTAACTTTCAGCCAAAAAATTCCTATTATTATGGACTCTACGATTTTTTGACTATGCGCGTGTACTATTAGTCATCGCTTATACCCAATTTCGAATATTAAAAATTCCAAAAACGGAACTAAGACTTTTCAGACACTTTTATATATGGAAATCCACTAATTCGACACCATAGATTCCAAAAATGCTCATAAAAGATTTCTAAAGTCAAAGGTTGAATATTTTAATTTTTCGAAAATCTTTACTCTTTATTTTCGGATACTCCTGTATACAAAATATGACAGATACGTCCTTGCTGATTTTTTTCCATAGACTTTCATTATCTGAGAGTATGAATTTCAAATTTTAGCCTAAAATTCCTATTATTATGGACTCTACGATTTTTTGACTATGCGCGTGTACTATTAGTCATCGCTTATACCCATGGATATTATACGTCCATGCTTATACCCAATTTCGAATTTTAAAAATCTCTAAATCGGAAGTAAGACTTTTCAGACACTTTTTTATATGGAAATCTGCTAATTAGGCCCCATAGTTTCCGAAAATGGTTATAAAATTTGTCCAAAGTCCAAGGTTGGAGAGATTAATTTTTCGAAAATCTTTACTCTTTAGATAATTTCGGGTACCCCCGTATACAAAATATGATAGATACATCTTCGCTGATTTTTTTCCATAGACTTTAATTATCTGAGATTATGAATTTCAAATTTCAGCCTAAAATTCCTATTATTATGGACTCTACCATTTTTTGACTATGCGCGTGTACTATTAGTCATCGCTTATACCCAATTTCGAATTTTAAAAATTCCAAAATCGGAACTAAGACTTTTCAGACACTTTTATATATGGAAATCCACTAATTCGACACCATAGATTCCGAAAATGCCCATAAAAGAATTCTAAAGTCAAAGGTTGAAAATTTTAATTTTTCGAAAATCTTTACTCTTTATTTTCGGGTACTCCTGTATACAAAATATGATAGATACGTCCTTGCTGATTTTTTTCCATAGACTTTCATTATCTGAGAGTATGAATTTCAAATTTTAGCCTAAAATTCCTATTATTATGGATTCTACGATTTTTTGACTATGCGCATATGTACTATTGGTCATCGCTTATACCCAATTTCGAATTTTAAAAATTCCAAAATCGGAACTAAGAATTTTCAGACACTTTTAGGGTTGAAAAGTTTCTTGTATAGTGTCTTTGGTGAACATGGTGCTTTATCTAGTTTTCGAATGTAACGATAATACTGTTGGGTGGAATATTTGGTATGAGTTTATTTTGGAACCAGTCTTCTAATAATAATTACTATTATCTAATAAATTTAAATAATACAAAACTGTAAAAAAAATGCAAAAAATCATGGAGAGCCCACCATAATTAAAATGCCAAACTATTTCATGAGATATTTTAATCCGGACCTGAGAATCTTTTAAGGGACACACACTTTTATTGCTTATCTATATTTCGAACAATAGGTAATAATGAGGGTCGTCGGCTAATATTGATTTACGACCTTCTTAGATTTTTGGTTAGTGCTTGATGGGAACATGACTAAGCAGATTTACCTACAATTTATGCCCACACATTAAGACAATCGAAGAAAAACGTCGGCGCACGTATTTGCAGCTTTTGCAATTGCTTTTGGATAAACTTTATTTTACAAAAAAAACACTATAAAACAATCACATAAGTATTATATCTTCTTTTTTTTTCGATGTAATTTTAGATCTTCAAATTACTGTTGCTTTTTACCAGAGATGCGCTCTGTATAATTTTCACACTTTCCTATGAACTAGTTATGCAAATATTGTTTCATTAAGAAAATTTAAATATAAATTCGACCTTGGTCATTTTAAAAAAGATTAGAGTTTAATATGAATATTTAATACTTGGTATTGGCAACCGATAAGAAATTTGATTTCTGCACTTGATTGACTATAATATATTATCGTATCTACCATGCAGTGTGTAATTATGTAGATGAGATAATAAAAGAAGTCAACACCTTACTCTACAGAGCTATTTATTATAATGTATGTTCGATGATTATTTAAAAGAGGTGTATCGAAACTGAATACGCTACAATGTTTAGTGAGGAGAAATAAATTTGAGAAAATTATTGTTTAGAAGCAAATTAGACTCAAGTGATACAAAAGATAATTTTATACTTCAAGAGAGCGACAGTCTTCAGGAGATGAAAGATGATAAGTGACTTCTGTGTGGTTAAAGTTTATCTAAAAACGGTAGCAATTTTTTAAGGCTTTATGCGGATGATTTTAAAAGAAAATAATTAATTGGAAAAATTTTCAGGCGGCATCACCAAACATCAAAATTCATAGTAACGGATGATTAATTGATAGTAAATTAAAAGTAGTGTATGGTTTCTATGATACTTATAATGATTGAGAAATTTTATTGTGTCCATTTGGTACTACGTGACAAACTTAAGAATATTCAAAATGCAAAGGTTAAGTAGTTATCAATTAATCTACCTTTAAGTACTAACTTGAGATACATAAAAATATATCTAGAGCGATAAGACCATTACCACGAATTTATGAGTAGGTATTTTGATACGCAAATATTTATTTATGAAAATTCTAATCACAACTGTTATTATAAAATTGTTTCAGTCCCCCTTCCAATTGCATTTCCCTAAAATACAATCAACTTTTTCCTCTAAATTGATCAATAAAAAGTGCTCCATGATGCCATAATTAATAAATAATCACTTAATTAATCTTTGCCTTACATTTTTTTATGATCCACCACTGTTTTGAAATACCTGTATATGTTTGATCATTAAAAATCTAAATTGAATTGTAAATTTACTATGTATGTACAAATTTGTTAACCTTTCATATTGTATCGGGAATATCATTTACATAACTAGTTACTGTTTATACGTTAGTAAAAAGATAATGCAAAAAGCAGCTTAATGTAGCCTTTCAACAGTTTCTGACAATGTCATTTTTATTGATACTCTTTAGTACAACATAAATGTATGGTTGTTTTTAATGTTCTCTTAACACCAAAGGAAAATAACTGAAAACAACATTATTTTAAAAGTACCGCACTTATGTGTTGACAGAAAAAACACACTTTTGAACCAGATATTTAGTTATCAAGTAGTTTTTTTGTAAGGAAAAATGTCTGAGTGATTATAATAAAAACTTTTATCGTTTAATCCATAAAAATTATTTCATGATACATTTTAAGGAATTGGTACAAAAAACTATAACAACTATAGTCTATTTGAAAATGGTTTTTGTCTAGGTTAGCTCAAAACAGAAAGGTACATAAGCAGATTACAAACATTACAGTGGGACACACCGAAATACAATAACATCATAAAATGTAAATTAGGATCAGATAACTACAATTATAGTCTATTCATAAATGCGGCAGAGAAATAAATCTCCGTGACCCTCTCAAGACCAATACAAGTAATATTAAAATATTATCGTGAACATTTTTTTTCTATTTATGTGTCGAGCAGGTAGCTTCACCCCGAATCAGAACGAGTTTAGGATCTTTTCTATTGTCAATAGTTTAAAAATTATGCAAACAACGGATTATGCCGAGTTTTGATTTTACTATTGCATATAAAAACTTGAACTTATATTGAGCCACACATTCTTAAAGCTCATATTAAGTACTCTTATGGAATTTGGCCAATTGATTGATTTATGAATAAACTATACCAAGGATACGAACATCTGAGACATCCTGTATAGTAAGAACGATAAAAATAATTTTTGTACACTCGAAATTATTTCTAAAGTAGGATATGATCTCTCATTTTAATGCTGCTACATGGTCTTTTAGATACTCAATTTATGTAAATCCGACAAATATATAAAGTTTGTTTTCATGAAATTAGCAAAGGAAAATTAAGCGGAAATATTCAATAGCAAGAAACTAGTACGTTTCACTTATATTTAATTAATGTATAAACATGACATATCTAATCCTCTTATTACTTAGAATGACAACGATGTTGATAGAGCAGTAGGAATTATCTATAATAAGTAAATATGAAGCCTTAGTTTACGTTTATAGCTAAAATCATTAAAAACAACTATGATTAAATAAAAACCACCAAAATCAACTTAAAAGCTACTGATAATTACCAAAAAACAAGTGAAAGTGGTTGTAAGTTGAAAACAATTAAAAACAACAAAAGCAAAAATAAATAAACTCAACTTAATAAATCCAAAAAAGGTGAGCGGTCGTCCGTTCGCCGACAGAAGCTTGCTTCTTATGCACAATAGAATGCGAGGTTGGGAAAACCATCAATAAAAATACGCGCAAAATTTTTGACCATTTTTGACAATTTTTCGAAAATTTTGACCATTTTTCAAAAATATTGACAATTATTGACCATTTTTTCAAAATTTTTGACAATGTTTAACCATTTTTTCGAATTTTAACGATTATTGACGATTTTTGACAATTTTTGACAGTCTTTTATAATTATTGACCATTTTTTCAAAATTTTGACAATTTTGACCATTTTTTCAAATTTTAACAATTATTGACCATTTTTGAGCATTATTGACAGATTCTGACAATTATTTGACCATTTTTGACAATGTTCAAGAATTATTGACCATTTTTGACAGTTTTTTATAATTATCGACCATTTTTTCAAAATTTTGACAATTTTTGACAATTTTGACCATTTTTCAAAATTTTGACAATTATTGACCATTTACTCAATAATGTTGACAATTTTGACCATTTTTTCAAATTTCAACAATTATTGACCATTTTTGACAATTTTTGAGCATTATTGACAGGTTCTGACAATTATTGACCATTTTTGACAATTTTCAACAATTATTGACCATTTTTGACAATTTTTGAGCATTAGTGACAGGTTCTGACAATTATTGACCATTTTTGAGAGTTTTTTATAATTATTGAACATTTTTTGAAAATTTTGACAATTTTTGACCATTTTTTCAATAATGTTGACAATTTTTGACAATTTTTTCAAATTTTAACAATTATTGACCATTTTTGACAGGTTCTGGCAATTATTGACCATTTTTGACAATTTTTCAGAAAATTTGACCATTTTTCAAAAATTTTGACAATTTTTAACAATTATTTACCATTTTCCAAAAATTTTGACAATTTTCAACAATTATTGACCATTTTTTCAAAAATTTTGACAATTTTTGACCATTTTTCAAAATTTCAACAATTATTGACAAATTTTTCAAAAATTTTGACCATTTTTAACACTTATTGACCATTTTTGACAGTTTTTTATAATTATTGACAATTTTTTCAAAATTCCAACAATTTTTCACCATATTTGACAGTTTCTGACAAAAATTGACCATTTTTGACAACTTTTAAAAATGTTGACAATTATTGTACATTTTTCAAAATATTTAACAATTTTTTTGATCATTTTTCAAAATTTTAACAATTATTGACTATTTTTGACCATTTTTTAAATATTTAACAAATTTTGACAGTTTTTGGCAGATTCTGACAATAATTGACCATTTTTGACAATTTTTCAAAAATTTTGACCAATTTTCAAAAGTTTTGACAATTTTTAACAATTATTGACCATTTTTGACAGTCTTTTATAATTATTGACCATTTTTTCAAAATTTTGACAATTTTTGACCATTTTTCCAAATTTTAATAATTTTTTAGCATATTTCAAAATTTTAACAATTTTTGAAAAGTTTTGACAATTTTTGAAAAGTTTTGACAATTTTTGAAAAGTTTTTGATTGGTTTTGACAATTATAGACCGCCTTTGACAATTATTGACCATTTCTGACCATTTTTCAAAATTTCTCTCTCTCTCTCTCTATCTCTGCACTGAACGTACACTATAGCCTGCGTCTCTCTCTCGCTGTAATGAGTCATCGCGTGACGAACGCTTTTTCGTGACATCACACGTTTCACGAGTTCACTAGCCTTCCCAAAAGTCCTTTGTCGTGCAATAAGAAGCAAGCTTTAAAAAGCAAATTTAAACAATTCAAAACCACTGGAAATATATTAAATCAACTACATTCAACTCAAATAGTCTTGAGACAAATGAAAACAAAGATAGGGTTTAAACAACAACAAGTAAACTTAAAACAGCAAAAATCAACTCTATATCAGCCAAAAAAACAAGAAATTAACTGGATACTACCAAAAGCAAATTCAACCAAAACATATTATACCAACCAAAAAAGGTCTTAAAGCAACTGAAAATAAGTCGAAACTACTAACACAAGTAACTAAAATCGACAAAAAAAAAACAAATAAGCAACTAAAGATTACTTAAAGTACCAAACCAAAAAATCTAAACTAAATCTAAAAAACTAAGAATATAACTTGAAACAACAAAAAGTGGCTTAAAACAACTTGAAACACCTAAAAAATTAATCTAAAAAAATATATCAAATACTAAAAATCGGCTTTAAATCAAGTAAAAAACAAAGGAAACAATAAAAACAACAATGTATTTAAAAAGAACCAAAAATTGAAACAACTGAAAATATCAGAAGTATGCTTAAACAACAAAAATAAGCAAAAAGAAAACTACATGAAGTATGCCTCTGAGCTAACTAAAAATAATTTAAAACGTGAAAACATCTTCGAACAATCAAATTCTTCTAAAAGACAAACGAAACAACAACAAAAAATCACAGAAAACCAAAAACTACTGAAAAACACGAACAAAAAATATAACATAACTAGGAATAAAAAATAAATTGAAACCAGTCAAAACCAAACGAAGCAGAAAAATAAGCAAAAATAAAACTACTCAAAGTAACTTGAAATCTGTAAATTAACTAAAAGCCAATTAAAGAAGAACAACAGGGGACCAAATCGATCATATTGCCGTATCAAAAAAGAGAGAAAATCTTATTCACGATGTAAGGCCATATAGAGGAGCAAATATAGATTCCGACCACATACTGGTAATAGCAAAACTAAACGTAGGAAAAACAGAGCAAATGAAAAAACTAATAAAAAGAAGAAAATGGAATACAAAAAGCATAAGAGAAAAACGAGTGGGATCTCAGGAGGAGATAGAAGCACAATTGACTAAAATCAAAGAGGGTACAGAAGTTGATAGCAAATGGATCCGAATTAAAAATGCCAGTATTAATGCAGCAGAGAAGGTAATTGGAAGCGAAAATATAATTAATAAAAATGAGTGGTGGGACAAAGAATGCTAAGAAATCGTAGCAAAAAAAACAGCCAGGCTTAATTGGCTAGGAAGAGCCAGAGAGCAAGACCACGAGAAATACAAAGAAATAAGAAAGGAATCAAAAGTGCTCATCAAAAATAAAAAGAATAAATGGAAAAAATGGAGAATGAAAATAAAAATAATGCGAAACTATATCAATACATTAGGAAACAGAACAGAAAACCTAACATGATAAATATAGACAAAAAAGAATGGGAGGAGTATTTCATAAAAACACTAACAAGATCAGAGGAGATAAATGAAGAAAACGAGGAAGATGAGGAAAACGAACTACAGCAGCATGAAGAAGGACAAACAACTCCGTCAGAAAACGAAATAAACTAAAACATGATAAAGAAGCGGGTCCAGATGGCATCGTTAATGAAATGTTAGAGCAAGGAGGGTTTGAAATGGGGATGGCGATACTTAAACTTATAGTACAGGTATGGGAAACCGAAATCATGCCGCAAGAATGGAATGAAGGGTTGTTAGTACCGATTTTAAAGAAGGGTGATCCAAGGATATGCTCGAATTAAAGATGCATTACATTATTAAACACTGCTTACAAGATCCTCACAAGTATAATACTCAAGAGACTAAAATAACATATTGAAACTAGTTTAGGGGAGTACCAATTTGGATTTAGACAGGGGAGATCACCTATCGATGCAATCCAGATTTTAAGTCAACGGTGGAAAAATGTTATGAACGGGACATCAAGATGAATATTATTTATCGACTTTAAGAGATTAAAGCAGACTTACTCAAAATGCAAGTACCCCAGAAAATTATAAGGTTAGTGGAGATGACGATGTTAAATTCCAAAGTAGCGGTCCTAACGAATGGAGGTATATCGAAAGAGTTCCAAATTAACTCAGGTGTGAGGCAAGGAGATGGGCTTTCAACAGCAATTTTTAATGTAGTAATGGACGGAATAAAAATTAAATCGGTAAAAATATTGGCATAAGCAGACGATGTAGCCATAATTGCGAGAGACCAGAGAAGTTTACAGGAAACGCTGCAAACGATTGTAACAGAATCCAGAAGAAGGGGACTGGAAATCAATGAGGAAAAAACAAAATACATAGAAGTACAAAGAAACAGAGACAACAAAGACAATAAATCGATAAAAATTGGGGAATATGAATTTGGATAAGTTAAAAACTTCAAATATCTCGGCAAAAATATTAACAATCGGAATGCCAATAAAGATTAAATCGCACTACGTATACAGGCAGGATACCGAGCATGCTATAAATACAAACCCCTAATGCAGAACAAAACAATCAAGAGAACCACAAAAATGAGAATATACAAGACAGCAATAAGAACAGCAGTCACTTTTGCAGCCGAAACTGTAGCAATGACAAGTGGAGAGGAGGAAAAGTTAAAAATTTTCGAAAGGAAAATTATTAGCGAAAATTTGAAAATTTATGGACCAAAGAAATTAAATGAGAGACAGTATGAAAGATTGACAAACTTGGAAATAGAGAAAATACTGGAAACTGAGAACATAGGAAGAATAATAAAGGCATCCATAATGAATGAGGATGAAAGGAGGTAAGTAGTAATGTAAAGAGAATAACAGAATGGACACCCGTTACAAACAGACCAAAAGCTAGATGGATAGACCAAATAAAGAGAGACCTAGAAAAAATGAAAATGAAAAGCTGGATCCAAAAGACCCAGTACAGGAAGGAATGGAGGAAAATCGTTGAAATGGTAAAGAAACATGACAAACTTTGAATGCAAGCAGTGAATCAATGTGGACTGACTCTCCACTGAAACAAAAGGGTCTAAGTGCGAAATATTGGCGGTTACTGTTCTGGAAGGAATGTATAACCTTATATAATTAAAGTAATCACAAAAAATAAATGAAAATTAAGCACAAGTAACTGAAACAAAAAAAAAATTGGTAATGGCCAAAATCGAACGGAACCACAAAAAGCAATTACAATTGAATAAAATAGACTGAAAAGAAATTAAAGCAACTAAAAATAAGGGGCCATAACTAAAACCATTTGAAAATCATTCAAAATAACTCAAAACCATTTGTTTTTAAATTAGAAACAGACAAAATACTTTAAAATTCTACCAAATTAACTAAAAAACAAAAAGAAACATCTAAAAGACAAATAAAAGCCATTTGAATCCGTCAAAATCAACCGAAACAATAAAAAATAATAAGGAACTAAAATCAGTTAAAAATAACAGAAAAGAACTGAAATCAACTGATTCCTGAAATTTAAAACAACTGAATTCAACATAAAACTACTTAAAAATTAGGACAACTTATGTGATACACATACAGGAAATATAATTAAAAGCAATATTAGAGTTATTTTGTCACACCTAAAATATTCTGTATATAGAATGAATTTTTATAAACACACTTCACCTCATGGTACCTACAATAACATCATTTGTGGTTAGTATCGATTAAACCACAAACCACGGTAGCAGGCGCCATACGATCCGTAACCACAAGTCTATTTAAGGAATGGATTTGTTTATGTTTTATGCAGAGTCCTACTTAAGTAATTTATATGCAAATTTTCCCATAAAATTGAAAGGCAAAGATAACGGCGTAAAGTAGAGAACTTCAACAAAACAATTAAAAAACGTTTCGAGTTTAATAATGAGATTAAAGATGAACTTTTAAGTTGTTTAAACTGAACACATATAAGACAATTTGAATTTTTTGAGTTATTCGTCTACCGATAGCATCGACAATCTTTATCGAAGAAATTGCTCGTTTTTAGCAGCGAGTGTGCGGCAACATTTCTGTTGTTTAATGTGCGTTATAAGGAGAAAACTACAAGAAAGAAAAGAGGAACATATTCTAAACTGAATAACAATAAAAAAATTTTATTTTTACGCCTGGTAGCTGTGTAAGTCACTGTTGTTTATTGACGTCTATAAAGTTAGCACAGCCAAATGAGCACAATCGATTTTCATTAGCACAACGATTTAGTGCTTTTTTTGTGCTAATTATTTGCGAAATTTTTAATTTTTGTGCTCTTACCATTTCGTTAAAATCGATGGCTGTGTCAGCTTCAAAAGAAGCTAGCACAGCCATATATGAAAAATTATTTATTTTGATTTTTTCTGGCACATCGATTTAGTGCTAATTATGTGCTTTCAGAATATGCCATAGAAAAAAATTTCGGATCACGATTGGTCAAAAAACCACCCCCCGCCCGACGAGGCGCAAGAATAAAGTCCTCGAAATTCTCAGCACAATCGAACTTGAATAGTCGATTTTAAATGCATTAATAATGGACTTTCAAAATACTTATGTAGAGTTTTATTGCTCGGGGTAGTTTTTTGCCATAAAGGGTTGAGCAATAAAACTTTACATAAGTATTTTGAAAGCCCATTATTAATGCGTCAGAAATCGATTATTCAAGTTCGATTGTGCTGAGAATTTCGAGGACTTTACTCTTGCGCCTTGTCGGGCTGGGGGTGGTTTTTTACCAGAAAGGGTTGAGCAATAAAACTCTACATAAGTATTTTGAAAGCCCATTATTAATGCGTCAGAAATCGATTATTCAAGTTCGATTGTGCTGAGAATTTCGAGGACTTTATTCTTGCGCCTTGTCGGGCTGGGGGTGGTTTTTTACCAGAAGGGGTTGAGCAACAAAAGCTCTACATAGGTATTTTGAAAGCCCATTATTAATGCGTCAGAAATCGATTATTCAAGTTCGATTGTGCTGAGAATTTCGAGGACTTTGGTCTTGCGCCTTGTCGGGCTGGGGGTGGTTTTTTACCAGAAAGGGTTGAGCAATAAAACTCTACATAAGTATTTTGAAAGCCCATTATTAATGCGTTCGAAATCGACTATTCAAGTTCGATTGTGCTGAGAATTTCGAGGAATTTGCTCTTGCGCCTTGTCGGGCTGGGGGTGGTTTTTTACCAGAAAGGGTTGAGCAATAAAACTTTACATACGTATTTTGAAAGCCCATTATTAATGCGTCAGAAATCGATTATTCAAGTTCGATTGTGCTGAGAATTTCGAGGCCTTTGCTCTTGCGCCTTGTCGGGCTGGGGGTGGTTTTTTACCAGAAAGGGTTGAGCAACAAAAGCTCTACATAGGTATTTTGAAAGCCCATTATTAATGCGTCAGAAATCGATTATTCAAGTTCGATTGTGCTGAGAATTTCGAGGACTTTACTCTTGCGCCTTGTCGGGATGGGGGTGGTTTTTTCACCAATCGTTATCCGAAATTTTTTTTCTATGGCATATTCTGAAAGCACATAATTAGCACTAAATCGATGTGCCAGAAAAAATCAAAATAAATAATTTTTCCTATATGGCTGTGCTAGCTTGTTTTGAAGCTGACACAGCCATCGATTTTAGCGAAATGGTAAGAGCACAAAAATTAAAAATTGCGCAAATAATTAGCACAAAAAAAGCACTAAATCGTTGTGCTAATTAAAATCGATTGTGCTCATTTGGCTGTGCTAACTTTATAGACGTTGTTTATTGCTGCAGTTGCGAGTGGAACATTTTTTTACATTAGAAGGTCATTTTTTATGTATCATTAAGATATAGTGGAATCATTGCTCCTTTTTTTGCTGTTTTTGCACTCAAAAGTAGGTTATTTGAAATTATGTTCTCCCTTCATACCATGTTACAGACATTTCTAGACTCAAATATCAATTGCACGCATTTCCACTTGAAAAAGAATTTGAGCAACTAACAGAACCTTAAATTGGGTCTTTCTATTAACCATCTTGGAGCCATCTGTGTATCAACCTCTCCTTTGTCCAGTTTGTGCTTTTTACCTCAGTACGAAAGACATGTCGTCAACCTGAGAGATGGCGGCTTGTCAAAAACAAACGAAGGGGTAAGAAGAAGGTCCTAGTACTAGGATAGAACATGCAGATTCTGCGAGGATACAAACAGATAATAGGCTAACTAAGAAGCTTAGATCTCTTGGACTAAAATATTAGGGAATATACATAAAAGATCTTTTAGGTGAAAGTGTGATAAGGTCAAGGTCCAATTTCTAGCTTTGTAGTGCGCTTGCCTGAATGTTCACCATTTTCAGGCATCATGGTTCTTACCAATGTCAGACGGGCGAACCATCTCCCTCCGATCATAGTATCATAACATTCAAGTTAGAACTAGGCAAACCTGAGGGGAGCCTCAGAAGAAAACCAAGAAAAATAAATTGGGACAACTATAACACATGTCTGAAATAAAACCTAGAACATATCCAGAGGAAAGGAAGGGCTGAGCACCATCTCGATCTGGGAAATGAGCTTGAGGACCTGAATAGGGCAATAATCGATGCATTTGAATCGAACTGTCCTCTTCAAGAACAAGAAGCAGCAGAGATGCACCCTGGTGGAATAAACATCTGTCAAACCCGGGACCTTTTTAATAGAGCAAAACTCACCGGAAACTGGCAGAGATACACCGAGGTGAGAAACACCTACTACAAGGACATTATAAAAGCTAAAAGACAATTCTGTGAAGATATAAACACAACTCCTTCTGCGGCAAGACTCTACAAAGCAATGGCAAAAAATAAGGGCCAATACAGATATGGCTTTGAGGAAGCCAGACGGTAAGTATACCGAAAATGAGGAGGAAAGAGCGCAACTCTTACTAGTAACTCATTTTCCTGGGAGTAGCCCAAATAGGGGAGATAATCCTCTAGAAGTTCATAACAGACCTTCGAGAGAAAGTACTACAATGACCAAGCACATTTGTAGTAACGAACGGTTAAAATGGACTGTGAACATATTTTCACCTTTCAAGGCACCGGGAGACGATGGGATTTTCCCAGCATTGCTCCAGCAAGGACAAGACGAAATTCTACCACATTTGGTTAGAATCAGTCGAAGCAGCTTGGATCTGGGTTATATACCAGAAGCATGGAGAAGGGCAATAGTAACTTTCATTCCAAAAGCTGGAAAAAGGGACACAACAATCCTTCAGATCTATTAGTCTAACATCGTTTGAGCTCAAAACGATGAAACGATAGACAATTATATTAGAACGGAAATCATAGAGACACTACCTCTCCACCTGCATCAGCATGCTTACCGGGCAGGCAGATCTACGGTGACAGCACTGGTACAACTGACGGAGGATATCCGAGGTGCTCTGAAGCCGTAGTATGCGCATTTTTGGATATAGAAGGAGCTTTTTAAAATTCTCCTCAAGAGGCTGTCAAAAGAGCATTAAATAGAAAAGGTGTAGACAGCACAACATTCAAATGGATGTCGGAACTGCTCACCACTAGAGTAGCAGAGACGAGGACGAGCAAATACATTGTCTCCATCTGTACAACCAGAGGATGTCCACAGGGAGGAGTAGCATCCCCATTAATGTGGAGTCTGACGGTTGACTGACCTCGGAATATCCTGTCAAGCATATGCCGATGAAATTGTCATAACAGCCATGGGAAAATTCGAAAACAACCTTTGTGACATCGTTCAAAAGGGTCTGAATCATACAAATAGCTGGTGTAGGCATCAACCCCACCAAAAAGATCTTAATATCCTTCACCTTCAATACAAAATCGGAAACTTTTTAAAAACCCCTTGTATAAATTAACAAAACCTTTGAAATAAATCATCTTCCTTTTATTCTAAGGAATTCAAGGGACATTATGTGTATTTTTCTCAAAACCAATAAGTGAAACCGAATATGGTGTGGTAATTTATACCGCTGTCGGCAAATTAATGGATACCTTGGTGGTGTACAAGATTTCAGTTTCAAGTTAAAGCGCGGGATAAATTAACAGCTTATCGGTTAGAAGAGAACCACATGTTGAAGATATTTTTCACCCTTTGTAATTCGAGACGTCATTACATTACATTAGATTAAACTCGGAGTAATTTGTGTGATAATTACTGCTTGTTTAAATTAACAGTTTTTTTTAAGGATTAGCCAGGATTATATAAACGTTTTTATTGCAGAATTTGGATAAAATTTGGTTAGAAGAAGTTTATTGATTTATTTTGTTGACATCCACAGTTGTCAATTTAAAAACTTCTGCAATTCTGCATTTTTCAGTAAATGTGACAACACCGCTTATATTGAATGTTTACGTTTGTTGACAGATGTTTGTTATGATTTTGATCAAATGTTGTGGTAGATATCGTGAAGAAATTTGAATGTAAATCAATTAAGAATACTTTATTTATTCGTTAAATGATATTTACCAAATGGCGAATTGTTGTCTAGTATGCAAAAAAAAATGTATAAGTGGTGTTTACGTATGTATGTATGTATATTGGGGCGACATTCACTGAGACCTAAAAGATCTATTATGCCCCATTACTTCTACTTAATTCCTGAGGAAAGTCTCATAGACTAGTAGCTCCTTTAGTCCTATTTCCTGAAGGAATTTTAGGATATCTGCAGGCTTTAACTTAGGTAAATGTCCCTCTTCTATCCAGTAATCTCCAAGGTGTTGTGCCCTAGGATTCTGAATTGATGTGCAGTTCGCAAGTATGTGGATGGAGGTTTCTTCTTCTATGCCACATAATCTACATTCTTCTTCCTCCACGATTTTGAGCTTTTTCAGGTGCCCATTCAGGCGACAATGTATAGTGGTATAGTGTTTCCAAATGACATCATCATCCCACGTCATGTTGTCTTAAACAGCTGATCACGGACATCCTTCAAATAGAAGCTTATATGAAAAAAACACTATTTACTGATTTAAATATAAATCGAGAACAAAAGTTAATTGGTTTTGGTAAATTTGTCTACTAGTAAAATTCTTCACGATGAAATACTTGGAAAAGGTCAATAGAAGATTTAATATCGGTAAATATTTGACGATTCAGGTGCATCTATTGAACAATCCCGGTATACTTTTTGTTACATTTATTCAAGTTTCATTATTTTCGTTAAATGTGCATTTCAAATAAGTTGTTTTTCTATTTATAGACGTCGAGTTTTTTATTCATTTACAAAAAGTGTACATTTATGGTATAAAATTATCTTTAATAACAATATTCCATATAGGGAGAGCATTAATGGTTTATATTTATATCTACAATTGTTTAATTGTTTTCAGGACAAAAATTGCAGGTGCATATACAAGCCGTGTGTGATTTTTTTTCTGTAATAAAACTGAAGGGCATATAAAATTGTAACTGAATACAATAAAATTGTTGGTGAAATTATTTGGCACTGGGTATGTTTCTTGATCTGTCTTGACCGCAAATTCTTATTATTTAAGCTAGAATGTTACAGAATTAGAGGAAACTACTGGTAGGTAAAAACTGCAAGATGGATCATACCTGCCTATTGCCTTAACAAAACCTCCTGCTCCTGAAGGAATATTAGAACTAGTACATTGTTCCTGCAAAAAAGGTTGCGCTACAAAAGCGTGTGGTTGCAGAAAAAATGATGTTCATTGTGCAGAAACATGTTCTTGCACAGAATTCGGTTGTGAAAATTTAGAAGATTTGGTTTCAACTGCAATACAATTTGACTTACTAGACGAAAATGACGACTCAGATTGTGATTATGGTAAGTTAACTCATGTACATAGAACAAAGAGCTTACAAATTTTATTATTGTTTCAGATACCTTGTAACGTACCTCCCTTCTTCCACGTGGCTCCTGCCACAAGAACACGTCACTATGGACACCCTTGATGCAAAATTCGGGTTTTTTAAATCTCGGGCGCCAGATTATTAACGTGGTTTGCTCCACGGCCCCTTGACCCTTAGCGTCAAGAGTTCCAGATAGCCTCAGATGGAGGTTACGGAAAATTCCAGGGGTCTTGTTGAATTAAATTTAACTAACTAGTGAAAATCCGGAAAAGCCAAATCTCGGTTCTCCAATCAATAAATTGCGGTTAATAATGGAAATAATAGGAATTCAAAACTTTGATCTATTAATACTCTGTGGTCTATTTTACGAATAATTCTTTAGTGACAAACAAATTAACAGGGAAAAGAAAATGAGGTATGTATTACCTATATCTGGGATTTTAACGGACTTAACGGTCAGGTTATCAAATACGGTTCAAATCTACCGGGTTTAACGGGGTCCCTAATGCACGATTTAGATCTGCCGGGTAATCAGACAAATTGTGGCCAAGCCTCTTCCAGGTCTGATTAACCCTTGAATCCAAATGAAACCGGCAACTATTATTCCGAAAAAATAAAATTCAAGAACGAATTAGATCTGCCGGGAAATCAAACAAATTGTGGCTAAGCCTCTTCCAAGTCTGATTAACCCTTGAATCTAAAGGAAACCGGTAACAATTATTCCAAAAAAATATTTTCCCACGAGTTAACGGTACCCAACTATCGACACACAGAGTAAAAATATTTGTACTAGCATAAAATTAAAATATTATAATCCACTTGGATATCACTTTAATATAAAATTACTTAGAACCAAAAGCATAAAATAATTCGAGAATCCACTAATAATTTATCAGTTAATTAATAAACGCTGTAAATAAAATTCGAAATCAAATTACAGTTGACAAATCTTTATTTCCGTATAAAAGAAACAAATAAAAAAAACCAATTTCAATTCAACAACATAAGAAAAAAATAGCCGGTCGGAAAATTTTTCAAAGAATACATTCAACAATTTAATATTAAGCGGCGATGCGGAAAGTTTCGAATACACAGTTTATTTGTAAAAATGATTTACCTTATAAAATACGGCCTACACACACAATCGGAATACACTCAATTTTCACAATACGGTTTTTCGGTTTTCGGAAGAAAGTTGAACGGAGAATCACGAAAGACTAATTTAGAGCCGGAATAAATCAGAGCGCGAATGAATCAGCTCGAAGTGGAGGGAATTAAACGTGAAATTTATCTAGTTTCGACAAAAACTTGTACCTATACTAGACGGCTTTCGTTTTAATTAAAATGTTGTGTATACCGGGCGTCCATTCAGTTGAAAAATTTAAATATCGGAAAGGAATAAATTGTGTATGGTAGAATTTGGATTTGCGTAACTCGGACTTATACTAAAATATACAACGGTAATAACAAAAAAATAAATAAATCAATGCGGTAGTAGAAAGGGTTGTAAAGTAACGAGTTATATACACCCTAGTGGTAAAATAAAATATATTACGAAACAAAATAAAAATTAAACTTGTAAAAAAAATAACTCGTTACAACCTAAAGTGATAGCAATAAACGAATTTATTTTAATTATATAATGATGATATTAGTAGTTATTTTTAAGTACAGATTTTTGTTTCTACATGGATTAGCTTATTTTATTCCTGTACATTCCTGTAGTAGTGTTTTACTTATGAGCCAAAAAATTGTACTGAATAAAGTGGAATTTTTTTAAATTTTAATTTTATTATTTAATCTATTTAAAAGTAAGTTTTGCATATATTCATTTAATAATTTTTTTTTCATATTAAGCAGTATAGTAGCTACAAAATCTTTTTTTGTTCTTTAAAATTGGTTAAAAAATAGCCGAGATATGATTTATTTTTAAAAGCTTCAATCGGCCATCTTGAATCCGCCATATTTTTTGTCGACATCATTTCCGGGGATGCCAACCTCAAAAATCTTAATGTATTTAAAGTTGTTTATTTATTTTTAAGGACAATCTAAATCTGTACAACTTCCAAGCGTATGACCAATTGAAAATGGACTATTAAATCAACAAACACCCAAACAATCGGTATGATCTGTGTCAATATAATTTCAATTCCTACCAGTTTATAACTGAGTATGTAGACGTCCTCTATATTTCATATAAATATGAAAATAGAATGGTTGAAGTAGTAACCAAAAGAAAGCAGAGTTTCGAAGCAGTTGCCTATAGCGTAGTATAATAAATATATGTCAGGTATTGACCACCACGACCAAATGATGCCCTACTATCTGCATACGTTGGCCAAAAAAAAAACTTTTTTTTGACATTATTGAAATGATGCTAATCAATGCTTTCCATTTGTACAATAAGTATTCCGAAGACAAAATATCATCCTTTGATTTTAGAGTGGCCGTTATTAAACAACTTTTGCCAACTTCCATCGAAAATAATGCAGAAATACCTAAAAATAACGGACAAAGGCTCAGAAAACGAAAACACCGGGTAAAAAGCAAGTGTCTCGAAAAAGGTGCAAAATGTGCTCAGAGCGACGCAATATACAGTTGGTCCGGTGAATCTTTTCCCATGTATGAAATTATTCACATAGTACGTCTCTTTTCTACTCACAGAATCTAAACCCCCGAAATGAAACCGTTTGTTCCATTACAAAATAATATAACAAACAGAGATAGCCATATGATGAATGTCGGCGATATGTGTAACCCACACAACAGAAGTTCTGTGGTTTAACCGCGAATTTGTATATTGACAGACCAAAGACTTTGTTTACATTTTTATCCATTTTTTTGCCCCTTGCATATAAATTTATTTCAAAAACAGTTGTTATAACGACTAGCTTATACCTGAGTGTTCGAATTATTGTGATAAGTAAATATTATTTATCTACTTCACAATGAAAACTAACCTTAAATTGACATTTCATTATGATTCTGGATAGAACTCCATCAAACTGAATTATTTGAAACATATTTTGCTTCCACCAATGTAAAAAATATTGACCTAATTTTCTGAAAGACCAGAACTATTTATGAATGGTTTTTATTTTTAGAATATGCCTGGAAAAACGTTGAATTCGCAAGCACAGGAGCTGGTCCTAAATCTGTTGGAGTATTTTGAGTTAGAAAAAAGAAATGGAGGACATTTGGAACCACTTTCATGTGTTCAGGAAGTAACATAAATATTTAAGTGCATGCAATTTTGAGTCTGTCTTATGGTATGGAATAATTTTCTGGGGCAACAATGGTAACGCTGAAATAGTATATTGTGCAACAAGTGGGGAAAGTTCAACTTTTCTCATGAGTGTGGAAGTTTGTGGCACGAGCCCGAAGGGCGAGTTCCGCAAACACACGAGTGAGAAAAGTACTTTCCCCACATATTGCACACTATACTTTTTCTACAACTGCACAAATTTAAAGAATACAGGTAAAGTAACTTAATATTTATTTTTATGGTTAGTAAAACAAAAAGAAAAGGTGAGCGGTCGTCGGACCGCCGATAGAAGCTTGCTTCTTATGCACAATAGAATGACCATTTTTCGTAAATTTTTGACAATTATTGACCATTTTTTCAAAATTTTTGACAATTTTTTCAAATTTTAACAATTGACCATTTTTGACAATTATAGACCAATTTTGACAGTTTTTACAATTATTGATCATTTTTGACAATTTTTCAAAAATATTGACCATTTTAGACCATTTTTCCAAATTTTAACAATTATTGACCATTTTTGACAGGTTCTGACAATAATTGACCACTTTTGACAATTTTTCAAAAACTTTGACCATTTTTCAAAAATTTTGACAATTTTTTACTATTATTGACCATTTTTGACAGTTTTTTATAATTATTGACCATTTTTTCAAAATTTTGACCATTTTTGACAATTTTTATCAAATTTTAACAATTATTGACCAATTTTGACAGTTTTGACAATTATTGATCATTTTTGAAAAATTTTCAAAAATTTTGACCATTTTAGACAATTTTTGAGCATTTTTGACAGGTTCTGACAATTATTGACCATTTTTGACAATTTTTTACAATTATTGACCATTTTTACAGTTTTTTATAATTATTGACCAATTTTTCAAAATTTTGAGAATTTTTGGCCATTTTTGACAATTTTTGACAATTTTTTCAAAATTTTTGACCGTCTTTTCAAATTTTAACAATTATTGACCATTTTTGACAATTATTGATCAATTTTGACATTTTTTCAAAAATTTTGACCATTTTAGACCATTTTTTCAAATTTTAACAATTATTGACCATATTTGCCAATTTTTGAGCATTTTTGACAGGTTCTGACAATTATTGACCATTTTTGGTAACTTTCCAAAGAGTTTGACCATTTTTCAAAATTTTAACAATTATTGACCTTTTTTGACAGTTTCTGGCAATTTTTGACCATTTTTGACAACTTTCAAAAATTTTGACAGTTTTTGATCGTTTTTCAAAAATTCAACAATTATTGACTATTTTTGACCATTTTTTAAAATACTTGACAATTTTTGACAGATTCTGACAATTATTGACCATGTTTGACAGTCTTCTATAATTATTGACCATTTTTTCAAAATTTTGACAGTTTTTGACAATTATTAACCATTTTTTCAAAACTTTGACAGTTTTTGACAATTATTGACCATTTTTTCAAATTTTTGAAACTTTTTAACCATGTTTCAAAATTTTTGACAATTTTTCAAAATTTTTAACAATTTTTCAAAATTTTTAACATATTTTCTAATATAATCTGACATTTTTGTGACAACTAAGTAGGTATTTAAAGATGACAGTAGCCTACTAAGTTTTTGTCGATTTTATTTGATTCTTCATATACACATATGTGGTGTGGGCAAAGTGCCGTGAGAAATATTATTTCTCACAGTATGAGCAATATTTGGTTTTGAAATTAAGTAAGGTATGAGAAATACGTCACTTTTCATAGCAGTTGTAGAAAAAATTATTTGTTATACAAAAAAGAGCAATTAGAATAATAAATTATATGAAATATAAAGACTGTATTTAAATCTAACAACAATTTAACCATGTATGGTTTATATATTTTTGAGTGTTTAATGTAGGTATTTTTATAAAAACAAAGATATTAATTTTACCAATAGTGTAATGTCACACAATTACAACACAAGAAAACAGGAATTGCATTATCCAAATCACAGGCTAAAGGTCACTGAAAAATCTCCTTATTATATGACAATAAAATTCTTCAATAAATTACCGCGACATATCAAAAAATCACAATCGATTAATATATTTTTAAAAAAAGTAAAAGAGTTCTTGGTTCAGTAAGAACCTTATAATATAAATGATTACTTAAATCATCATTTATCCTAAAAAATTGTATGTATGTATGTGATTTCATTATGTGTGGTCAGTTATATTGTATATCCGTAAACATATTTTGAAATAAAGATTATTATTATTAGAAGAATTCGGGCCTTCAAAACTCTACCTATAGAACCATCCAATTTTGGACACCTTGTACATAATAGAGAAAAAAATAAACATTAGAAGGGGGTAAATACTATTATTTGTTCCAGTTATACAATTAAAGACATATTTGTTTAATCTCATTTTAATAACTTTTTTACTGATCCCCGTATGTAAAACCACATTATTTTAGTAAAAACTATTTCTGAATTATTTATTATGCATTTTTACGCGACACATACGGTTCCGTTAACTGTTTTTGCCATTTTTGACGCACATGACTGTTAAAAATAGTTTTCCTACTTTTACGAGATCATTTTTGAGGACTGCGACCAGATCCATCATATGGTATATATCTTAATATTCTAACCACACAAGTCGGGTACTTATACCACTTGTGAGAACGCTTGGAGCTTTTAATCTTCCGACAAGTTCCTAGAACTCGCAGATATATCGATAAGAATGTGACTATACTTAGACGCATTGGCGGATACGTGGGGGTCACAGTCTCACTTGGTACTTACTCACTGTTACAGTGCATGAAAGTACCTAAGTAGATGTATCGTTTTAAAGGCGGTAACACAAAAATGAAAAGTAAGTCATTCATGTTAAAAAATAAAGTTGACGGCAAACAGCTAGCTTTTGATCATATAACCATCAACACGCCCAAGAAGCGTAATGTGAGTCAAATTAAATCTGTAGGAGGAAAAGAACAGCTGAAAATTGGTGTAACGGGTGTACAAATAAAAAAATGTATGCTTATATTTCAATAGAAATTATTACAGTTTCCTGTAATATATTTTCGCAACCAAAATATTTCCGTAACTGGACAATATGTACGGTTGTTGATTATAGTCACATTTCAGTCCGGGATTAACTCTCGGACGATAACATATACCTTGTACTGATGAGGCGCAATACGCCGAAACCGGTCTACAAGTTATGTTATCCCTCCTAGTTGCAAACCAGAATGGTTGGTTTAAATCTTGTAGATTTACCAACCCCGTTTGACTTGGAAGTGTAATTCAATGTCTGACGGGGCATGTAGCCCGGGAAGTAGTTGTTTCTTCTTCGTTGAACGGTCACTGTTTTTGGAAAAATTATTTTTCAAAACTTTGTCAAAGCGTTAGAATAATATATTTTTATTCTTCGACATCTATTAGAAATATGTTTATTTGAAATATTTTTTCACCTTGTTTCGAATATGAAGGTCACAGAGTTCAATGCGAAAATATTAAATATATTATAGTAATTTGAACACTCATTTGTCCTTGAGTCATCTAGCCTGGAATTATGTTGGCAGCATTTGCCAGAAATGCTCCAAAGCCAACTTCCGCTGACATTTTTGTTTTTGTGGTTAGATTGATTTACTATAGACCATTCCAGAACACCTGACTTTGATCAGTTGGAGTTGAAGTTTGTGTGTTTTGGCATGTGGTGTAAGTCAGTTGGTTGTCAGACAGACTTTGTAGAAAAATGTCAATTTAATATATATTTTATTTAAATAATTAAAACTTTACCAATAACACATGGCGCAGTCAGTTAACTCTCTCTGAATTGAATTAAATAATAATTAAAATGTCAAACGACGAAAAAAGCAATCAACAGTGGAGTTACGTGATTCTAACGAAAGTCAATGGCAACTAACAGATCTTTTGCACACTTATAAACACTACAAAGCGATGGCATTTTGGATAATTTTAAGAACTTATTACTAATTAAAGTCTAACTATCATCCGTTGTTTACCAGTAAACAATGAAAACTAAATAGAAATTGACATGGGTCCTACAGAACAATATGACCGACCTGTCAGTGACCTCATTCTGGAATGGACTATTGTCAAAATTAATTTCGAGGTTAGCTGTCAAAAACTAGAGAAGCAGCTTTGCAAAATCCTGCTAGAGCACCGGTCTGTCGTTTTCAAGGTCGTAGGCTACTTGATGTGAAAAAGGAGGGGTGCTTAAACACGTGTTCGTCGCCCTTGCCGACCTTTTCCTTTGATCGGTATATTTTGATCAAAGGAATTTTTTGCAAATGATTTTGGACAAACTTTACCAGATTATTTCGTTACAACTTGTTGAAAATGATCAGTGTTTAATTCTTTTTTAGTATGAAATCATTTACAACTCTATCACTTTCCTAATATATCAATCCTCATATTCCTTTATACAACAAATGAACATATTTGAACAGATAGAAATCTTTGTTCTGCCACTGTCTTTGTATGTATCTAGTTGACCTGTCCTTATTAGGTGATTTGTTGCTGCATCTTCAGGGATAGTGGATAGTAGACAAAAAAGGAATAGAACGAGATACTATTTATAGAAATAGTTTTTTTTCCTTTTATTTTATGCTATTTCAAGAAGAAAAGATCTTTGGAATTTTTAACTTCACATCTTACTTCATGAAACTTTTATGTATATTTTTTTTTCAGTTAATAAGACAGAAAGTATTTCTTTTATTTAAGGAGTGTATTTTTCTATTCACAAGCTGTAAATTTAGTTAAATGCTCTGTAGAAACTGTAAATTTTATTAATTTCTGAGGAAAAACTGTAAATTTTGTTAAAATCTCAGCACTTGCTGAAAATTTAGTTAAATGCTCAGTAGACACTGTAAGTTTTGTTAATTTCTGAGAAAAAACTGTTGATTAGTTAAATGCTCTGTAGAAACTGTAAATTTTGTTAATTTCTGAGAAAAACCTGTAAATTTAGTTAAATGCTCTGTTAAATGCGCTGAGGAAAAACTGTTAATTTGGTTAAATTCTCAGTAAAAACTGTAAATTCAGTTAAAATCTCAGCACTTGCTGTAAATTTAGTTAAATGTTCAGTAGAAACTGTAAATTTTGTTAATTTCTGAGGAAAAACTGTTAATTTGGTTAAATTCTCAGTAAAGACTGTAAATTCGGTTGAAATCTCAGCACTTGCTGTAAATTTAGTTAAATGCTCAGTAGAAACTGTAAATTTTGTTAATTTCTGAGGAAAAACTGTTAATTTGGTTAAATTCTCAGTAAAGACTGTAAATTCGGTTGAAATCTCAGCACTTGCTGTAAATTTAGTTAAATGCTCAGTAGAAACTGTAAAATTTGTTAATTTCTGAGGAAAAACTGTTAATTTGGTTAAATTCTCAGTAAAGACTGTAAATTCGGTTAAAATCTCAGCACTTGCTGTAAATTTAGTTAAATGCTCAGTAGAAACTGTAAATTTTGTTAATTTCTGAGGAAAAACTGTTAATTTGGTTAAATTCTCAGTAAAGACTGTAAATTCGGTTAAAATCTCAGCACTTGCTGTAAATTTAGTTAAATGCTCAGTAGAAACTGTAAATTTTGTTAATTTCTGAGGAAAAACTGTTAATTTGGTTAAATTCTCAGTAAAGACTGTAAATTCAGTTAAAATCTCAGCACTTGCTGTAAAATTAGTTAAATGCTCTGTAGAAACTGTAAATTTTGTTAATTTCTGAGGAGAAACTGTTAATTTGGTTAAATTCTCAGTAGACTACATTCTTGGTTAAAATCTCAGCACTTGCTGTAAATTTAGTTAAATGATCAATAGAAACTGTAAATTTTGTTAATTTCTGAGGAAAAACTATAAATTTGGTTAAAATCTCAACACTTGATGTAAATTTTGTTAAATGCTCAGTAGAAACTGTAAATTTTGTTAATTTCTGAGGAAAAACTGTAAATTTAGTTAAATTCTCAGTAAAAACTGTAAATTCAGTTAAAATCTCAGCACTTGCTGTAAATTTACTTAAATGCTCAGTAGAAACTGTAAATTTTGTTAATTTCTGAGAAAAAACTGTAAATTTAGTCAAATGCTCTGTAGAAACTGTAAATTTTGTTAATTTCTGAGGAAAAACTGTTAATTTGGTTAAATTCTCAGTAAAAACTGTAAATTCAGTTAAAATCTCAGCACTTGCTGTAAATTTAGTTAAATGCACTGTAGAAACTGTAAATTTTGTTAGTTTCTGAGAAAAAACTGTAAATTTTGTTAAAATCTCAGCACTTGCTGTAATTTTAGTTAAATGCTCTGTAGAAACTGTAAATTTTGTTAATTTCTGAGGAAAAACTGTTAATTTGGTTAAATTCTCAGTAAAAACTGTAAATTCAGTTAAAATCTAAGCACTTGCTGTAAATTTAGTTAAATGCTCAGTAGAAACTGTAAATTTTGTTAATTTCTGAGAAAAAACTGTAAATTTAGTTAAATGCTCTGTAGAAACTGTAAATTTTGTTAATTTCTGAGGAAAAACTGTTAATTTGGTTAAATTCACAGTAAAGACTGTAAATTCGGTTAAAATCTCAGCAATTGCTGTAAATTTAGTTAAATGCTCAGTAGAAACTGTAAATTTTGTTAATTTCTGAGGAAAAACTATAAATTTGGTTAAAATCTCAACACTTGCTGTAAATTTTGTTAAATGCTCAGTAGAAACTGTAAATTTTGTTAATTTCTGAGGAAAAACTTAAATTCTCAGTAAAGACTGTAAATTCGGTTAAAATTTCAGCACTAAATTTTGTTAAAGTCTCAATAAAAAATGTAAAATTTCAATTCAAATTTTAGATATCTTTAGTTCCCTTAAATTTTCTGTTAGGTAAACCCGTAGATTTCCTTAAATTTCCATCAAAAATTGTAAATTTTACCAAGTTTCCAGTAGGATCCGCAAATTGTAAATTCGGTTAAATTCCCAGTAAGAACCATCCAGTACAAGCTGTAAATTTCAACAGACCTACTTGATAAAATTTACAGTTTCAACATAATAAATTACAGTTTTCTTGACTAATTTCAACGAAATTTGCAGTGATTCAACTGGGAATTTTCACGCATTTATAATTTTCATCCATTTAAGTTCAAGTTTTTTTTCAAATACAACTTATCTTTCGAGTACATCGAACCATTTATAAAGATGCCGTCAAACTAAATTCCAATCAGTCGCAAATTGTTGAAATAACCTATACATAACATTCATTCATAAAATGTTTACTACTATAAACAGAATTCCTTGAAAGATTTCAAGAAATCCTGACCATTTCAGTTCCTAGAATAATCCGAATGAATGAATAAATACTTCAAGTGGCCACTGACAATCGTTTACTTGGGGGGTTAACCTCTAAAGTCAGTCGTACCATCACAAGATCGTACGTCATTTTATTACTTTTATCATAATCCCGCTTAAAGCGACCAACACATCTGGAAACGCACCGGATTTCCGCCTCATATTACAACCCGAAGATTATTACTTGCTTTCAGTTCAGTATATTGTTATTTTACTGGTTTTTATTAAGACTAAATATTATGCTGCAATAACAATAGTGAGGCAACTGATTTTTGTATTAATTGTTTTTATAAAACTAAGAAGTGGCTACTTAACCAACATAAGTAATTATAAATTAATTCGAACATTTTTCAAGTGTATTTATTTTTCCGTGCTAAGTATCCTATTTGGATGTCAAAATCACTGGGGTCCAGATCTGGATCATACGGTAATTGAAACCAATGAAGTCTGGATTCAAGTTTCAATTTCTCTCTCCTATTTCTTCTGCAATAAGAACTTTAAAAATATTTTTTCGGAAAGTGTCCATGTCTCGAATACTATTAACGGAACCCCCAAATCACTCCAAAAACTCATCAATATCAACCCTCTAAAGCTGAGACAAAACAACAACAAAAAGTCGACACAACATTTGGCTATTTGTGAGATTTCTCAGCTTGGCTAAAAAAACATTCCTAAAGTTTGAAGATCTCAATCGATTATAGCGAATGGGGTGTTGTAGGAAAGGTCTTGATTCACTAGATCCGAAGCTAGCTGAATATATAGAGTGTTAAGAAAAAGGTACAGAAAACTAACTGCATAATTGAAAATTGAAATTTAAGCAAAAAATTTGATTCTGTTAAATACCCAGTAATTTTGTAGAATTTCCTTTTAAAGCTGTCAATTTCAACAGACTCAATTTATACAATATACAGTTTTTAATGGGAATTCAAGTAAATTCACAATATTGCTGGGTAAAACTGTGAATTTAACCAAATTTGCATTTTGAGTTGGGAATTCACCAGAATTCACAGATTTACCTGAGTTCACAGTTTTAACTGGGAATTTACTTAAAGTCAGTAAAATTAGTTAAATGCTCTGTAGAAACTGTAAATTTTGTTAATTTCTGAGGAGAAACTGTTAATTTGGTTAAATTCTCAGTAGACTACATTCTTGGTTAAAATCTCAGCACTTGCTGTAAATTTAGTTAAATGATCAATAGAAACTGTAAATTTTGTTAATTTCTGAGGAAAAACTGTAAATTTAGTTAAATGCTCTGTAGAAACTGTAAATTTTGTTAATTTCTGAGGAAAAACTGTTAATTTGGTTAAATTCTCAGTAAAAACTGTAAATTCAGTTAAAATCTCAGCACTTGATGTAAATTTAGTTAAATGCTCAGTAGAAACTGTAAATTTAGTTAATTTCTGAGAAAAAACTGTAAATTTAGTTAAATGCTCTGTAGAAACTGTAAATGTTGTTAATTTCTGAGGAAAAACTGTTAATTTGGTTAAATTCTTAGTAAAAACTGTAAATTCTGATAAAATCTCAGCACTTGCTGTAAATTTAGTTAATTGCTCAGTAGAAACTGTAAATTTTGTTAATTTCTGAGAAAAAACTGTAAATTTAGTTAAATGCTCTGTAGAAACTGTAAATTTTGTTAATTTCTGAGGAAAAACTGTTAATTTGGTTGAATTCACATTAAATACTGTAAATTCGGTTAAAATCTCAGCACTTGCTGTAAATTTAGTTAAATTCTCAGTAGAAACTGTGAATTTTGTTAATTTCTGAGGAAAAACTATAAATTTGGTTAAAATCTCAACACTTGCTGTAAATTTTGTTAAATGCTCAGTAGAAACTGTAAATTTTGTTAATTTCTGAGGAAAATTGTAAATTTAGGTAAATGCTCTGTAGAAACTGTAAATTTTGTTAATTTCTGAGGAAAAACTGTTAATTTGGTTAAATTCTCAGTAAAAACTGTAAATTCAGTTAAAATCTAAAGTTTGAAGATCTCAACCGATTATAGCGAATGGGGAGTTGTAGGAAAGGTCTTGATTCACTAGATCGGAAACTAGCTGAATATATAGAGTGTTAATAAAAAGGTACAGAAAACTAACTGCATAATTGAAAATTGAAATTTAAGCAAAAAATTTGATTCTGTTAAATACCCAGTAATTTTGTAGAATTTCCTTTTAAAGCTGTCAATTTCAACAGACTCAATTTATAAAATATTCAGTTTTTACTGGGAATTCAAGTAAATTCACAATATTGCTGGGTAAAACTGTGAATTTAACCAAATTTGCATTTTGAGTTGGGAATTCACCAGAATTCACAGATTTACCTGAGTTCACAGTTTTTACTGGGAATTTACTTAAAATCAGTTTTTACTGTCTACAGGCCAGTAAACCAGGCCATTTAACCTTGCACTGTTGTTTTAACATTCACGAGATAAAAATTATTGATAAATAGGTACGACCTTCGTCAAAATCAATATTTTTTTTTGAATTCATCATTGAGTTATTTCAATTGCATATGCATGTATCATATTAAATCAGATAGGCGGTGAAATATCAAAGGGTTTTCAACTTCACTTTCAATGACTTTTTCCTCTTGAACAGTTAACCGTTCAGATATGTCGATGTGTGCCAGGATGAGTTTTTATCGCGTTTTGAGGATTGAAAGAGCTCGATGAACAAATCTCGACATTGGCATTCGTTGGTAATAATACACTGTAAGAAATTGTTAGTTTTTACAAGGCGTCATTATTTATTTAAACCTTCATGCGAGGATATCACTGAGATGAAGGAAATCGTGAAACGATGTAAAATCTGTGCAATCCTGTTCAAACTGTAAAACTGGTTAAATTGTCAGTAGAAACTGTGAATTTTGTTAATTTCCCAGTAAAAACTGTGAATTTTGTTAAATTGTCAGTAGAAACTGGGAATTTTGTTAATTCCCCAGTAAAAGCTGTAAATTTTGTATAATTTTCAGTTTTTTTAACAAGCAAAAACTTTACATTTCCAGTTTCAACTAAAAATTTTGTTAAATTCCATCTAAAAACTATAACTTGATTTACGACCTTCTTAGATCTCTGGTCGTACTTTACATACAGTCTAGAAAACTTTTATTACTTGTTATAGAATAAACTATGACAGCTTTTGCATCCCAGTCAGTAAGTTTAAATGAACAACCACTAACGTTGCAAAAATAGCCATCTGTGAGAATTTCAAAACTAAAACAATGTTTATGATTCCACCGAGTAAAATAAATGACTGCAAACACATTTTTATACTGCTTGGTTTTATATTTCACTAAATATGCTACGTAGCATTGTTGAAGTACGTTTAACGGTTAATAAATAACAGCTGGACAAGTTTTTTTTCGCAGAAACTAAATTTAAACAAAATGTAGCCTTTGCGTTGCCTTGAGCTGTGCCATTACAATTTTGCAATAATTTTTATTTTAACGTTAAAAACATCACCAGAAATAGCTGTGGCATTTTTTAAAGTTAGTTAGGAATGTTAATTTTCGTAATTTAAAAATATATATAGGTAGTTGTGTTACGTCAAAAAACACACCAAGTATAAAATATACTCCATACCTAAATGATATTACTGATTGTTAAACAAATCTATACATTGATATAGATTAAATAATAGGTAATCAAATTAAAAATTAATTTTCCCCCCCTAGTCTAGTCAACAAGTGCCTTTTCGGTCAAATCCGAAAATTATGATTGAGGTGTCATTCGATTCGGAATGGCATGTAGATGTTTTTTGAGAAAATTCGAGGGCCGCTCGCAGAAATTGCAAAAGTTATAAATACTTAAATGAAAAAAAGGGGGGTTGGTTTTTTGAAAATATCTCAAAAACTATTTGAGATCTTTCAAATTTGAAAAAAGTTTCAAAAAGAGGAGGAAATTTCCTAAAAAAAAAGTCCTAACTCCCGGAACTGTAGGACCAATATTTATAATTTTCCTAGAGGGTTGAAATAAATATTATTTAAACTTATTAAATATGAAAATTAAGAACTGAAAAAATTCTGGCGTCTACAGGATAGATCAATGAATAATAATCCGGAGATCAAAAATTTTTATGGCAATTTTTCAATTAGTTATCCATTAGTTAATTAAAATTTTTTGGTGCACGAACATTAACATTGCAAGCGCGATAATTGTTAAACTATTAATCTGAGAATTTTTTCCTTTACTGGAGCTATTTTTCAATAGAATAGATTCCCGTTAGAAAAATTAAAAAATTGTTAATTTTCGCTTTGTTATTAACAATTTACTCAGGTTAAAAATTATAAAGCTTCATTAATCATTAAAAAAAATACATTTTTTTATAATATTATTATTGATCCGTTTTCTCCTGATCAGAAGCTACTCGAAAATGATTTTTAATAATTTTTATCTCCTATTTTTTTTTAAATTGTTATAAACAAATGGGTTGTTTACAAATAAGATTATTTAAAAAAATTTTTCGGAAACATAATCTTTGATGAAAATTATTATTTAAAAAAAACGTTTCTCAAAAAAATTGTTTATTGCTTAAAAATGAATTTGATAATTAACAATTTTTTTCTACCACTTGTACTTAATTAATATTTTAATCAATATTTATCTTGGTCTTTGATAATAAAAAAAATTATTATTGTTTATTATTTAATAAACAATTTGAATTTTAAATTTATGCAAATTTTTCAACGGATAATCTTCAAAATAGGTGAGTACCATCGATTTTGTGCAAAATCAATCAAAATCTAGCGGTTCCGTATAGTTCAATGGACCCAATTCTTTCTTCAACAATGAGAGGAAGGCTTCCAATTAGAGATAAATAATTTTTATAAATAAGCATAAAATGAGATTGAAGCAATCGACGAAAAAATTAACTTTAACGTCAAAATAGCGTGGGGTGCATGATATCAATTGACCTGAATATTCTTCCTCTCTAGTTATTATTTCAAGTCAATTTATTAGAAAAATGTAGAAAGATATTCCTAAAGATGTTTAAAGTAGGTATACAGCTCTTACCAATATTCTATAAAAT
Organism: Lochmaea crataegi; assembly: GCA_947563755.1. NCBI lineage: Eukaryota > Metazoa > Arthropoda > Insecta > Coleoptera > Chrysomelidae > Lochmaea > Lochmaea crataegi. The sequence continues at coordinate 10,158,917 of OX387427.1, forward strand.
ATCTATATTTAAAAGTTATGTTCTAGCTAATTAAATAAATAATTATTTGTAAATAATAATATGTTGCCATTAGTAGGTAGGTGAAAGATGAAAATATAATTAGTAACAAAATCATCTAAGTAATAGCCTAGAGACTGTAACGTCAAAAATTATTGAACGCGTGCCAGACTTGGCACGCCCGGCAGTTTAAAATGGCACGCATAACTTTATGAAGTTTGGCGCAATAAAATAAAGATTTAATTTTAATGATACTTATTGTAAATTCAAAATAATCTACGAAACTATACACAAGCTGGCAACGTAGCTCGACCGAGATAAGTGATGGCAGGCCAGGGTAGAACGACGCGACCGCGACGAGACGTTTCTAGAAAAGAGAAGACGCGAGCAGGTGATTCTCGGCTTTTCGAACGCCCGGTGAGCGGCATTGCCACGGTTATAGGGGAAACTTCTACAAGGCGGATTTACCATTATATAAATGTGTATTCAGTTAGAGTTAGTTTAGTTTAGTACAAGCTATTGTAAAGATAATTTCCGAAATCAAAGTTTAGTGGTAAAAGTTGTACTAGGTGTTGTTATTGGACGGACCCAGGATAGTTAATCGTAACTTCACTGAAAGAAGAATTTGCTGAAAGAGGTCAAGATTTTGATAAACATGGTCACATGTTCTCCTTCTTGTATTTTACTAGCATTCCTTTTAATGAATCTCTTTTCACATGGATGGAAATTCAAGATTTTGAGCTTCAGCATATTGAATTTAGGAACTCCGAGTTATGGAAGACAAAATTTGTGGAACTAAGAAGAGTTTTCGAAGGTGATCCTCAGGATAAATCAAACGAAATACTGAATTTTTGTGCTAGTTTGCCAGATAAATTCATTTGCCTAAAAAAAGTGGCATTTGCAATGCTTTCAGCATTCGGATCGTCCTATATGTGTGAGCAAGTTTTTTCCCATATGAAAATCATTTTGAATCCATATCGAAGCCAGCTAACAACAGAAAATTCAGAGGCGTTGTAATATTAAAAGCAACTAGACATGAACCAGAAATAGAAAAGCTTTCGCAAGAAACAAGAGACAAGGATCGCACTGAAAACGTTTCAAATTTTAAACAAAATGTTGCCTTATATAAAAACACATATATTTCGTTTAACAGTAAAGTCTGTGCTATACAAGTTTCCTTTTTGATTAAAATTTTTAGAAATATTGTTGATCATTGTTGATTATTTTATTACTTTTAACAATTTTATACATTATTTATTCGTTTAAAAATTATACAGTTTTTTATAGTGGCACTTTGGTTTTGTTCAAAATTGCACATGGGCACCACTTCTTTATTAAAAGGTTGTGGACCCCTGCACTAGTGGATAAAGTGGTACTTTACATGCTTCTTAAGAGTGGATAAAACTCCAATGTGATTGTGGATAAAAATATATAACAAGAAATGACTTCCAGTAAGTTTAATTTTCAACACAAATCTTAGCATAACTGTTTTCCGTTACCTAGTAAGTACTCATTTTAAGTTCTTCGTTTACCTATAAACAATTCAAGGATTGTACCTACGGTTTTGGATAGTAAAAAAATCATTCACGTTTTAGTTTGTTTTCTAATAATTAAAAGGATAGGCACCGAAATCGCGAATATAAATAATATGCACAATTCAAAAGATGAAAACATGGTAGGTAGTGACACAATTAGGCTTGCCAGATGGTCGGGATAATCCCGACTTTTCATATGATATCCCAACTCCCTACAAAATATCCCGAATTTTTATAAACTTTTAGTTTTATACTCGTGTGACAATGATGAGTTATACTCTGATTACTGCTGCCTTAGAGAGGCATTTCAACACCTGCCTAAAGACAAAGATATTTCCAACCACAAAATCTGGGCACATTTTTTTAAAAGTTGTGATAAGAATGACTTGAAAAATTAAAAAAAAAATAATGTCATTTGTTCTGTACATTCCTGTAAACAATGCTTACTGAGAGAGAGTCTTTAGCCTTTTCAACAGTTTGCATTCGAAAGAATGAAACTGCAATTTGATTATAAAACATATATCTGCATTAGAAAATTTGAATTTCTGTGAATATTATTATAATAAATAGTTGTATATTATTGGTATGGGTTTTCTTAAAAAAAAATATAGCTGAGAGCACTAGACCTAATTAAAGCCGAGCTGGTTATCCGATTAAATTTTGATCATAATTGCTTAAATTTCAAGTCATTTTTAGGCACACCACAAGGAACGAAATTAGTAGAGTCTGTGAAATCAAACTCTAAGTATATGTGGCAACATAAAAATAAGTAGATTTTAATTCTAAAGTAAAAAAAATTAAATGTTAGGTAATTAGTTTTTTATTTATCCCAATAAAAACACCAACATTTTGAAAATTTATCCAGAGATTTCAATTTTCTTATCTGGCAACCCTAGACACAATGTAATGTAGGTATAAAGATGATTCATCTTGAAAAAAATCAATGAAAAACTGTGGAGCTTGGAAAAAATATATAGTTAAGTATGTCACTTACTCAATATTTTGTTCAGTTCATAATAAGAAATTAAAGCAATTGGTAAATTTCTTTATGTTAAGTACAGGATAGGAACACAAAAGATGATTTATGATATGATACAGTCAATATATGAAATTAGGCATTATATATACTGTCTAGTCGGTATATATATATTGCCTGAACTTACTCGGCTATATAGGTAATAAGGCTAATAAGGCACACATTATAAACTGACTAGGCATTATATAAAACGCCCATAAAAAGTTAGTCAGTTTATTTTGTTCATTGTTTTTAACCACTAGGAGATTTTATGGTTGTAGTTTTTATCGAGAAGGGCAAGGAAAATCATTGAAGAAACTATACAGTGTTAAAAAAATGGCTTCTTCAATGATTTTCCTTGCCCTTCTCGATAGATTAATCAATGATCTGTTTTAAACAAGACAGAAATTCTAAATAGTGGGGCATAGAAATAATTATTTTATTTGCCATAAATTAATAATATTTGGAAATACGGCCGACACTGTTTATATAATGACTAGTCGATTTATGAAATAAATATTTTTTATATAAACGGTCTGATTTGGACAGTCTGTATATAAACGGTATGCGCGGTATATATACGGCGTCTTTTCACAAATTGACTGTAACATATAATATAATCATATATACAAAAAAATCTAAATTATATATTATAAAAAATATACGTAGTGCAGAAATTGAACACATAACAAAATTTTCAGTGAATTTATCAGTACCTACTTCTACTTCCGAAAACAACATTTTTGGCAATTGGTTATAAAGCTGAATATTGAATAATCTACATTTCAATAGATTACACACTTTACTATTATATCCTTCAAGATCTCTACAATTTTTCTAATTATTATAATTTGTTTATATACAAATGTTGAAGTTTGAATTAAGTACATAGGTACTAATTAAATTTTATGAAAGTCAGAAAAATCAACCCCTGCTCTCTGTTATGTATTATATGAACATAATTATTACTGTTTATCTCTGTTTAGTTTTTTTTTCAACCTGCCACCTAATAATGATTCAAACACGTTCTTAAAAAAACGAGCATAAACAAAAACGTAACATTTTCTAAGAAACATACAGATCTAACTTACGTCATGTGCAATATTGTTTTTATAGATATTATATAGATATATAACATACCTGCGAGGGAATATCCATTTGTTGAGGCATGACACACAACTAACTAAAGAAAACAACAAATAAAATCTTAACCAAACATTTTAAATACACAAAAATTCATTTATAAGGGAACGAAAAAGCACCTTTCGGCATACACCCAACAAAGCTAACAACCGACTAAAACTAAACATCAAACATCAAAGATCAAAGTCGACTTATCCAATGGCCTGGAATTAAAGGTGGAAGATCACAGAGAGAACAGCTATTTTGGAGCGTAGAGCAGTGGGAAATTCATAAATTGCATAGTGTGATCAAGGAAAAAAGTCGGTAAACTTTACCTACATTGGGTGAAACTTAAGTTAAAAAGGCAAAAAACCGAGTATGTGTATATCTCTACCAATGAGCAGGCATAAAAATATATATTTCAGAAGTTATCATATGTGTTATTGAAGTGAAAATAGGGATGGCGATATGAAATCGATTCCTCGGACTAAATAAATCGATTTTTTAAATCGATATGTTGTACTGAATCGATTCAGTGAATCGATATTTCACCCTTGAAAATCGACATACGATTTTTTCTGGTTTGGTTTTGGGAACTATAAGCTATATTATCTATTTTCTTAACTTTCTAATGTAACAAATACATTTAGAAAATTCTTCTTCTTTTATATCTGATCTGATACTTTGATATGGTAATAAAAATAATTGTTATTATCGAATTCCCTGAACTAAAAAATCCCTGATTTCACTGATAAGAGATCCCAGAGATTGTTTATTATGGTATCTTTCTTGTTTTTCATGAAATGGATTTATATTTACATTGTAAATACAAACTTGAAAAAAATCGATTTTTTAGAAATCGATCTTTTAGACCTCGCTTTTTTTATGAATCGATTCATCGGGTTACGATTCGAATCGATTTAGAAATCGATCTTTTTTGGAAAGAATCGCCATCCCTAAGTGAAAACTTCTTTAGGCGCGTTGAGCACTTTTTTGGGTGAAGAAAAAACATGGATTTTTCGTCATCGTCAAGCTTTTATGCAACACACAATACTTTGGTCATTCGTCACGCTTTTATGCAACACACAATACTTTTGGTTATGCAACACAACTAACAATGAAGCGTGTATCTGTATAGTGTTGCATATAAATCATCGTCACGCTTTCCATGAGCTATATGTATGTATACTGTGTATATATTTGTACTTTGTTTATAAGGGGTTAATAATTTAATTGTAAAAATGTCCTTCTACCATAGGCGTACAAAAAATGTTTAAAAGGGATTAATTTATTTGTCAAAATTTACATCTAACATGCGGGCATACGATCTAATTTTTAAAGAGGGTAAATTTATTTAAAAAAAATACATTTACGATGGGCTTACGATTCATTTTTGGTGTTTTCACTTCTGACGGCAGTCCCATGACTCTACGTTTTTTTTTTGTAGAGTTGTGCTTCATTATATTCCGTTTTTGGGAACGAAAATTTTTGTTTTAATTCCAAAATAGGCCTGATGACACTATCCAAAAATCACAAAAATATTATGTTTATAAAATGAAATAGGATTTATGGGTTGTAAAAGATTATATCATCATATCGGATAGTCAAGCGGCCATTAAAGCAGTGTTCTTGTACAGTTCTTGTGTAATGAGTTCTAAAATGGTATGGGAATGTCTAGGAAAATTCAATGAACTAGGCATGTAGGCGTGTAAGTATATAATCTTTGGAACTAGGCGAGATAACAACATCTTCACCTAAGGGTATATGGACAGAAAGAAAGCGGGTTGCCTGCTCTGCTTTCTTTCTGTCCCTTACTGTGGGTTCCATGAAGACACTCTGGAGTAGAATGAAATGGAAAATAGCAGATATGAACTAGCAAATACAGAATCCTATTATTGTAAATTGCGTATTTCACCAATTTTTGTGGCCCATAATTAAGTGATTTTGGCGCCTCTGGGTAGTTGCGCTCGGATTACCCTGCCTTGGGTACGCAGTCACTTACCAATTCCATACACATTTATACAAACAGAAAATTTTCGGAGCCTACATTTATACATTTTAAAACTTTTGTATGATTTTTCACTTTAAAATAAGTTCAATCATACAGAAGTTTTAAAATGTATAAATGTAGGTTCCGAAAAGTTTCTGTAGCTTTAAAATTCAGGAATGTTACCTCAATATATTTCCTATTTGTAGCCTCCATTGTTAAATTGTATTTTAGATACCACAGAGATACCTACCATAAGTGACTGATATCTTAAACCATGAAATATCTCAATATTATATATGAAAATGAAGTATGTTACTTGTTTATTTATATCCATTTGTATTATCGCTTTTGTTGTATGTCGGGTGGATCTTTGTACATGATCTTAAACTGATTTTCCGATTGATTAAGAGACTTAAAATTTACAAATTAATTAAGAATTGGATGACAATAGAAGATAATATGGAAAGAATTTAATTATGTGATAAAACGACGCTTTTTTAGTCATATGGTCTATATACAACAGCTTGGTTGATAAATTATTATGACTTCGTAGCCGAGTGGTATAGAGGTTTGGCTGTGAAAATTATGAATTGGTAGGCGTAGGGTTCGAATCCTGGAATCGGTGATAATTTTTTTATTTGTTATATTGTGACATTTTTTGTTCATGGATAATCTTCAATAAGAATAATTTTTTTATAGGACCAATATTTCTAAATTTATATAAAAAATTTAAACCATTCATTTTTTAATTGCGGATCAAATATAAAGGATTTACAATGAATGTGTGAAATTTGCCGCATGTCTCTGTCATTATCTCATGAAAGTATTTGAAATAAATTGCAACATTCACACTTTTACAATACTAAAAAAGAAAATAATAAATGAATTTAAAAAATTTTAATGTACCACGTTTTTAAGTTAAATAGAACTAAAATGTAAAAAATTCTAATAATAATAAACGAGGAGCGCTTGCGACACAGCTATATACTTTCCACATTTTTATGGAACTGTCGCAAGCGCCCCACTTATATATTATTATCATTATTTTTTACTTTTTGTTCGTTTTAAAAACGTAGTAAATAAAAAACATTTCATTTATTATAATTTACCCCAGTCGATGCAAATTAAATTTGCGTAATTGATTTCATTTATAAGTAATTAGAAAAGATGGAAATAAATGTGTAAACGCAAAGAAGTGTCAACTTTGGAAAACCTTACACTGTTCAAGGGCGTCGATATGGGGGTAATTACCCCCCTAGAATAATAAATAAATAGTAAATTATTATATTTTTAAATTAAATTTGACGAACGAAGGCAAATATATCTTTATTGTCTCTATTAAATACAGAGTTGGAGCTTTGGTTTAAAAAATGGAATGGTGCCACTGATGAAAATTTGCCTAGTTCGGCATTAATCTGCCAAACGAATACCTTTATATTTAATCTCTGTCATGCCTGTGAGTGTAGCAAGCTCAGAAAGAAGTTTTTCAACCCTTATAAGGTTGAAAACGTGGCTTAGAGCAACAAAGGACCAAGAAAGGTTAGTGGCATTAGCATTGTTACATATTCTTAGACATAGATTTAAATTTAGATGCTGTACAAGGGAGATATCGAAAAGAGGCATTTAGATTTGATTTTGTAATCTTAATAGTTTCTTTTTCCTTTTTGTCTTGTAAGTACTTGCCAAAGATTATTATTAGTATTGTTATTTATTTTCAATAGACTTTTATTTTTATTTTATTTGTGACTTGTTTGTCCAAAGAAGTTTAGTTTTGTTTATAATTCTAATACAATATATGTTATTTATGCCTCTCTACTATAGCCCGTTCAGTACAAAATCCGTTGCACGTCATCAAAGTGTCGAAAAAGAGACGTTCGTTTATATCATGTCATTCGATTGCTGCTGTCAATCACTATGTTAAGCCTCTCTAAACTCAATAAATATTGAAATTTATAAGTCGCATTGTATTAAAAAATAAAAATATATGTTTAAAGAAAGGTTTCGTAATTAATTTGATATCAAATACAGCTCGTAGGTTAATTAAATATTAAACTCAAACTAACGTCAGTCTTAATAAAAACTTTTTAAGTTGGCAAAAATGCGCGCTGTTGCCGCGATTAAAATGGTTTATTTCAGGTTCAGTTGACGTCTTGACATTTTTGGGGTTATGTTGTGACAAAAACTGCAAAGAACTGTGAGTAATATTTCACAAGCAGTAATGAGTTATCAAAGTTAAAGTTACATCCAAAAAAACGTATAAATGAAACTTAATACTGCAATAGTTGATGCATTTACTCCTGCTCCTGATACTATTTACAGCGTTTATGAAGCAAGTATGTATAAGTTCAATATTATACCCAATCAACTGTATTTATTATATTCTGTTACATTATTCTTAATACTTGGCAATTATACATGGACATTTTTTTACAGATAATCATGTCATTTTAGGAATGTTACTGCAGTAATTAAAGGAAGAACAATAATTATTCAATGTAGAATGTTCCTGAGTAGCTTACTAAAATATGATACATCCACAAAGAGGACTTATGGAACTTTCAACAAAAATAAATCACTGTATACATTTGTTTTTATTAATGAATCCTGAATTTTCCAAAATGGTTTATGTCAAAAGGTATGTTACAATGATTATGTAAAATTTTAGAATGCAAAATTGTTTTTATTCTAGATATTTTGTATTACATGCTGAGAATGAAAATGGTTATATTGATGGAGCAGAAAGTATATTTTTATATGAATGTCAGTTGAGTGATTATCATGGGGAAATGAATGAAGAACATGTTTTAAAGTGGTTTGAAAACCAATTACTTACTATTGAATCTTTCTGAACCTTTAATAAATTATGGATAATGCTTTTCGATAATATTAGGATAATGACACAATATAGAATTCAATCAACAAATGTTGAAGCTGAGCTTATTTATATTACAGCCTAGTAAGTAGATACAAACTGTATTTGAACAGTGATATAGCAAATTATATGTTAGAATTCAGAAGACTACACAACTAGTTTAATACATTCAAAATTCTTACTTCAAATTATACCTAATAGACAATAAATGCTGTTTTACTTTTATTTTTACAAAAATAATAATATAGGTATATTTGAAAAGAAAAGAATTGGTTATTTGAATACTGCCCTTTCAATAAATGTTTTTTTCAGAAACAAACCCCCCAACAAAATATATTGTGGATATGATAGAACAGTATAGTCACAAAGTATTACCTACCATCTTTATGAGTTAATACTGGCTACTGCCAAGCAAGCCGATAGATGCATTCCAGAGGTTGCGGGTTGGAATTGGTTTGCCCGTGAACCTCTCAAATTTGAAAGATTTCTATTTGACAATTATTGTTCTACCTTATTTAAAAAAATAGTATTACAAACTTTTCGGTGTAGTAACTAATGTATAAATTTGCAATGTTTCTTTTTAATAAAACAATTCCATAAAAATTAGGGTGGCATTATTTATTATTTTATTTTAATCATGATATTCAAAATAAGTAATTCAGGCAGCATTTTCTAAAGGTACAAGTGTATATCACAAAGTTTTATAAAAACTACAAATAATTAATTTAATAGTTTTTATTGAATTGAAAGGTCTCATTCGATCAATCATTTATAAGCAATACTTTCAGTTGCGGTAGATGCTGGAGAGCTAAAACAAAATGGTAAATATAAGTTTAGATTGATTAGAAGATGATGGAGCGATAAATAATTCACCAATATACTGATAATTGTAAAATGTATTGATTTCACTGCTACGATTTAGTTAATAATTCGCATATACCTTCACTCGGAGAAAAGAATGGATTTGCTCTCCTTTTCTGAGCTGTGGTGGTGCTTGCTGCACAATTTTCTTTTGCTATGTACAATGATCATATATCTCAGGATGATTTTCCTTGTTGAGAATGACCTACACACTAAAGCTTCACATCCCGGCTTTTCTAAAAAAAATTTAAGATTTATTTCAACAAAATATAAAATAAAATTGCCTACCTTTAAAAAGGATGTAGATCCAGGTTATCAGAACTTTCTTATTTATAATTTGTCTGTAAACCTTACATCAATCTTTCATATTGTAGTGACATTTTAGAAGCCAACATGTACTTAGGTAATTTTGTAACCTAAAAATTATATTAGATAATATTTTTTCCTTTATACTATATATACATGCATTTTAAATACTAGAATAGTTCCATAACTTCTAACTAATTAAGTGTGTGGTATAAACATACAAATAAAAGTGTTAACTATTCCATACATACCTTTTTAGTGCTAAAAATAATTCCATAGTTTTTAAAATAAGAATTTCTTAGTGCTGTACGGTTAACATACAAATTGCACGCAATAACCATCAATAACTAAACCTAACCTAGAATATTTGATAAACTTCATTTGACATATACCAGATTCTCATATTATTTCAAGGGCTTGGCAACATAGTCCAGTTATGACAGATGTGACGTACAACGGATTTTGTACTGAACGGGCTATATATGATTTTTTTTTATTACCTAAACCAAAAAGCCTTTACCCTCCCCAAGAAAAAACATTATCGATGTCCCTGACACTGTTTGAGGCAAACATTTGTTACAACTTATTTCACATTTATAAAATGTTCTTCACTTAAAATAAATTACCTTTAATTATTTCCAGCTTCTATGCAATAAAAAGAAAATTTTAAAATTACCCTAACTTTATTTAATAATATTGGAATCATCTATGAATTAAAATTTATAAAGTTGTAATGTATACATTCATGCAATTATGTGAAAATAAAATTGAACAAACGTAATTATACATTTTACAATGCACTCTTAAATCTCTTATTTCGTTCTACCTCACGTATATCTCTTTCAATTTCAAATCGTCTAACATCTGTTCTTTGCAAAAAATCTTGTCTTTCCAAATATCTGCAACAAAAAATAAAATGACAATTCCAAATAACATTAATCAAATTTATTTAAAATGTTAAGTATAAAAAATATAACTTACCCGTCTTTTCCTTTATTGAACGTTTGTAGCTCTTCTTCAATTTTGTTGTCTTTTTTATAGCTATCCCAGTCTAATTTTGTTTTTTCTAAAGTACTAATTTTTTGTTTTTTAGTGAGCTGATTAAGAACATTATTAATACCACTAAGTCCAGCTGCTCGTTTCCCATTGGGTATTGGTTTATCACTATTACTACCCATTAACCGAGCTTCAGCTGAATCTACAATATAAAATGAAAACAAATATTATGAGTATCGTGTATGAAACAAGTTATGTACAAGAACAATAAAAATATCCGTAGATTCCACAAAGTAAGGGTCCAAACAGTAAATTCAATTGGTACCTGCATTAACTTCTTTCTCAATTTTCACTTCTTCACCAGCAAATTCAAATATCTGTGTAATTTTGACTTTATCTGGATGTTTTGTTTCTGTAGTTGATGTTTTTGTTATAGTTGATGTTTGGCCAACAGTTTCTTTTGGTTTTGAAGATTCTGGACGATTTGTCATCACGTTGGATTTGGATTTAAATCCTGTATCTTTGACGAAGTCTGCCCAAAGATCATCAACATTGGATTTTTTTTCTTCAATTTCTATTTTGCAGACTGTTTCTACCTTCTCTGCAAATATTGTATTAAAACATGAATGCAAGTTAATTAGGTATCTATTTTTAACTTACCTAATTCTTGTTCCGTATTTTTCTTACGGCTTCTCTTTTTCTTCGTTTTTCCTTTCTTTCCAGATATTTTATCTTCAGCATCTGAGATCGGGTCATCCTCATCGATCTCCGATGGCAAATCGTCAAGTTTTTCATTTGGAATATAATCTTCGTCACTAGAATCACTCTCCCCTGGTAAATCTGAATCGTTCATGTTCATCACGGCAACGGTCGAGGGGATTATTGGGTAGTAAGAATTAAGAATCAGTCACTAATTAGGATGTAATGATTGTTTATACGAATTTACCGGTCTTTTAATAAATTATGGAATACTACACTTGAAATATTTTTAATAATCAGATTTTGAGATTTTAATGTAATTAATACTGTTATATGACATTTCTAACTTCCTTTATATTAAATAGTTAAAGTCAAAATTGTAAATTGCCAAACCATTAGTTCCGATTGATGTCCGTTTCCGACGTTTGGTCGTAAAAAATTTGACATATGACATTTAATGCAGCGTGTGACACATGTCATTCACACATATAGAAATATGTGCTTTTATTCTGTTGGTATGAATTATTTGATATCCTAAGCAACTCTTCGAGATAGTCTCAACTGTAATATTTTTCTCGTTACCTTTTTTCACTGAGATGGGTAAATATGAAATACATTGAAAATTGATAACAGAATTATTCGGAAGGTACTAACTAGTGAGAGAAACAGAACGATGCTCATTAATATAACTATTGAGATTTTGAAATCGTTATGATGATGTCGTAAGAATATGCCTAAAAATGATAAGGAGTGAAATATTTGAATTCTGTTGGTAACATTGTTGTCGTAAAGTGTTGTTTGCCGTGCGAGGCGGCCATAATCAAACAAAAGTGTTTTTTATAAAATGAAGGACATTTGACGCCTTAATAACGTTTTAATGTCATTTTAGTGGAGATTGTCGAAAAAAGGTATTCAGATGAGCGCTAAATTGGATGTAAACAGACGTGTCTTAGCTATTCAAGCTAAAAAGAAAAGACACAAGCCTTCTAAAAAGAAAGGTAAAAACGATATGAACGGACATGCTGGAGAAAATCGACATAACTCTAAAACCGAACCTTCCCATAGCTCGAGTAATGAAACTATTGAAGATCCAGATGATCCTTACACGAGTGAAGAGGAAGAACAAGAAGATAGTACAGATTACCGCAAAGGAGGTTACCATCCTGTCAAAATTGGCGACCTCTTTCTTTCCAGGTATCATGTAACTAGAAAACTAGGTTGGGGTCATTTCTCTACCGTGTGGTTATGTTGGGATCTCGAAGATAAACGATTTGTTGCCCTTAAAATTGTGAAGTCTGCAGACCATTTCACAGAAACAGCTCTTGATGAAATTAAAATTTTGAAATCAGTGCGTGAGTCTGATCCGGCAGATCCGAAACGTAACAAAACCGTTCAACTTCTAAATGATTTCAAGATCAGTGGTATCAATGGAGTGCATGTCTGTATGGTATTTGAAGTTTTAGGTCATCATTTATTGAAATTAATTATAAAATCCAATTATAGAGGAATTCCATTAATAAATGTTCGTACAATAATGAGGCAAGTTTTAGAAGGTTTAGACTACCTACACACAAAGTGCAAAATTATTCATACAGACATCAAACCAGAAAATGTTTTACTATGTATATCTGAAGAAGCAATCAGGAGATTAGCTTGTGAAGCAGCTGAGATGCATCAATTGGGTATGAAATTACCAACTTCCTTAATCAGTACTGCCCCAGTTATAGAAACTAAGATGAGTAAAAACAAAAAGAAAAAGCTCAAAAAGAAAGCTAAAAGACAAAATGAATTGTTAAAAAAACAGATGGAGCAAATTATTGAAATTGAAGAACAGAAAAAGATTAAGGAGAATGGCGATGTGAATATTAATGGAGATACAGATTTTCATGACAGTCCACAAAGCCACAGGTGAATATTACTTATTTGAAATAATTTTACTACTTAAATTTTTACATGTGTTAATTACAAGAAAATTATTTTTTCCTTAATCTTATTAGTTAAGTAGACTGAGTCATAAGTGAAATTTCACATCAGTTATGGATTAGACATGAATATTATTTACTTTAATCAATCGCTGTTGTGTATGTAAGTTAAGAAGTAATGATAAGTTTTATACAAACCTTGAAGATTGACATGATTCATGTTTTAGTTGTAATGATAATAATATAGCAAAGCCACTCAGTTTACCCCTTTTGGACTAGAATCTTATAGCAATAAGGTGTTCTGTTCGTCGGAAATTTCAGCATTACTCAAACTTTATTTTTAATAATTAATAAGAGAAGTAATTGCCATACTAGTGGTAAAACTAGCTGAAATTTCCGACGAACAGAACATCTTATCGCTATAAGCTTCTAATCCGAAAGTGGTGAACTAAAAGCGGCTTTGCTATAGCATTTATTGCCCAACAGATTTTACAATCCCTTTACATGGCAATACATACATGTATGTTTACATTAAATCTAAAAGTAGACAAATAAAAACAGTTGTGTTCATTATAATATTGTTTATTGGCAAAAATAATTTATAATCGAAAATATTCTAATAGACCCATATTAAATTTGTTATGGGAATATTACTATTGAGAATAAAAATACTATTCTCTCCAGACAGTATTTTTATAAAGTGAAACAATACAATTAATTAGGTAACCATTTATTTTATAGTACTTAGTATATAATTGAATGGTGAATCAATATCACATTTAAATGCTGACCCCATTTCATACATTAAACCATAAAAGGAGTAACCTTGTTTAACTGTCACTATATAGGATTGAAGAATAAATTGTGAAGAAAATGTCAATGAGATACATGAGATCTAGAAATTAACTATTAAGAATAATATAAGTAGGATATGGGTTGAAAATGATCAGACTAAAGTAACTAAACTTTTGCCAAACACTGACTACAACTTAACTGCTATTTGTGCTTGAATCAATTGATGTTGTGCTGAGCAATATAACATATTTTGTGAAAAGCATTTTTCGAGGCACTTTTATTAGTACATCATTCATTATTTTTGTTATAATTAACAAAAGATACTTTGTAAATATGAAATGAAAAATTAAAATAAGAATTTTCAATAAAAATTCTAGGTAATTGCCCAATTCGTTTTAGTTGATGTGTTGCCTATCAAACCATGAAATCAAACTGTTGAAGAGAAGGTGTATGCTACAGTTGGTAAAAACTTTTGTTTATTGGAATACACTACAAAATTACTTTCAGATGTGCTAATGACTTGACCCCTATCTGGACAAGCAGGGTTCATTGGACCCAAAACATGTTAACTTGCAATTTTGTATTTTTCTGTTTGCTGATTTATTGACTATAATATGTACTAATTGCTGAAAAGCAACTAGTATTGAATCTGATATCAACATAATATCTTTACTGAATCGTAGTAAAAAGTATAAAATGCCTATATTTGTATCTTATAGCCCTGAAACCACTCCCGAAGCCGAAGTAAAATTAGATAATGGTTGCATTGATGAAATTGGTGGTGGAGAGCCTCCTCTTCCTGATAATTCTATGACAGAACAAATGTCTGAAGATGATTCACCACCTTCAAATTCCAACATTAATATGGAAAAAATAGAATTAGATCCAGCATTTGCAGAGTGTGAATTCGACGTTAAAATTGCAGATCTCGGTAACGCCTGTTGGGTCGACAAACATTTTACAGAAGATATTCAAACCAGGCAGTACAGATCTTTGGAAGTTTTATTAGGTGCAGGTGAGTACCTACCACATTTATTTTGTCTTAAGAAGGCTAAAAACATTTATTTTTATTTCATCAAGATATTTGGAAACATATAATTGTCAAATCTTAATTTCCAATATTTTTAAGTTGAAGTAGTAAAAGTACTTTTTCTGCAAAATAAACCTGTATGTTTTCCACCATATAATACAAAAAAATAGATCTATTTGTGACTTGAGTAAATAATGTATAATATTTTCAAAGGAGCAATAAAAAGTACTTCGATACTATGTATATAATAAAACATTTCATTTTGTAAATTTTTAACTAAACCATTCAATAAAACTTTTTATGAAGTGTATTTTCTCTTAGTTTGCATGTAAATTAGACTGTGAATCTAATAGGAGTTTCCCAGATTGAAAAATAATTTTCCTTTCTGTAGTGGAAACTTATTTTCAATATATTCATAGATAAAATAATATGATTCATTTTATTGACTCCACCCTTTTCTTTAGTCAAATAACTTATTGATTGTTGTGTTATGGATATTAAAACCATGGTAAAAGTCGAAATAATAAGTGTATCAGTGTGTTTCAGACGAATTTTTAGGTAATAAATTCTAGGTAATAAAAATAACCAAATAAATGTAAGTTAATAATATATAATAACAGCTCTACAGGCCATGAATGCCCAAGGCTTGGTTGGCTATTTTCCTCCATTCTTTTTTATTTTTTGCCACCTTTTCTCCTCTGCGTATGTTCAACAGCTCTAGATCCTTTTCTACTGCTTCTATCCACTTCTTTTTTGGTCTTCCTCTCTTTTACATCCAGTGCCTCTTCTAAGTACTTCTTTTGTAGCTCTGTTATTTGCAAGTCTCTCTATGCGACCTTATTATCGTCGATATCGGAGGACTTTCATATAATTCCATGAGCTCCTGATTTGTTCTTCTGATCTAGATTCCCATTTTATGTCTAAATCTACCAATTCACATTCATTGCTTGGAAGTTGTTCGTTTAGTTTGTTTATATATATTGTCCTGTTTAGCTCGTTTTTTATTTTTTCTCTTGAATACTTGATTTGTCTATTTTTGATAATTTTATTCATAGTAGGTTTACTTTCTTCTAAAGTTATTTTAACTAAAATATGATCCGATCCCGCTTCAGCGCCTCTTTGTTTTCTTACATTTTTATTTTTTTAATATGTTTGCCTTCTATAAGTACGAGATCTATTTGATTTTTAGTAATACCATCCGGAGATATTCATGTTTCCTTGTGAATGTCCTTGTGTTCAAAGTAAGTGATCACTATTTTCATCTGTCGTTCCGTTGCACATTTTATCAACTTGACTCCATTATTATTACTTATCGAGTGTTTACTGAAACATCCAATTATTGGTTTATATCTTTGTTCTTCGCCTATTTTTCCACTGCAGTCTCCTAACACTATTTTTAACTTATTGATTGTTGTGTTGTGGATATTAAATCCATGATAAAAGTCGAAATAATAAAAATAACAGTGCGTGTTTCAGACGCATTTTTAGGTAATAAATTCAAGATAATAAAAATAACCAAATAAATGGTAGTTGATAAACTCACTCTATATAACGAGTGACAATACAGGTATTTGTTTAAATAGTCAAGGTACAAGATTACGAGGGTTAATCACTATGTTTCACCCTCTGAACCACTTTCAATAAATGATGATGATTTTTGACTGAAATATCACTGGTAATCTGAAAAAAAATAGTTGATGTTCGTATAATAGGGATCTTAAATTTTTTTCTGTCGAAAAGGATTCAGTCTTACCTAGCGATTGTATTATTTCTGTAAAATGTTTATAAAACATTTCAAAGCACCTTTTATTAGCAGCAAAAGTAATTTATTAGAAATAAATATTTAGCTATAGGTACTAATAATATTTACCACACATATCCAACTTATTTTCAGTTTAGAGACAGATGTGTAAAAGCGATTTAAATAACTGGAAAAATCCTATGCCAAAAACCTACAGATATCATACTTTTTTAATATGTTTCAACTGTATTCCACCCACGTGAAATTGAAATTGCTAGTTTCTTTCGCCAATCCAAAATAAACATTTTTGTTTATTTAACATTAAAATTTGCAGTTTTACCTGTGCATTATATTTTATGTTACATTATAAAGTCTGGTCAAAAAATTTGGTTATTTGTAACCTTCAGAAATCAATGTTTGATTTGATACTTCATTTGACTCCACACCATTTCTATTGGGCTCAGTTCGCAGTGATGAGGCAGAAGTCTTGAGATGTGAACATCGACACAGTATTCTTCTTCACTATTTTTCAGCAATACACTCAATTTTGTATTTTGTAGTTTATTTTGAATGAAAACTTGAAAAAAAATCCCTGGCTCTATTGATTGATTTATAAAAAACATTACAGGCTACAATACCTCTGCAGACATCTGGAGTACTGCTTGTATGGCATTTGAATTGGCCACTGGTGATTACTTATTTGAACCCCACTCCGGTGAGGATTTTTGCAGGGACGAAGATCACTTAGCTCACATAATAGAATTATTAGGAACCATACCCAGGAAAATCGCGCAGAGTGGAAAAAATTCGAAACAATTCTTCAATAAAAAAAGCGAGCTGCGTCACATAACAAATTTGAAGCCTTGGGGTATGGAGGACGTTTTGATCGAAAAATACGATTGGAGCAGACAAGACGCTCAAGATTTCGCTGCTTTCCTCAAGCCCATGTTGGACTTCGATCCGAATAAACGCGTGACGGCCGCAGAATGTTTGAAACATCAATGGTTATTGCAACAGTGAGCGGTTTGCTCTCTAGGTGACTGATTTCGATTTATTTCTGCTTGTTTTTTGGCGTATAGTGCATTTTTTTTAGTAACGTTTCCAAAATTTATTTCTCGATGCATTATGTCCAAGATCTTATTAATTTATTGATCGGTTCGACTGGGCCTTCATTTGATGTACATAGCATTTGTAATAGAAAAATTGTGATGTATGTGTTTTATAGACAATATAAATGTCCTCCATAGGTTTCTGTTTTATTATGTTTTGTTGGTCAATGGTTAAATAGTGATACATTTAAAAAATATATTGAAAAGCAAAATGTTGCGGTTCACATTTTACACAGGATTACACAAACTGATCTTTAGTGAAAGTTTTTTGATAGTATCGACTGACTCTAATAGTATATAGGGCAAAAAATGTATCTTCACTACTATCTGAGACAGACACAACATTACTCATACCATCAATATATATATATACTAAACGAGTCCTAGCCCAGCGGAAATGCGCATGCCCTCTTGAAAAGCTCACCAAACCCATATTTAAATCCAATTATATTTAGGAGGTACATTTCTTTTGGTCCTTCTTTGGCACCATGTGATCCAGCATGTCCAATATTAATTTTCTTTCCATGGTGCACTCTCATTTCATGCTTTATTCTGTTAATTTTTTAACCTTTTCTTAAAAACTCATGAACAAAACATTTAAAATTTTGTTTATTTTTGATTTAGAAGAAATTAATTTTCAACCGATTAAAATGATTTTTTCGGCACATTGTAGGAAATTTATTGAAATTATCACAAGCATTTTGAATTTTTGTAACAATAAATTTGATAATTTATTATACCGGGTTGGATGAAACAATATTTATGTACCTTCGTACCTTCTACACACCCTGTACGGTAAACTGAAGGCTACAAATTTTTACTTGCAAAAGATTAGAAAGATTAATAAGAATTCTCGATATTTTGTTTTTTGATTCATTCCAATATCTTTCTCTTTACAAAAGATACAAATTTAGAATTGACGGTACAAAAATATTGTTTCATTCCACCCGGTATAATAAATTGTCAAATTTATTTTAATCGGTTACAAATTGAAAGATTTCTTCTAAATCGAAAATAAACAAAATTTTAAGTGTTGTATTCATTTTGTCCATGAGTTTATTTCAATTCAGATAAATGATTATTAAATTTTGTATCAAACAATTTTACCTAAAGACAATTTGTATGATTATACTTTTTGGCTTTGCTTTCAACAGATAGATAAAAATTTGGAATGTTATTATTTGAAATTCCTTTTTTATATTTAAATTTTTTCAATACCTGTTAAATTAGCTTTAAAATTGGCACTTTGTTACGTATTTTTTTATTATTAACTGTAATCATTAATATATAACAAAGTCCTGATAACTTTAAGAAAAATATTTTTTGAAACCGCAGTGTTATTTGATGTTCTGAAAATGGTTTTCATGACCATGACATTTAATGGTCCTTCGAGTCGGATATGGTTCAAAAACTCAAATAACCACTTTTACAAATTACTAGTGAATATGGTATATACAAATTTGGCCACTCATGTTTTTTAATTTTATATCCTGTAAACCCCTTGATAGTCGGATCAACAAGTGCCTTTCAGGTCAAACTTTCTTCTCCGCATCCAAAAAATATAAACGAAGTGTCATTCGATTCGGAATAGCGTTCAAATTTGAAAAAAGAATCAAAAAGAGGAGGAAATGTTCAATAAAAAAGATCCGACTCCCGGAACTCTATCTCTATTATTTATAATTTTAATTCAACGCCGAAAATAGGTCTCCGCGAGTCATTTTGGGTATGCGGGTGCTTGAAACGCACTTGTTGACCAGACAATGAATTATATTTTTTTGTCGGTTTAATCCAAAAGGAATGTATAAAAAATAATTTTTTATGCAGAGTCGTCTTCAACCTATTGTAGGCTCTGGGCTCATTCGGACAAGAGAGTCCCGATTTCTCCAGAGACCTATTTTGTTGTAAAAGGCAAGTAAAATTCTAGATTTACTAGACTTTTTTACAATCATGCAACCGTGCAAAAGCTGTTTAGCAGGCATATATTCTACTCTGTAATTTTTATCGTTGAATTTTTAAAAATAAATATATTTATCAGTTATCGCAGCCCCAATATTTTTGTCCACTTGGAGTTATGTATAACAATTGTTTGAGTTTTTAAAACAGTTGCAATTTTTTGGCTTGCAATAATATCCGGTACTGTCATACAGGGTGCTCCAAAAATTATTGGCAAAGTCGAAGTTATTTGTATTTTCCGGCTTTAAAGGTAAGAATTTTTTTTTACTTTTCTACCTTGTACTCTGTATTTTATACTTATGTTTTGTGATGCGTCGAATTCGATTTATCTTTATTTTTAAATACCGTATTAAATATTGTGAAAAACGAGGTTGCTTTTAACTTTCGCCTTTGGTCTTTGGGACAACCTGTATATATTTATTTTTATCCAATTATAGTACGAATAAAAGGCGAAGAGTTGTATAATGTCAAGCAAACATGTTTTATATTTTCACTCATAATTTTTGGCGTTACTCTTTGTCGTGTAAATCGGCACTTGATAAACAAAATATTTTTGATAAGAATTTTATTAAAACAGTCTACATTGATACGAGTCTTTTAAAAGAAGCCCCTCACTTTCCGCATTTAAATGGTTTATGTTTATATATAAATTTAATCAATAACTGTTATACAATCGAATCCATAATAGTTATATTCAGTGGCAGTTGCCGTCTTTAAAAGAGGGTACTTGAAAGTCTTTCAACGTCTACTTTGTGTAAAATGTACTCCAGTTGCTTGGACAATTAAATTCGTTGATCTTTTTCAATTCCTTATTCCCCCGCTTTTCTCCAAAATTCCTTTTCGTGTCTACCAGGTAGATTTTGTTTATCAATATATTTTTCCTGCAGATTTTCCCGGATCTACATGCATCTGTCGCATACCAAATTTTGACCACCATCTGCCTTCATCTTTCGATTCACCCTCTTCAATTGTTCTCTTTCATAATATTTCTAATTCCTTTATTTCATGAGGTTTTGAGCCTTCCTCATTTTCTTCTATGCTCTTGCTCTTTTTGACAATCTCTGATCATGCCCATACCATATGAGTTGTCTACTTTCAATTCGATTGGTTTTCATATCCTGCAGACCCCCCCCCCCCTAATAACTGCTTCACATCTATCTTCATCACTTTTTGACAAGAACACACGCCCACCTGTTTTGGTAGAGGGGACTGATCGAACAATTATTCTCTCTCTTTCAAGTAGTGTTGTTCATATTATCCTTGTCATACTTGTGTAAATCGTATGTCGAGTTAAGATTTTTCGCAATCTGTATATTTGCGACAGTGACAATGACGAACCGCCACTGATTTTTCATATGATGATTTTTCGTTGCCATCACATGTCTAGGAACCGTGAACTGGTACGCAATGAATATAAATAATTCCGAAGGAATGAGGGAGTTTATATATAATAAGTTCATGCTTGCACATAATTTTTTCGAATTGGACTGGATTGAAGTGTTTATATACCTGCTACAACATAAATTCTAGTACAAGTTATAGTCGAAATTTGTCGTTGCCAAGCGGTTAAAATATTATGAAAATCTACTAAATGTCAAATAAACGGTATCTAATATTACTCTTTTTTTTATTCGGTTGTAAATAATATTACGAATAGCAGATGTATTAACTAGTTAAGTATTTTTAGCAGTTTTAGTTGGAGGCGACATTAAATTAAATTACTGCAGCGGCTAAAACTCGCAACAGAATCGGAAATTCAAATGAACAAAATAAAATACGTAGAAGATGTGCTCAATAACTATAGAAAAGTCAAAATTGGGAAAAAATCTAGTTTAGTGAACCAACGCGGATTTTGATGAAATATTTTTTTTTAATTAATTCGAGGTCTCTGAACACGAAAATGAAAAAAGAAATCGGCGCTCTCTTACCAAAAACGAGTTATGAATTTTTGAAGATGAGGACAGATCAGCACTGCACTGGTTTTAATGTCATATTATAACTGCTTTAAAATGATGCATTATAACTTGTACACAATATTAAATACACTAAAATTACTTTTTAAGATATTCCTCTCACACACACATTTAAAAAACACTGATATTGATATTCATTTCTTGTAAATTCTTTTTTAATTCCACAATTATTATATATTTTGACATTTTCATATAACATGACGGACATATAAGTTTTGGTCTGTTTCTTCTTAGTCGTACAACTTGTACCTAATAGCATATTCAGCCATTAGAGATATTTAGCCACTTGAATTAGTTGCTGAATATTTTCGATTTCATGATCGTGACATAGAAGATATAAACAAGATGAACATCATGAACATACACCTATTTTTCCGATAGCTAGCGCCGTATTACAGCTGAATCATTTTTTTTTTCAAATTTTGAGAGATGTTGATTTTAGGAAGATGGTTAGTTTTGAGATAAGTTTGATTGATACTTATCATTTATTTGAAGGCTAATGAACCATTCAATTTGATCATTGAGGATGCTGAACAATTTTTTTTCTCTGAATTGCACTCATCAATTAATTCTTTAAAAAAATCACCTCCTCAGTTGTTCGGCCTCTATAAACACTGCCGACAACGAAAATAGTTGCTGCAGGTGTAATTCCAAATCAAATTTTGAACATACTGCTAATATTATAAGACTTTGGTTATCAGAAGCTGCTTCCCCTTTTTAGAAAATTTGAAAATTCTACTAATATCGCTTCCCGACCAACTAACACAGATCAAAGTGGAATCGCAATCGCTTCTTATCATCTTGATACATTTATTAGATTGGATTTCCGTTTGAAATAATGAAGTAGATTGATTATCGCGAGCGAAGCGAGTGCGCCGGATCGACGTTTCGCAATTCGCGCGCGCGAATTGCGAAACGTCGATCCGGCGCGCCTTTTTCACAGTATTTTGATGGCTGTTCATTCAATTTTTCCATAACTGATTTCAGTTAAACGAAAGTTGAGCCAAATACAGCGCAAGCTATCGGAAAAATAGGTGTATGTTCATGATGTTCATCTTGTTTATATCTTCTATGTCACGATCATGAAATCGAAAATATTCAGCAACTAATGCAAGTGGCTAAATATCTAATGGCTGAATATGCTATTAGGTACAAGTTGTGCGACTAAGCGGAAACAGACCAAAACTTATATGTCAGTCATGTTACATGAAAATGTCAAAAGATATAATAATTGTGGAATTAAAAAACGAATTTGCAAGAAATGAATATCAATATCAGTGTTTTTTAAATGTGTGTGTGAGAGGAATATCGTAAAAAGTAATTATAGTGTAATTAACATTGTGTAGACTTTATAATGCATCATTTAAATCAGTTGTTATATGACAATAAAACCAGTGCAGTGCTGATCTGAACTCATCTTCAAAAATTCATAACTCGTTTTTGGTAAGAGAGCGCCGATTTCTTTTTTCATTTTCGTGTTCAGCGACCTCGAATTAATTTAAAAAAAAATATTTCGTCAAAATCCGCGTTGGTTCACTAAACTAGACTTTACCTAAATGTCAAATAAACGTTATCTAATATTACTCTTTTTTTTATTCGGTTGTAAATAATATTACGAATAGCAGATGTATTAACTAGTTAAGTATTTTTAGCAGTTTTAGTTGGAGGCGACACTAAATTAAATTACTGCAGGGGCTAAAACTCGCAACAGAATCGGAAATTTAAATGAACAAAATAAAATACGTAGAAGATGTGCTCAATAACTATAGAAAAGTCAAAATTGTATACTACCTATATGCGATAATAGCGCGTATTATTTCCAACAAAAGAAATTTAAGCAATGTCGACGCAGACAGCGGTTAGTTTGATTTTAATATTTAATCAACCAAGTTGTATTTAGTATGAAATGCAATACAAAACGTTTCTTTAAATACCACCTACATTTATTAGGTTTTAAGTGACAGAACATTCTGATGATTGACAGTTGATTGAAGCAGCAAACGAACAACTGTACGGACGTACATTACTATAGGGCATGTCCATCAACTGACAAGTTGACACTAATGACAGTCGTCCTGAGGATAAACAATTATTTTGATAGATTTGTAATTTGGTTGTTTTGTTTTGAATTAATGATCTTTTTTATTATAAACAGTCAGATATAGCTTTTAAAATACCTAAGCAATTAAAACAATGTCGAAGAAAGCACCGAATCAAAATTAAATGAACTCCAATCACGATAAAAATAAATATAGGTGTTGTGTAAAGAACGCTTGTTTATCATCAGGGCGACTGTCACATATTACGTCACGTCACTATAGAGATTGCAACTTAATATTTCATTATACAATGTTTTTATTAAAATGCGTACCAATATAAATAATAAGCTTTAAACTGTTATTATTTAATAATTTGATTCGCTTAACAATGTTTTCAAATGATTTATAGGTTTGACTAAAATGGAACTGAGGTGTTGCCATGTTATTTTTAATTTATACTATAGATGTAAGTTATAAAATTGTATAAAAGAGATGTGTTATAGAAGTAAATATGGTATTATGGGAAGTATAATGTAATGCCTCATGTTTTATATTTAATCCATTATACTTTGTACATATTTTCATGTGGCACATTTAAATAACATTGAAAAGTACCAACTTTTAGTTCTGTAATGGCTGTGAATGAATTAATAGTAAGTTTTAAGCAATTTCTAGTGAGATTACATAGTTCTATATTATATTGACATGGTATACACTGCTTCTAGAAAAGTTATATTGAAATGAAAAATATATGAAAATGCCTAAAAATTAACACTAAAATTATTACTATTTTTAGTACTGTCACATTTCTTGGAGTAGTGTATAAGTTTACTAAATTCAAAACTATTACATATTCTCTATAACAAACAAAACTATGTTTGCTGTTTCCTGAATAGTAAGAAATTTTTGGCAACACCGACAAAAGACACGCTTCCAATACTATGAAATGTTTAGGAATTGGTTTAATAAATACTCGCATTTCATTGTCAATTATTTATATCTGTCATATATATAACTTATTTTATTACCAAACATTTCTGGTATAAACAATATAAGCTCGTGTATATGTACAACAGCTAACTTTTCAGCTTGATGGATTTGACAGTTTGGCACTGTCTACTCACAATGAATTAGACAACTTGCCTAACCGGTGCATGCCACTCCACACTCACCAAGATTGTAGCTTGAACTTTAAAAGAAATTAGAAAACTATTTTTAAACATTTGGATCTTCAACTTTACTGTATTAACATAGTTTGTCTTAACCAGTAAAAGTGTCAACTGTCAACCATCGCAATAGAAGAGTTCTATATAAGGTCAACGTAGCCAACGAAATAAAGTGAAATGATCAAATGACATATATGGCCTATTAACTTAATTTTTCAGATATTAACAATGTTTTATGCAATATATCTTGTACCCGAATGATAAAAAGCTCGTTTTAATTTAGGGTGTTTTGCTTTTTAATGCTTACCACAAATGTCACAGGTAACTGTCAACATTGTCAGTGCAAGCAACATAGGCGTAGTTTTAGCTTGGTATTTGTTTTGTGTGTTTTAAATTTACAATACACTGGAAATACATACAGTCGACTCTCGATAAGTTGAAGCTCAAGGGACCAGAAAAAATTTCAAATTACCAAGAGTTCAAAATAAGAGTTTGGTCAAGATTCGACATTTATTGTTTTAAAAATTCATACAATTATTCACAAATAATTATTTTTTACTGAAAAGTAGTCCGTAATTTTCTGTTGAGTGAGCAACTTCAACGTTTGAAGGAAGACTGGAATGCGAACTGCAAACTCGCTCATGAATCGATAGGTGCATATGTATAAACAAACGACTTATGACACTATGACACATATAACATACTGATGACAACAAACGCTTCAAGTTATAGAGAGTATGGAAGCCCGGACTTCAAATTATTGTAAGATACTATTCCTTCAACTTCAAATTACCGAGGGGACGAATTAATATTGATTTTATTCAATTTATCGAGTATTTTTCAAGGGACCGGGAAAAAAATTTAAATTATCGAGAGATTCAAATTAACGAGTGTCAAATTATCGAGAGATTCAAATTAACGAGTGTCAAATTATCGAGAGTCGAATATATATACAAACGGATAAAGTTTATGAAAATAATACCACGCTAAGAAGCCAATGTTATGACGTTGACTTTGAGAGTTAACAGACATTTGCCGTAATCCTTAAGAAGCAAAATTCCCTAACTTAAAACCAGCTTTTTATCTTTTGGCTACAATATGTATTATATAAAACATGAGTATATCTGAAAGAAACAAAAAGTAATTTAAATGGTGACCCCCATTTCTTATGTCATTTCGATAATTTTAATTTATTGTGTTGGCTTCATTGACCTTATATAGAACTCTTCTATTGCATAAGAACATTTACAATTGCTTCTAAAAACTTTAAAACTTGTATTGTCCCTCATGTTTATTATAAATGTAACTCTATTACCCATATAGAATAGGATATAAGAAGAAAAACCAATACCTAACACAAAGTTTATCAGTTCCATCTACCAATTAACACCCTCAGTCACTTCTTCATAATATTTTTGTTTATTTTGGTCTTGATGTTATTGTTTTTAACCTGCTTTTGGTGGAATTGAGATCAACATCTAGGCTTTTAGGGATACTTTTCAATTAAAAAATATTTTCACTACAGATAAGACTTCAACGCATCTATATCTACCGATCCAGTCCAATGCTCTAAGCTTTATTTATACAAGTAGTATAAAAAGTTTAATAAGCAATATTCAAATAGATAAGAGTGGTTTACACAATTCAGCAGAGCGATAATTTTGCCTTAAATTGTAAGTAGCTCATAAGAAATGTCTCCAAGGTTTGTTCAAATCAAGCTTTCAGCAGTTTCTTGTATAAAATCTAAACATATTAAAAATGAGTAATTTATAGTCCCAATTATGTAATCGACTATAATATTTACTATTAAAATTAATTTCAGTCATCAATTGTCAATTTGACGGTAGCAAACAATTCTTTTCATGGTGTGAATGACATCAAAGGTTCTTAATTCTTTGATTATGCTTGCCATGATCTGATAATCTATAAGAATAAAGTATTACTTAGAAGGAAAAACAGAAGAGTATTTTTGAGAAACGTACATGATTCCATGGACGTCTCAGGACAGTTCCGATCTCATTTAAACTAAGAAACAGGATGTTACTTTAACTTCACTTGAGTCACAGTCTTACAATTAAGCATGCGTTTTGGACAAACGTATTTTTTCAGTTATTCTGTTGGAATCAGTGGAGCTCATTAACCAAAAGGTTATTTTAGGGCTGGCTGTAACGTTTCGGTCATACCTCAGTTTTCTGAAAAGCATTTCATATTGAGATTAATGTATTTGCCTTTTCTAACACGCTTTAATATTTTACTTTAAATTAATGTAGGGCCAATTCGATAAGAAGTGGTTAAAAATTAACGACACGCAGTTATATTTGACGAAGTTTCCGCTATTAGAAATGTTTTAATCCATACATAAAGCGATTTTTGGCGAGTTACTGGGTATAACCCAGCGGTTATGTGCTGTAATAAGCGGTTATTCACTCACTAAAATGAAGCGGTTACGATAATTAGTTTTAATGTCATCATCTATTTCAAGAAGAGTTTCTAATCCTTTATAATTCAAACATTCAACATTCGTATTTTCTTCGGCTCCATTATAATATCCACATATGAAAAAACCGAAAACTTGAGATAATAAAATAGCAATTTACAATTAACGACGACTGTACTCAAATCAACAAAACCTCACAAACAAGAGTGGGGGCTAGAACTACTGCCAGTTACCCACCAGTAACTCGCTAAAAATCGGCTAAAGTCAAGATTGGGATTTATATTTTAACAAGTTTAGTATCGTGTTAAATCAAGAGTTTTCCGTTGATATTTTAAAGCTTATCATGTAAAATGGAGTAAGCAGATTGTCTCATTTTTAACCAAGCTTTAAAATTTAACAGCTGCTTACAGAATTACTCCTATTATCTGTTATAGTGGCTAAAACATTACTTTAGCTTCTGCTTTTAAAATGAGTGGAACTAATTATTCAACAAGCATATAATGATAGCTATTATTCTCGATAGTGCGTGAATAATAGCCTTTATATGCGAGTAGTATACTATATTTTGTCCACGACTATTAATTACTTGTTTATATAAATGAGTTAATTTTTTTCTCTCTTCTCCAATTTGGGAAGGGCTTTCATTTATAATTTGTTTTCTGGCAATAAATTTATTGATACTATTTATTCTGCTTCTCTTATTTTTGGCGGGGTGACATTAATTTCACTGTCTGATGCGCTTTCCCTATTATATTTTCTAGTAATTTCAATGTAAATTCAGTATAATGATAAAAATTTTTGCAATTAGCTATAAATGATTTAAAACGTCATTTTTTTAGTTTTGACATATGTACATCATACGCTTCATATGCAACAGCTTGGTTGATCAATTATTATCTTCGTAGCGGAGTGGTTTAGAGCTCTGGCTGCGTACATGAAGGGATTGTTGGCGTAGGGTCAGAATCCTGGACGCGGTAATAATTTGCATTTGTTATATTGTGACACGTAAAAAGTAAACATTATCAAATAGTTGTGGACAAAAGCTTTTTAAGCATATTTTATAAAAACTAGATAATTGTACTCATAACCGCCGGCTTGTTAAAGGCATACTGTTACAAAAGTGCCTATTATATAATCAGCTAAGTTCCTATAATATTGATTAGTAGTTTAAGTATATTTGCCGATGCTTAAAATTTGACTGAATTTGGAATAATCACTGATGAAATCTGGAAAAAGTTTAAGGCTTGCAACATTTTTTTTATGTAAACTAAAAGTTTTTTGTGAACAATATCTTTAGGATTACTTTTAGGTGTAAATATACAGGGTATTAAACTAAAAATGTCCATTTGTGGTATCATGCCGATACTATTAAAGAGTTCTGTATTAAAAAGGTGCTAAATTGGTTGAACTTATGTAGTTTATTGAAGAATTTCTATTAATATCAATTTTCATTTGGAATGATGCCCCATTTTAATATAGATCGTCAAAAGTATATAGAAATTCAGAAAATGTAAAATATATATGATAGTTATTTAAATTGCCTTTATTTTTATTTAATTTAACTGTCCTTGTCTAAAATGTATTGCTTTCTGTGGTATGTCTTGATGTAAACAAAATTATAAAATTTCTAAGTTGCATAAATGTCAGCTAAATCAAATTATTGTTACTATGATATTAAATTTACTATTTTTTTATTGAAAATTATTCAAAAAATCTTCCGAATTGATCTTCCAAAAAAAACTTAAATGGACCATAAATATTACTATTTAACCATTTCCCATAGATGTTACAGCTTTGAAAACATGTTGGTAGGAATATCTGTGAAAAATTTTGTAGAGGGGGAACAATTATAAATCAGTTTACTGTAGATAATGGTCGCGTTCATCCCAACAAAGTTGACAAGGTAGCGATTTTTAGAGTGATCCATCGTTTCTTAATTCTGCTAATCTTGATACAACAACATTTCCCAATTTTATTTGATATATTACTTCAATAATAATTACTTTCGATTTCAATTTAGTTTAATAGTTTCTACTGGTTTTCATACAATTTCAGGATACAAATGTCTAAAATTTGAAACAAAAATATGTTATGTCATTTTGTATGTTCATTAACATGATATTTGACATAAATGACAGTTAATGCATCATTTATCGGTTGCGTAGCGAGAAAATTGACAAAAAACGTGTTTAGCAGGAAATTGGTGATCGCTCCGGTAACGGCTACGTTGGGTGAACGCGACCAATAGCGGCGATTCCAGAAAATCTTAAATCATTGAAAATAGGAAGAAGAAATTATGTTTTCCTGAACTGGTTATGTTTAAAGCATAAGAAATCGTTGAAATTTCATAGTATTAAGTTATAAACTTTGTATACTGACAGTGGTATCAGAAATGATGTATAATTTGTGTAAAAGAATATACGTATATAATTTGTCATCTCATATTTTTATAAAAAGTTAATATTTTTAAACAGTATGATATTCTGATTTCGCCTCTTGGTCTACTGAATTTTAGTTATAGAAATATTAGACGCAGTGACGAGTGTCATAAAATTCCATACTAGAAGCACCAATATTTATATGAAAAACCTATTGGAATTATATACAATATACAATGTACATTGAATCTCTGAATAATTATAAACGAATTCTTACAAACTCTTGTTTTATTTCATTTTTCATCTTTATCCACTAGAAGAGATCCCAGAAGTCTTCTTTAATAATTTCTCAAACAACTCTTACAATAAACATTCTAATCTAAGCTTCTTAAACTGTACGTTCACTGTCCAAACAGGATTCATAAAAATTGAAAAAGAGTCAATCTTTTTGAGAAAACATTAAAGGCTGCTTGACATGGAGCAATACAATTTGCAAGAAATTGCGGCAAGTTCTTGCAAGGTCAGTATATTGCAAATGATGAATCGTGCATGCTGTTCTGTTTGACATCATGCAATTCTCTTGTCATTGCAATATTGCTGTCAACACAACCAAGAGAAGAAAGAAAAAAGTAGACATTAACTAAAAAAATCATGTATTCAAACATACTACGTGAAGTTATTTTATTATTATTTAAAATGAAGATAGCGAAAGTGAGAAAACTCAGAAAAAAAACTAAGTGAATCACTGCCGATTATCAAATCACAAATGACAAAACGTCAGTCGCCACAATCAGCTAATAGGTATCATTTGATAGAGGAGTTCAGTCTAGGGTCAGTGTTGCCAACAAAAAGTGGTTTTTCTGACAAGAATGACAGTTAATGTGTACCATTCAAAACATAAGATTTTTGCAGGTTTTTTTAACATTGCGACAAACTATTCTATATTGCTTTATTAAGACAATGAATACACCCCCGAAGCGTAAATCTCAAAATTTAAAATGACGTTTTCGCTGAATAATCAACGCATCGATGGCCAATAATTCTAGAAACTTTTGGCACGTCACCATTTCATTTCTATCACTATTTATGTTTATTGATATTCGTGTAATCGTTAATGTTTATTTTCCATATTTTGTGTTGTGCATTAGACTTTTGTAGTAGTTCTATCGACTATCAAATCAACAAAAGCAAATAAAATTCATAACTGACATAAATAGTGACAGAATGTCAGAAATAAAATGGTGACATGCCAAAAGTTCCTAGAGTTATTGGCCACCGATGCTTTGATTATTCAGCTAAAATGTCATTTAAAATTTTAAGATTTACGCTTCGGGGGTGTATTCATTGTTTTAATAAAGCAATATAGATGTTCGCGATGATGAAAAACCTTCAAAAATCTTGTGTTTTGAATGGTAGACATTAACTGTCATTCTTGTCAGAAAAACCTTTTTTGTTGGCCACACTGACCTTAGACTGAACTCCTCTATTATACTATAGGGCCGTTCGGCAATTAGCTCCGAAATGGAGATGGAAAGGAGTGGAACAGAAGCGAATTTCTCGTAGAGTAAAAGGATCATTTGTTACCGAACTCTCAAACTGTCAAACGAGGGACATCTATCAAAAGTCAAATTCAAACAAAAATCATTCGTTGTAATATTTTGGTGGTTATTTATAAAATATGAATAATTATTATATACTTCGCGATTGTAAACTATGTAACCTAAAATACATAAGAATTTTATTTTTTGGCCGGTAATTGAAATTCGTAAAGAGGGGTTTTTTGGGCCGAAAAATTGACTGGCACAATCAGTTTTTTGATAAAATCATTATTTCGCCTTCAAATAGAGTCATGAAATTCACCAATCGATAGAGGGGAAAATTTTACATATTTTAGTGAATTTTGAGTCGATATTTCCAAGAATTAAGGGAGTTAGAAAAAAGCAATTTGTTTCTCAAAATATTTCCCCTTTGTTCTAAATTTTCGACAAAAAAATTATAAAAAATGCTAAAAATTCGTAAAGAGGGGTTTTTTTGGCCAAAAAATCGACTGGCACAATCAGTTTTGTGATAAAATCATTATTTCGCCTTCAAATACAGTCATGAAATTTTCGAAAATCCACTTTTCAAAACAAAAAATACTCATAACTCGACTAATAGGAAAGATAGAACGTTCTAGTCTTCACCAATCGATAGAGGGGACAATTTTACATATTTTATTGAATTTTGAGTCGATAGTGCCAAGGATTGAGGGAGTTAGAAAAAAGCAATTTGTTTCTCAAAATATTTCCATAGCTA
This sequence comes from Lochmaea crataegi, assembly GCA_947563755.1. NCBI lineage: Eukaryota > Metazoa > Arthropoda > Insecta > Coleoptera > Chrysomelidae > Lochmaea > Lochmaea crataegi. Next base: position 10,191,148 of record OX387427.1, read on the forward strand.
CCTTTGTTCTAAATTTTCGACAAAAAAATTATAAAAAATGCTAAAAATTCGTAAAGAGGGGTTTCTTTGGCCAAAAAATCGACTGGCACAATCAGTTTTGTGATAAAATCATTATTTCGTCTTCAAATACAGTCATGAAATTTTCGAAAATCCACTTTTCAAAACAAAAAATACTCATAACTCGACAAATAGGAAAGATAGAACGTTCTAGTCTTGACCAATCGATAGAGGGGACAATTTTACATATTTTAGTGAATTTTGAGTCGATATTTCCAAGAATTAAGGGAGTTAGAAAAAAGCAATTTGTTTCTCAAAATATTTCCCCTTTGTTCTAAATTTTCGACAAAAAAATTATAAAAAATGCTAAAAATTCGTAAAGAGGGGTTTTTTTGGCCAAAAAATCGACTGGCACAATCAGTTTTGTGATAAAATCATTATTTCGCCTTCAAATGGAGTCATGAAATTTTCGAAAATCCACTTTTCAAAACAAAAAATATTCATAACTCGACTAATAGGAAAGATAGAACGTTCTAGTCTTCACCAATCGATAGAGGGGACAATTTTACATATTTTAGTGAATTTTGAGTCTATATTTCCAAGGATTATGGGAGTTAGAAAAAATCAATTTGTATCGCAAAATATTTCCATAGCTACCCCCTTTGTTCTAAATTTTCGACAAAAAAATTATAAAAAATGCTAAAAATTCGTAAAGAGGGGTTTTTTTGGCCAAAAAATTGACTGGCACAATCAGTTTTGTGATAAATTCATTATTTCGCCTTCAAATAGAGTCATGAAATTTTCGAAAATCCACTTTTCAAAACAAAAAATACTCATAACTCGACAAATAGGAAAGATAGAACGTTCTAGTCTTGACCAATCGATAGAGGGGACAATTTTACATCTTTTGGTGAATTTTAAGTCCATATTTCCAAGGATTATGGGAGTTAGAAAAAATCAATTTGTATCGCAAAATATTTCCATAGCTACCCCCTTTGTTCTAAATTTTCGACAAAAAAATTATAAAAAATGCTAAAAATTCGTGAAGAGGGGTCAAAAAATCGACTGGCACAATCAGTTTTGTGATAAAATCATTATTTCGCCTTCAAATGGAGTCATGAAATTTTCGAAAATCCACTTTTCAAAACAAAAAATACTCATAACTCGACAAATAGGAAAGATAGAACGTTCTAGTCTTGACCAATCGATAGAGGGGACAATTTTACATATTTTAGTGAATTTTGAGTCCATATTTGCAAGGATTAAGGGAGTTAGAAAAAATCAATTTGTATCGCAAAATATTTCCATAGCTACACCCTTTGTTCTAAATTTTCGACAAAAAAATTATAAAAAATGCTGAAAATTCGTAAAGAGGGGTTTCTTTGGCCTAAAAATCGACTGGCACAATCAGTTTTGTGATAAAATCATTATTTCGCCTTCAAATGGAGTCATGAAAATTTCGAAAATCCACTTTTCAAAACAAAAAATACTCATAACTCGACTAATAGGAAAGATAGAACGTTCTAGTCTTGACCAATCGATAGAGGGGACAATTTTACATATTTTAGTGAATTTTGAGTCCATATTTGCAAGGATTAAGGGAGTTAGAAAAAATCAATTTGTATCGCAAAATATTTCCATAGCTACCCCCTTTGTTCTAAATTTTCGACAAAAAAATTATAAAAAATGCTAAAAATTCGTAGAGAGGGGTTTTTTTGGCCAAAAAATCGACTGGCACAATCAGTTTTGTGATAAATTCATTATTTCGCCTTCAAATAGAGTCATGAAATTTTCGAAAATCCACTTTTCAAAACAAAAAATACTCATAACTCGACAAATAGGAAAGATAGAACGTTCAAGTCTTGACCAATCGATAGAGGGGACAATTTTACATCTCTTGGTGAATTTTGAGTCCATATTTCCAAGGATTATGGGAGTTAGAAAAAATCAATTTGTATCGCAAAATATTTCCATAGCTACCCCCTTTGTTCTAAATTTTCGACAAAAAAATTATAAAAAATGCTAAAAATTCGTAAAGAGGGGTTTTTTTGGCCAAAAAATTGACTGGCACAATCAGTTTTGTGATAAAATCATTATTTCGCCTTCAAATAGAGTCATGAAATTTTCGAAAATCCACTTTTCAAAACAAAATATACTCATAACTCGACAAATAGGAAAGATAGAACGTTCTAGTCTTGACCAATCGATAGAGGGGACAATTTTACATCTTTTGGTGTATTTTGAGTCCATATTTCCAAGGATTATGGGAGTTAGAAAAAATCAATTTGTATCGCAAAATATTTCCATAGCTACCCCCTTTGTTCTAAATTTTCGACAAAAAAATTATAAAAAATGCTAAAAATTCGTAAAGAGGGGTTTTTTTGGCCAAAAAATCGACTGGCACAATCAGTTTTGTGATAAAATCATTATTTCGCCTTCAAATGGAGTCATGAAATTTTCGAAAATCCACTTTTCAAAACAAAAAATATTCATAACTCGACTAATAGGAAAGATAGAACGTTCTAGTCTTCACCAATCGATAGAGGGGACAATTTTACATATTTTAGTGAATTTTGAGTCTATATTTCCAAGGATTATGGGAGTTAGAAAAAATCAATTTGTATCGCAAAATATTTCCATAGCTACCCCCTTTGTTCTAAATTTTCGACAAAAAAATTATAAAAAATGCTAAAAATTCGTGAAGAGGGGTCAAAAAATCGACTGACACAATCAGTTTTGTGATAAAATCATTATTTCGCCTTCAAATGGAGTCATGAAATTTTCGAAAATCCACTTTTCAAAACAAAAAATACTCATAACTCGACAAATAGGAAAGATAGAACGTTCTAGTCTTGACCAATCGATAGAGGGGACAATTTTACATATTTTAGTGAATTTTGAGTCCATATTTGCAAGGATTAAGGGAGTTAGAAAAAATCAATTTGTATCGCAAAATATTTCCATAGCTACACCCTTTGTTCTAAATTTTCGACAAAAAAATTATAAAAAATGCTGAAAATTCGTAAAGAGGGGTTTCTTTGGCCTAAAAATCGACTGGCACAATCAGTTTTGTGATAAAATCATTATTTCGCCTTCAAATGGAGTCATGAAAATTTCGAAAATCCACTTTTCAAAACAAAAAATACTCATAACTCGACTAATAGGAAAGATAGAACGTTCTAGTCTTGACCAATCGATAGAGGGGACAATTTTACATCTTTTGGTGAATTTTGAGTCCATATTTCCAAGGATTAAGGGAGTTAGAAAAAATCAATTTGTATCGCAAAATATTTCCATAGCTACCCCCTTTGTTCTAAATTTTCGACAAAAAAATTATAAAAAATGCTAAAAATTCGTGAAGAGGGGTCAAAAAATCGACTGACACAATCAGTTTTGTGATAAAATCATTATTTCGCCTTCAAATGGAGTCATGAAATTTTCGAAAATCCACTTTTCAAAACAAAAAATACTCATAACTCGACAAATAGGAAAGATAGAACGTTCTAGTCTTGACCAATCGATAGAGGGGACAATTTTACATATTTTAGTGAATTTTGAGTCCATATTTGCAAGGATTAAGGGAGTTAGAAAAAATCAATTTGTATCGCAAAATATTTCCATAGCTACACCCTTTGTTCTAAATTTTCGACAAAAAAATTATAAAAAATGCTGAAAATTCGTAAAGAGGGGTTTCTTTGGCCTAAAAATCGACTGGCACAATCAGTTTTGTGATAAAATCATTATTTCGCCTTCAAATGGAGTCATGAAAATTTCGAAAATCCACTTTTCAAAACAAAAAATACTCATAACTCGACTAATAGGAAAGATAGAACGTTCTAGTCTTGACCAATCGATAGAGGGGACAATTTTACATATTTTAGTGAATTTTGAGTCCATATTTGCAAGGATTAAGGGAGTTAGAAAAAATCAATTTGTATCGCAAAATATTTCCATAGCTACCCCCTTTGTTCTAAATTTTCGACAAAAAAATTATAAAAAATGCTAAAAATTCGTAGAGAGGGGTTTTTTTGGCCAAAAAATCGACTGGCACAATCAGTTTTGTGATAAATTCATTATTTCGCCTTCAAATAGAGTCATGAAATTTTCGAAAATCCACTTTTCAAAACAAAAAATACTCATAACTCGACAAATAGGAAAGATAGAACGTTCAAGTCTTGACCAATCGATAGAGGGGACAATTTTACATCTCTTGGTGAATTTTGAGTCCATATTTCCAAGGATTATGGGAGTTAGAAAAAATCAATTTGTATCGCAAAATATTTCCATAGCTACCCCCTTTGTTCTAAATTTTCGACAAAAAAATTATAAAAAATGCTAAAAATTCGTAAAGAGGGGTTTTTTTGGCCAAAAAATTGACTGGCACAATCAGTTTTGTGATAAAATCATTATTTCGCCTTCAAATAGAGTCATGAAATTTTCGAAAATCCACTTTTCAAAACAAAATATACTCATAACTCGACAAATAGGAAAGATAGAACGTTCTAGTCTTGACCAATCGATAGAGGGGACAATTTTACATCTTTTGGTGTATTTTGAGTCCATATTTCCAAGGATTATGGGAGTTAGAAAAAATCAATTTGTATCGCAAAATATTTCCATAGCTACCCCCTTTGTTCTAAATTTTCGACAAAAAAATTATAAAAAATGCTAAAAATTCGTAAAGAGGGGTTTTTTTGGCCAAAAAATCGACTGGCACAATCAGTTTTGTGATAAAATCATTATTTCGCCTTCAAATGGAGTCATGAAATTTTCGAAAATCCACTTTTCAAAACAAAAAATATTCATAACTCGACTAATAGGAAAGATAGAACGTTCTAGTCTTCACCAATCGATAGAGGGGACAATTTTACATATTTTAGTGAATTTTGAGTCTATATTTCCAAGGATTATGGGAGTTAGAAAAAATCAATTTGTATCGCAAAATATTTCCATAGCTACCCCCTTTGTTCTAAATTTTCGACAAAAAAATTATAAAAAATGCTAAAAATTCTTAAAGAGGGGTTTTTTTGGCCAAAAAATTGACTGGCACAATCAGTTTTGTGATAAATTCATTATTTCGCCTTCAAATAGAGTCATGAAATTTTCGAAAATCCACTTTTCAAAACAAAAAATACTCATAACTCGACAAATAGGAAAGATAGAACGTTCTAGTCTTGACCAATCGATAGAGGGGACAATTTTACATCTTTTGGTGAATTTTAAGTCCATATTTCCAAGGATTTTGGGAGTTAGAAAAAATCAATTTGTATCGCAAAATATTTCCATAGCTACCCCCTCTGTTCTAAATTTTCGACAAAAAAATTATAAAAAATGCTAAAAATTCGTGAAGAGGGGTCAAAAAATCGACTGGCACAATCAGTTTTGTGATAAAATCATTATTTCGCCTTCAAATGGAGTCATGAAATTTTCGAAAATCCACTTTTCAAAACAAAAAATACTCATAACTCGACAAATAGGAAAGATAGAACGTTCTAGTCTTGACCAATCGATAGAGGGGACAATTTTACATATTTTAGTGAATTTCGAGTCCATATTTCCAAGGATTAAGGGAGTTAGAAAAAATCAATTTGTATCGCAAAATATTTCCATAGCTACCCCCTTTGTTCTAAATTTTCGACAAAAAAATTATAAAAAATGCTAAAAATTCGTAAAGAGGGGTTTTTTTGGCCAAAAAATCGACTGGCACAATCAGTTTTGTGATAAAATCATTATTTCGCCTTCAAATGGAGTCATGAAATTTTCGAAAATCCACTTTTCAAAACAAAAAATACTCATAACTCGACTAATAGGAAAGATAGAACGTTCTAGTCTCGACCAATCGATAGAGGGGACAATTTTACATCTTTTGGTGAATTTTGAGTCCATATTTCCAAGGATTAAGGGAGTTAGAAAAAATCAATTTGTATCGCAAAATATTTCCATAGCTACCCCCTTTGTTCTAAATTTTCGACAAAAAATTATAAAAAATGCTAAAAATTCGTGAAGAGGGGTCAAAAAATCGACTGGCACAATCAGTTTTGTGATAAAATCATTATTTCGCCTTCAAATGGAGTCATGAAAATTTCGAAAATCCACTTTTCAAAACAAAAAATACTCATAACTCGACTAATAGGAAAGATAGAACGTTCTAGTCTTCACCAATCGATAGAGGGGACAATTTTACATCTTTTAGTGAATTTTGAGTCCATATTTGCAAGGATTAAGGGAGTTAGAAAAAATCAATTTGTATCGCAAAATATTTCCATAGCTACCCCCTTTGTTCTAAATTTTCGACAAAAAAATTATAAAAAATGCTAAAAATTCGTGAAGAGGAGTCAAAAAATCGACTGGCACAATCAGTTTTGTGATAAAATCATTATTTCGCCTTCAAATGGAGTCATGAAATTTTCGAAAATCCACTTTTCAAAACAAAAAATACTCATAACTCGACAAATAGGAAAGATAGAACGTTCTAGTCTTGACCAATCGATAGAGGGGACAATTTTACATATTTTAGTGAATTTCGAGTCCATATTTCCAAGGATTAAGGGAGTTAGAAAAAATCAATTTGTATCGCAAAATATTTCCATAGCTACCCCCTTTGTTCTAAATTTTCGACAAAAAAATTATAAAAAATGCTAAAAATTCGTAAAGAGGGGTTTTTTTGGCCAAAAAATCGACTGGCACAATCAGTTTTGTGATAAAATCATTATTTCGCCTTCAAATGGAGTCATGAAATTTTCGAAAATCCACTTTTCAAAACAAAAAATACTCATAACTCGACTAATAGGAAAGATAGAACGTTCTAGTCTTGACCAATCGATAGAGGGGACAATTTTACATCTTTTGGTGAATTTTGAGTCCATATTTCCAAGGATTAAGGGAGTTAGAAAAAATCAATTTGTATCGCAAAATATTTCCATAGCTACCCCCTTTGTTCTAAATTTTCGACAAAAAATTATAAAAAATGCTAAAAATTCGTGAAGAGGGGTCAAAAAATCGACTGGCACAATCAGTTTTGTGATAAAATCATTATTTCGCCTTCAAATGGAGTCATGAAATTTTCGAAAATCCACTTTTCAAAACAAAAAATACTCATAACTCGACAAATAGGAAAGATAGAACGTTCTAGTCTTGACCAATCGATAGAGGGGACAATTTTACATATTTTAGTGAATTTTGAGTCGATATTGCCAAGGATTAAGGGAGTTAGAAAAAAGCAATTTGTTTCGCAAAATATTTCCATACCTACCCCTTTGTTCTAAATTTTCGACAAAAATTTTTCAAAAATGCTAAAAATTCGTAAAGAGGGGTTTTTTGGACCGGAAAATCGACTGGCAAATCTTGACAATTTTTTTAAGTCTTAAACTTCAAAATATTTTCGTAAGTTCCAAATTGTGAATCTTTTTAAAGGCGTGAGGGAAAAAATTAGTTAAATATAATAGTTCTTGATCACGATGTTTGTTGAAACTCTATTTTTAAAGTTTCGGTAGCGGTCCAGCTGCTGTTATCAAGAATAATGAAAAATAATAAATTTTCGAATAATCGAAAATTGATTATTTTCGATTAATCGATTATTTTAAATTAATCGATTATTTTAGATTAATCGATTCTTTTCGATTAATCAATTATTTTCGATTAATCGATTATTTTCGATTAATCGATTATTTTCGATTAATCGATTATTTTCGATTAATCGATTATTTTCGATTAATCGATTTTTTTCGATTAATCAATTATTTTCGATTAATCGATTATTTTCGATTAATCGATTTTTTTTCGATTATTCGATTTTTTTCGATTAATCGATTCTTTTCGATTAATCGATTTTTTCCGATTAATCGATTTTTTCCGATTAATCGATTTTATTCGAATAATCGATTATTTTCGATTAATCGATTTTTTCGATTAATCGATTCTTTTCGATTAATCGATTTTTTTCGATTAATCGATTCTTTTCTATTAATCAATTTTTTTCGATTAATCGATTTTTTTCGATTAATCGATTTTTTTCGATTTTTCGATTATTTTCGATTAATCGATTTTTTTCGATTAATCCATTTTTTTCGATTAATCGATTTTTTTCGATTAATCGATTTTCTTCGATTATTTTATATAATCGATATTCGATTATGTTTTTTGATAATCGCCCAGCCCTAATTTTGAGTCGATATTGCCAAGGATTAAGGGAGTTAGAAAAAATCAATTTGTAACGCAAAATATTTCCATAGCTATATATTCGATTGTTCTAAATTTTCGACAAAAAAATTATAAAAAATGCTAAAAATTCGTAAAGAGGGGTTTCTTTGGCCTAAAAATCGACTGGCATAATCAGTTTTGTGATAAAATCATTATTTCGCCTTCAAATGGAGTCATGAAAATTTCGAAAATCCACTTTTCAAAACAAAAAATACTCATAACTCGACTAATAGGAAAGATAGAACGTTCTAGTCTTGACCAATCGATAGAGGGGACAATTTTACATCTTTTGGTGAATTTTGAGTCATATTTCCAAGGATTATGGGAGTTAGAAAAAATCAATTTGTATCGCAAAATATTTCCATAGCTACCCCCTTTGTTCTAAATTTTCGACAAAAAAATTATAAAAAATGCTAAAAATTCGTAAAGAGGGGTTTTTTTGGCCAAAAAATCGACTGGCACAATCAGTTTTGTGATAAAATCATTATTTCGCCTTCAAATGGAGTCATGAAATTTTCGAAAATCCACTTTTCAAAACAAAAAATACTCATAACTCGACTAATAGGAAAGATAGAACGTTCTAGTCTTGACCAATCGATAGAGGGGACAATTTTACATCTTTTGGTGAATTTTGAGTCCATATTTCCAAGGATTAAGGGAGTTAGAAAAAATCAATTTGTATCGCAAAATATTTCCATAGCTACCCCCTTTGTTCTAAATTTTCGACAAAAAAATTATAAAAAATGCTAAAAATTCGTGAAGAGGGGTCAAAAAATCGACTGGCACAATCAGTTTTGTGATAAAATCATTATTTCGCCTTCAAATGGAGTCATGAAATTTTCGAAAATCCACTTTTCAAAACAAAAAATACTCATAACTCGACAAATAGGAAAGATAGAACGTTCTAGTCTTGACCAATCGATAGAGGGGACAATTTTACATATTTTAGTGAATTTTGAGTCCATATTTGCAAGGATTAAGGGAGTTAGAAAAAATCAATTTGTATCGCAAAATATTTCCATAGCTACACCCTTTGTTCTAAATTTTCGACAAAAAAATTATAAAAAATGCTGAAAATTCGTAAAGAGGGGTTTCTTTGGCCTAAAAATCGACTGGCACAATCAGTTTTGTGATAAAATCATTATTTCGCCTTCAAATGGAGTCATGAAAATTTCGAAAATCCACTTTTCAAAACAAAAAATACTCATAACTCGACTAATAGGAAAGATAGAACGTTCTAGTCTTGACCAATCGATAGAGGGGACAATTTTACATATTTTAGTGAATTTTGAGTCCATATTTGCAAGGATTAAGGGAGTTAGAAAAAATCAATTTGTATCGCAAAATATTTCCATAGCTACCCCCTTTGTTCTAAATTTTCGACAAAAAAATTATAAAAAATGCTAAAAATTCGTAGAGAGGGGTTTTTTTGGCCAAAAAATCGACTGGCACAATCAGTTTTGTGATAAATTCATTATTTCGTCTTCAAATAGAGTCATGAAATTTTCGAAAATCCACTTTTCAAAACAAAAAATACTCATAACTCGACAAATAGGAAAGATAGAACGTTCTAGTCTTGACCAATCGATAGAGGGGACAATTTTACATCTCTTGGTGAATTTTGAGTCCATATTTCCAAGGATTATGGGAGTTAGAAAAAATCAATTTGTATCGCAAAATATTTCCATAGCTACCCCCTTTGTTCTAAATTTTCGACAAAAAAATTATAAAAAATGCTAAAAATTCGTAAAGAGGGGTTTTTTTGGCCAAAAAATTGACTGGCACAATCAGTTTTGTGATAAAATCATTATTTCGCCTTCAAATAGAGTCATGAAATTTTCGAAAATCCACTTTTCAAAACAAAATATACTCATAACTCGACAAATAGGAAAGATAGAACGTTCTAGTCTTGACCAATCGATAGAGGGGACAATTTTACATCTTTTGGTGTATTTTGAGTCCATATTTCCAAGGATTATGGGAGTTAGAAAAAATCAATTTGTATCGCAAAATATTTCCATAGCTACCCCCTTTGTTCTAAATTTTCGACAAAAAAATTATAAAAAATGCTAAAAATTCGTAAAGAGGGGTTTTTTTGGCCAAAAAATCGACTGGCACAATCAGTTTTGTGATAAAATCATTATTTCGCCTTCAAATGGAGTCATGAAATTTTCGAAAATCCACTTTTCAAAACAAAAAATATTCATAACTCGACTAATAGGAAAGATAGAACGTTCTAGTCTTCACCAATCGATAGAGGGGACAATTTTACATATTTTAGTGAATTTTGAGTCTATATTTCCAAGGATTATGGGAGTTAGAAAAAATCAATTTGTATCGCAAAATATTTCCATAGCTACCCCCTTTGTTCTAAATTTTCGACAAAAAAATTATAAAAAATGCTAAAAATTCTTAAAGAGGGGTTTTTTTGGCCAAAAAATTGACTGGCACAATCGGTTTTGTGATAAATTCATTATTTCGCCTTCAAATAGAGTCATGAAATTTTCGAAAATCCACTTTTCAAAACAAAAAATACTCATAACTCGACAAATAGGAAAGATAGAACGTTCTAGTCTTGACCAATCGATAGAGGGGACAATTTTACATCTTTTGGTGAATTTTAAGTCCATATTTCCAAGGATTATGGGAGTTAGAAAAAATCAATTTGTATCGCAAAATATTTCCATAGCTACCCCCTTTGTTCTAAATTTTCGACAAAAAAATTATAAAAAATGCTAAAAATTCGTAAAGAGGGGTTTTTTTGGCCAAAAAATCGACTGGCACAATCAGTTTTGTGATAAAATCATTATTTCGCCTTCAAATGGAGTCATGAAATTTTCGAAAATCCACTTTTCAAAACAAAAAATACTCATAACTCGACTAATAGGAAAGATAGAACGTTCTAGTCTTGACCAATCGATAGAGGGGACAATTTTACATCTTTTGGTGAATTTTGAGTCCATATTTCCAAGGATTAAGGGAGTTAGAAAAAATCAATTTGTATCGCAAAATATTTCCATAGCTACCCCCTTTGTTCTAAATTTTCGACAAAAAATTATAAAAAATGCTAAAAATTCGTGAAGAGGGGTCAAAAAATCGACTGGCACAATCAGTTTTGTGATAAAATCATTATTTCGCCTTCAAATGGAGTCATGAAATTTTCGAAAATCCACTTTTCAAAACAAAAAATACTCATAACTCGACAAATAGGAAAGATAGAACGTTCTAGTCTTGACCAATCGATAGAGGGGGACAATTTTACATATTTTAGTGAATTTCGAGTCCATATTTCCAAGGATTAAGGGAGTTAGAAAAAATCAATTTGTATCGCAAAATATTTCCATAGCTACCCCCTTTGTTCTAAATTTTCGACAAAAAAATTATAAAAAATGCTAAAAATTCGTAAAGAGGGGTTTTTTTGGCCAAAAAATCGACTGGCACAATCAGTTTTGTGATAAAATCATTATTTCGCCTTCAAATGGAGTCATGAAATTTTCGAAAATCCACTTTTCAAAACAAAAAATACTCATAACTCGACTAATAGGAAAGATAGAACGTTCTAGTCTTGACCAATCGATAGAGGGGACAATTTTACATCTTTTGGTGAATTTTGAGTCCATATTTCCAAGGATTAAGGGAGTTAGAAAAAATTATAAAAAATGCTAAAAATTCGTGAAGAGGGGTCAAAAAATCGACTGGCACAATCAGTTTTGTGATAAAATCATTATTTCGCCTTCAAATGGAGTCATGAAAATTTCGAAAATCCACTTTTCAAAACAAAAAATACTCATAACTCGACTAATAGGAAAGATAGAACGTTCTAGTCTTCACCAATCGATAGAGGGGACAATTTTACATCTTTTAGTGAATTTTGAGTCCATATTTGCAAGGATTAAGGGAGTTAGAAAAAATCAATTTGTATCGCAAAATATTTCCATAGCTACCCCCTTTGTTCTAAATTTTCGACAAAAAAATTATAAAAAATGCTAAAAATTCGTAGAGAGGGGTTTTTTTGGCCAAAAAATCGACTGGCACAATCAGTTTTGTGATAAAATCATTATTTCGCCTTCAAATGGAGTCATGAAATTTTCGAAAATCCACTTTTCAAAACAAAAAATACTCATAACTCGACAAATAGGAAAGATAGAACGTTCTAGTCTTGACCAATCGATAGAGGGGACAATTTTACATGTTTTGGTGAATTTTGAGTCCATATTTCCAAGGATTATGGGAGTTAGAAAAAATCAATTTGTATCGCAAAATATTTCCATAGCTACCCCCTTTGTTCTAAATTTTCGACAAAAAATTTTCAAAAATGCTAAAAATTCGTAAAGAGGGGTTTTTCTGGCCAAAAAATCGACTGGCACAATCAGTTTTGTGATAAAATCATTATTTCGCCTTCAAATGGAGTCATGAAATTTTCGAAAATCCACTTTTCAAAACAAAAAATACTCATAACTCGACTAATAGGAAAGATAGAACGTTCTAGTCTTCACCAATCGATAGAGGGGACAATTTTACATCTTTTAGTGAATTTTGAGTCCATATTTGCAAGGATTAAGGGAGTTAGAAAAAATCAATTTGTATCGCAAAATATTTCCATAGCTACCCCCTTTGTTCTAAATTTTCGACAAAAAAATTATAAAAAATGCTAAAAATTCGTGAAGAGGAGTCAAAAAATCGACTGGCACAATCAGTTTTGTGATAAAATCATTATTTCGCCTTCAAATGGAGTCATGAAATTTTCGAAAATCCACTTTTCAAAACAAAAAATACTCATAACTCGACTAATAGGAAAGATAGAACGTTCTAGTCTTGACCAATCGATAGAGGGGACAATTTTACATATTTTAGTGAATTTCGAGTCCATATTTCCAAGGATTAAGGGAGTTAGAAAAAATCAATTTGTATCGCAAAATATTTCCATAGCTACCCCCTTTGTTCTAAATTTTCGACAAAAAAATTATAAAAAATGCTAAAAATTCGTAAAGAGGGGTTTTTTGGCCAAAAAATCGACTGGCACAATCAGTTTTGTGATAAAATCATTATTTCGCCTTCAAATGGAGTCATGAAATTTTCGAAAATCCACTTTTCAGAACAAAAAATACTCATAACTCGACTAATAGGAAAGATAGAACGTTCTAGTCTTCACCAATCGATAGAGGGGACAATTTTACATATTTTAGTGAATTTTGAGTCGATATTGCCAAGGATTAAGGGAGTTAGAAAAAAGCAATTTGTTTCGCAAAATATTTCCATACCTACCCCTTTGTTCTAAATTTTCGACAAAAATTTTTCAAAAATGCTAAAAATTCGTAAAGAGGGGTTTTTTGGACCGGAAAATCGACTGGCAAATCTTGACAATTTTTTTAAGTCTTAAACTTCAAAATATTTTCGTAAGTTCCAAATTGTGAATCTTTTTAAAGGCGTGAGGGAAAAAATTAGTTAAATATAATAGTTCTTGATCACGATGTTTGTTGAAACTCTATTTTTAAAGTTTCGGTAGCGGTCCAGCTGCTGTTATCAAGAATAATGAAAAATAATAAATTTTCGAATAATCGAAAATTGATTATTTTCGATTAATCGATTATTTTAAATTAATCGATTATTTTAGATTAATCGATTCTTTTCGATTAATCAATTATTTTCGATTAATCGATTATTTTCGATTAATCGATTTTTTTCGATTAATCGATTATTTTCGATTAATCGATTTTTTTTCGATTAATCGATTCTTTTCGATTAATCGATTTTTTTCGATTAATCGATTCTTTTCTATTTATCGATTGTTTTCGATTAATCGATTTTTTTCGATTAATCGATTTTTTTCGATTAATCGATTATTTTCGATTAATCGATTTTTTTCGATTAATCCATTTTTTTCGATTAATCGATTTTTTTCGATTAATCCATTTTTTTCGATTAATCGATTTTCTTCGATTATTTTATATAATCGATATTCGATTATGTTTTTTGATAATCGCCCAGCCCTAATTTTGAGTCGATATTGCCAAGGATTAAGGGAGTTAGAAAAAATCAATTTGTAACGCAAAATATTTCCATAGCTATATATTCGATTGTTCTAAATTTTCGACAAAAAAATTATAAAAAATGCTAAAAATTCGTAAAGAGGGGTTTCTTTGGCCTAAAAATCGACTGGCACAATCAGTTTTGTGATAAAATCATTATTTCGCCTTCAAATGGAGTCATGAAAATTTCGAAAATCCACTTTTCAAAACAAAAAATACTCATAACTCGACTAATAGGAAAGATAGAACGTTCTAGTCTTGACCAATCGATAGAGGGGACAATTTTACATCTTTTGGTGAATTTTGAGTCCATATTTCCAAGGATTATGGGAGTTAGAAAAAATCAATTTGTATCGCAAAATATTTCCATAGCTACCCCCTTTGTTCTAAATTTTCGACCAAAAAATTATAAAAAATGCTAAAAATTCGTAAAGAGGGGTTTTTTTGGCCAAAAAATCGACTGGCACAATCAGTTTTGTGATAAAATCATTATTTCGCCTTCAAATGGAGTCATGAAATTTTCGAAAATCCACTTTTCAAAACAAAAAATACTCATAACTCGACTAATAGGAAAGATAGAACGTTCTAGTCTTGACCAATCGATAGAGGGGACAATTTTACATCTTTTGGTGAATTTTGAGTCCATATTTCCAAGGATTAAGGGAGTTAGAAAAAATCAATTTGTATCGCAAAATATTTCCATAGCTACCCCCTTTGTTCTAAATTTTCGACAAAAAATTATAAAAAATGCTAAAAATTCGTGAAGAGGGGTCAAAAAATCGACTGGCACAATCAGTTTTGTGATAAAATCATTATTTCGCCTTCAAATGGAGTCATGAAAATTTCGAAAATCCACTTTTCAAAACAAAAAATACTCATAACTCGACTAATAGGAAAGATAGAACGTTCTAGTCTTCACCAATCGATAGAGGGGACAATTTTACATCTTTTAGTGAATTTTGAGTCCATATTTGCAAGGATTAAGGGAGTTAGAAAAAATCAATTTGTATCGCAAAATATTTCCATAGCTACCCCCTTTGTTCTAAATTTTCGACAAAAAATTATAAAAAATGCTAAAAATTCGTGAAGAGGGGTCAAAAAATCGACTGGCACAATCAGTTTTGTGATAAAATCATTATTTCGCCTTCAAATGGAGTCATGAAATTTTCGAAAATCCACTTTTCAAAACAAAAAATACTCATAACTCGACAAATAGGAAAGATAGAACGTTCTAGTCTTGACCAATCGATAGAGGGGACAATTTTACATATTTTAGTGAATTTCGAGTCCATATTTCCAAGGATTAAGGGAGTTAGAAAAAATCAATTTGTATCGCAAAATATTTCCATAGCTACCCCCTTTGTTCTAAATTTTCGACAAAAAAATTATAAAAAATGCTAAAAATTCGTAAAGAGGGGTTTTTTTGGCCAAAAAATCGACTGGCACAATCAGTTTTGTGATAAAATCATTATTTCGCCTTCAAATGGAGTCATGAAATTTTCGAAAATCCACTTTTCAAAACAAAAAATACTCATAACTCGACTAATAGGAAAGATAGAACGTTCTAGTCTTGACCAATCGATAGAGGGGACAATTTTACATCTTTTGGTGAATTTTGAGTCCATATTTCCAAGGATTAAGGGAGTTAGAAAAAATTATAAAAAATGCTAAAAATTCGTGAAGAGGGGTCAAAAAATCGACTGGCACAATCAGTTTTGTGATAAAATCATTATTTCGCCTTCAAATGGAGTCATGAAAATTTCGAAAATCCACTTTTCAAAACAAAAAATACTCATAACTCGACTAATAGGAAAGATAGAACGTTCTAGTCTTCACCAATCGATAGAGGGGACAATTTTACATCTTTTAGTGAATTTTGAGTCCATATTTGCAAGGATTAAGGGAGTTAGAAAAAATCAATTTGTATCGCAAAATATTTCCATAGCTACCCCCTTTGTTCTAAATTTTCGACAAAAAAATTATAAAAAATGCTAAAAATTCGTAGAGAGGGGTTTTTTTGGCCAAAAAATCGACTGGCACAATCAGTTTTGTGATAAAATCATTATTTCGCCTTCAAATGGAGTCATGAAATTTTCGAAAATCCACTTTTCAAAACAAAAAATACTCATAACTCGACAAATAGGAAAGATAGAACGTTCTAGTCTTGACCAATCGATAGAGGGGACAATTTTACATGTTTTGGTGAATTTTGAGTCCATATTTCCAAGGATTATGGGAGTTAGAAAAAATCAATTTGTATCGCAAAATATTTCCATAGCTACCCCCTTTGTTCTAAATTTTCGACAAAAAATTTTCAAAAATGCTAAAAATTCGTAAAGAGGGGTTTTTCTGGCCAAAAAATCGACTGGCACAATCAGTTTTGTGATAAAATCATTATTTCGCCTTCAAATGGAGTCATGAAATTTTCGAAAATCCACTTTTCAAAACAAAAAATACTCATAACTCGACTAATAGGAAAGATAGAACGTTCTAGTCTTCACCAATCGATAGAGGGGACAATTTTACATCTTTTAGTGAATTTTGAGTCCATATTTGCAAGGATTAAGGGAGTTAGAAAAAATCAATTTGTATCGCAAAATATTTCCATAGCTACCCCCTTTGTTCTAAATTTTCGACAAAAAAATTATAAAAAATGCTAAAAATTCGTGAAGAGGAGTCAAAAAATCGACTGGCACAATCAGTTTTGTGATAAAATCATTATTTCGCCTTCAAATGGAGTCATGAAATTTTCGAAAATCCACTTTTCAAAACAAAAAATACTCATAACTCGACTAATAGGAAAGATAGAACGTTCTAGTCTTGACCAATCGATAGAGGGGACAATTTTACATATTTTAGTGAATTTCGAGTCCATATTTCCAAGGATTAAGGGAGTTAGAAAAAATCAATTTGTATCGCAAAATATTTCCATAGCTACCCCCTTTGTTCTAAATTTTCGACAAAAAAATTATAAAAAATGCTAAAAATTCGTAAAGAGGGGTTTTTTGGCCAAAAAATCGACTGGCACAATCAGTTTTGTGATAAAATCATTATTTCGCCTTCAAATGGAGTCATGAAATTTTCGAAAATCCACTTTTCAAAACAAAAAATACTCATAACTCGACTAATAGGAAAGATAGAACGTTCTAGTCTTCACCAATCGATAGAGGGGACAATTTTACATCTTTTAGTGAATTTTGAGTCCATATTTGCAAGGATTAAGGGAGTTAGAAAAAATCAATTTGTATCGCAAAATATTTCCATAGCTACCCCCTTTGTTCTAAATTTTCGACAAAAAAATTATAAAAAATGCTAAAAATTCGTGAAGAGGAGTCAAAAAATCGACTGGCACAATCAGTTTTGTGATAAAATCATTATTTCGCCTTCAAATGGAGTCATGAAATTTTCGAAAATCCACTTTTCAAAACAAAAAATACTCATAACTCGACTAATAGGAAAGATAGAACGTTCTAGTCTTGACCAATCGATAGAGGGGACAATTTTACATATTTTAGTGAATTTCGAGTCCATATTTCCAAGGATTAAGGGAGTTAGAAAAAATCAATTTGTATCGCAAAATATTTCCATAGCTACCCCCTTTGTTCTAAATTTTCGACAAAAAAATTATAAAAAATGCTAAAAATTCGTAAAGAGGGGTTTTTTGGCCAAAAAATCGACTGGCACAATCAGTTTTGTGATAAAATCATTATTTCGCCTTCAAATGGAGTCATGAAATTTTCGAAAATCCACTTTTCAGAACAAAAAATACTCATAACTCGACTAATAGGAAAGATAGAACGTTCTAGTCTTCACCAATCGATAGAGGGGACAATTTTACATATTTTAGTGAATTTTGAGTCGATATTGCCAAGGATTAAGGGAGTTAGAAAAAAGCAATTTGTTTCGCAAAATATTTCCATACCTACCCCTTTGTTCTAAATTTTCGACAAAAATTTTTCAAAAATGCTAAAAATTCGTAAAGAGGGGTTTTTTGGACCGGAAAATCGACTGGCAAATCTTGACAATTTTTTTAAGTCTTAAACTTCAAAATATTTTCGTAAGTTCCAAATTGTGAATCTTTTTAAAGGCGTGAGGGAAAAAATTAGTTAAATATAATAGTTCTTGATCACGATGTTTGTTGAAACTCTATTTTTAAAGTTTCGGTAGCGGTCCAGCTGCTGTTATCAAGAATAATGAAAAATAATAAATTTTCGAATAATCGAAAATTGATTATTTTCGATTAATCGATTATTTTAAATTAATCGATTATTTTAGATTAATCGATTCTTTTCGATTAATCAATTATTTTCGATTAATCGATTATTTTCGATTAATCGATTTTTTTCGATTAATCGATTATTTTCGATTAATCGATTTTTTTCGATTAATCGATTCTTTTCGATTAATCGATTTTTTTCGATTAATCGATTCTTTTCTATTTATCGATTGTTTTCGATTAATCGATTTTTTTCGATTAATCGATTTTTTTCGATTAATCGATTATTTTCGATTAATCGATTTTTTTCGATTAATCCATTTTTTTCGATTAATCGATTTTTTTCGATTAATCCATTTTTTTCGATTAATCGATTTTCTTCGATTATTTTATATAATCGATATTCGATTATGTTTTTTGATAATCGCCCAGCCCTAATTTTGAGTCGATATTGCCAAGGATTAAGGGAGTTAGAAAAAATCAATTTGTAACGCAAAATATTTCCATAGCTATATATTCGATTGTTCTAAATTTTCGACAAAAAAATTATAAAAAATGCTAAAAATTCGTAAAGAGGGGTTTCTTTGGCCTAAAAATCGACTGGCACAATCAGTTTTGTGATAAAATCATTATTTCGCCTTCAAATGGAGTCATGAAAATTTCGAAAATCCACTTTTCAAAACAAAAATACTCATAACTCGACTAATAGGAAAGATAGAACGTTCTAGTCTTGACCAATCGATAGAGGGGACAATTTTACATCTTTTGGTGAATTTTGAGTCCATATTTCCAAGGATTATGGGAGTTAGAAAAAATCAATTTGTATCGCAAAATATTTCCATAGCTACCCCCTTTGTTCTAAATTTTCGACCAAAAAATTATAAAAAATGCTAAAAATTCGTAAAGAGGGGTTTTTTGGCCAAAAAATCGACTGGCACAATCAGTTTTGTGATAAAATCATTATTTCGCCTTCAAATGGAGTCATGAAATTTTCGAAAATCCACCTTTCAAAACAAAAAATACTCATAACTCGACTAATAGGAAAGATAGAACGTTCTAGTCTTGACCAATCGATAGAGGGGACAATTTTACATCTTTTGGTGAATTTTGAGTCCATATTTCCAAGGATTAAGGGAGTTAGAAAAAATCAATTTGTATCGCAAAATATTTCCATAGCTACCCCCTTTGTTCTAAATTTTCGACAAAAAATTATAAAAAATGCTAAAAATTCGTGAAGAGGGGTCAAAAAATCGACTGGCACAATCAGTTTTGTGATAAAATCATTATTTCGCCTTCAAATGGAGTCATGAAAATTTCGAAAATCCACTTTTCAAAACAAAAAATACTCATAACTCGACTAATAGGAAAGATAGAACGTTCTAGTCTTCACCAATCGATAGAGGGGACAATTTTACATCTTTTAGTGAATTTTGAGTCCAATATTTGCAAGGATTAAGGGAGTTAGAAAAAATCAATTTGTATCGCAAAATATTTCCATAGCTACCCCCTTTGTTCTAAATTTTCGACAAAAAAATTATAAAAAATGCTAAAAATTCGTAGAGAGGGGTTTTTCTGGCCAAAAAATCGACTGGCACAATCAGTTTTGTGATAAATTCATTATTTCGCCTTCAAATAGAGTCATGAAATTTTCGAAAATCCACTTTTCAAAACAAAAAATACTCATAACTCGACAAATAGGAAAGATAGAACGTTCTAGTCTTGACCAATCGATAGAGGGGACAATTTTACATCTCTTGGTGAATTTTGAGTCCATATTTCCAAGGATTATGGGAGTTAGAAAAAATCAATTTGTATCGCAAAATATTTCCATAGCTACCCCCTTTGTTCTAAATTTTCGACAAAAAAATTATAAAAAATGCTAAAAATTCGTAAAGAGGGGTTTTTTTGGCCAAAAAATTGACTGGCACAATCAGTTTTGTGATAAAATCATTATTTCGCCTTCAAATAGAGTCATGAAATTTTCGAAAATCCACTTTTCAAAACAAAATATACTCATAACTCGACAAATAGGAAAGATAGAACGTTCTAGTCTTGACCAATCGATAGAGGGGACAATTTTACATCTTTTGGTGTATTTTGAGTCCATATTTCCAAGGATTATGGGAGTTAGAAAAAATCAATTTGTATCGCAAAATATTTCCATAGCTACCCCCTTTGTTCTAAATTTTCGACAAAAAAATTATAAAAAATGCGAAAAATTCGTAAAGAGGGGTTTTTTTGGCCAAAAAATCGACTGGCACAATCAGTTTTGTGATAAAATCATTATTTCGCCTTCAAATGGAGTCATGAAATTTTCGAAAATCCACTTTTCAAAACAAAAAATATTCATAACTCGACTAATAGGAAAGATAGAACGTTCTAGTCTTCACCAATCGATAGAGGGGACAATTTTACATATTTTAGTGAATTTTGAGTCTATATTTCCAAGGATTATGGGAGTTAGAAAAAATCAATTTGTATCGCAAAATATTTCCATAGCTACCCCCTTTGTTCTGAATTTTCGACAAAAAAATTATAAAAAATGCTAAAAATTCGTAAAGAGGGGTTTTTTTGGCCAAAAAATTGACTGGCACAATCAGTTTTGTGATAAATTCATTATTTCGCCTTCAAATAGAGTCATGAAATTTTCGAAAATCCACTGTTCAAAACAAAAAATACTCATAACTCGACAAATAGGAAAGATAGAACGTTCTAGTCTTGACCAATCGATAGAGGGGACAATTTTACATCTTTTGGTGAATTTTAAGTCCATATTTCCAAGGATTATGGGAGTTAGAAAAAATCAATTTGTATCGCAAAATATTTCCATAGCTACCCCCTTTGTTCTAAATTTTCGACAAAAAAATTATAAAAAATGCTAAAAATTCGTGAAGAGGGGTCAAAAAATCGACTGGCACAATCAGTTTTGTGATAAAATCATTATTTCGCCTTCAAATGGAGTCATGAAATTTTCGAAAATCCACTTTTCAAAACAAAAAATACTCATAACTCGACAAATAGGAAAGATAGAACGTTCTAGTCTTGACCAATCGATAGAGGGGACAATTTTACATATTTTAGTGAATTTCGAGTCCATATTTCCAAGGATTAAGGGAGTTAGAAAAAATCAATTTGTATCGCAAAATATTTCCATAGCTACCCCCTTTGTTCTAAATTTTCGACAAAAAAATTATAAAAAATGCTAAAAATTCGTAAAGAGGGGTTTTTTTGGCCAAAAAATCGACTGGCACAATCAGTTTTGTGATAAAATCATTATTTCGCCTTCAAATGGAGTCATGAAATTTTCGAAAATCCACTTTTCAAAACAAAAAATACTCATAACTCGACTAATAGGAAAGATAGAACGTTCTAGTCTTGACCAATCGATAGAGGGGACAATTTTACATCTTTTGGTGAATTTTGAGTCCATATTTCCAAGGATTAAGGGAGTTAGAAAAAATCAATTTGTATCGCAAAATATTTCCATAGCTACCCCCTTTGTTCTAAATTTTCGACAAAAAATTATAAAAAATGCTAAAAATTCGTGAAGAGGGGTCAAAAAATCGACTGGCACAATCAGTTTTGTGATAAAATCATTATTTCGCCTTCAAATGGAGTCATGAAAATTTCGAAAATCCACTTTTCAAAACAAAAAATACTCATAACTCGACTAATAGGAAAGATAGAACGTTCTAGTCTTCACCAATCGATAGAGGGGACAATTTTACATCTTTTAGTGAATTTTGAGTCCATATTTGCAAGGATTAAGGGAGTTAGAAAAAATCAATTTGTATCGCAAAATATTTCCATAGCTACCCCCTTTGTTCTAAATTTTCGACAAAAAAATTATAAAAAATGCTAAAAATTCGTAGAGAGGGGTTTTTTTGGCCAAAAAATCGACTGGCACAATCAGTTTTGTGATAAAATCATTATTTCGCCTTCAAATGGAGTCATGAAATTTTCGAAAATCCACTTTTCAAAACAAAAAATACTCATAACTCGACAAATAGGAAAGATAGAACGTTCTAGTCTTGACCAATCGATAGAGGGGACAATTTTACATGTTTTGGTGAATTTTGAGTCCATATTTCCAAGGATTATGGGAGTTAGAAAAAATCAATTTGTATCGCAAAATATTTCCATAGCTACCCCCTTTGTTCTAAATTTTCGACAAAAAATTTTCAAAAATGCTAAAAATTCGTAAAGAGGGGTTTTTCTGGCCAAAAAATCGACTGGCACAATCAGTTTTGTGATAAAATCATTATTTCGCCTTCAAATGGAGTCATGAAATTTTCGAAAATCCACTTTTCAAAACAAAAAATACTCATAACTCGACTAATAGGAAAGATAGAACGTTCTAGTCTTCACCAATCGATAGAGGGGACAATTTTACATCTTTTAGTGAATTTTGAGTCCATATTTGCAAGGATTAAGGGAGTTAGAAAAAATCAATTTGTATCGCAAAATATTTCCATAGCTACCCCCTTTGTTCTAAATTTTCGACAAAAAAATTATAAAAAATGCTAAAAATTCGTGAAGAGGAGTCAAAAAATCGACTGGCACAATCAGTTTTGTGATAAAATCATTATTTCGCCTTCAAATGGAGTCATGAAATTTTCGAAAATCCACTTTTCAAAACAAAAAATACTCATAACTCGACTAATAGGAAAGATAGAACGTTCTAGTCTTGACCAATCGATAGAGGGGACAATTTTACATGTTTTGGTGAATTTTGAGTCCATATTTCCAAGGATTATGGGAGTTAGAAAAAATCAATTTGTATCGCAAAATATTTCCATAGCTACCCCCTTTGTTCTAAATTTTCGACAAAAAATTTTCAAAAATGCTAAAAATTCGTAAAGAGGGGTTTTTCTGGCCAAAAAATCGACTGGCACAATCAGTTTTGTGATAAAATCATTATTTCGCCTTCAAATGGAGTCATGAAATTTTCGAAAATCCACTTTTCAAAACAAAAAATACTCATAACTCGACTAATAGGAAAGATAGAACGTTCTAGTCTTCACCAATCGATAGAGGGGACAATTTTACATCTTTTAGTGAATTTTGAGTCCATATTTGCAAGGATTAAGGGAGTTAGAAAAAATCAATTTGTATCGCAAAATATTTCCATAGCTACCCCCTTTGTTCTAAATTTTCGACAAAAAAATTATAAAAAATGCTAAAAATTCGTGAAGAGGAGTCAAAAAATCGACTGGCACAATCAGTTTTGTGATAAAATCATTATTTCGCCTTCAAATGGAGTCATGAAATTTTCGAAAATCCACTTTTCAAAACAAAAAATACTCATAACTCGACTAATAGGAAAGATAGAACGTTCTAGTCTTGACCAATCGATAGAGGGGACAATTTTACATATTTTAGTGAATTTCGAGTCCATATTTCCAAGGATTAAGGGAGTTAGAAAAAATCAATTTGTATCGCAAAATATTTCCATAGCTACCCCCTTTGTTCTAAATTTTCGACAAAAAAATTATAAAAAATGCTAAAAATTCGTAAAGAGGGGTTTTTTTGGCCAAAAAATCGACTGGCACAATCAGTTTTGTGATAAAATCATTATTTCGCCTTCAAATGGAGTCATGAAATTTTCGAAAATCCACTTTTCAAAACAAAAAATACTCATAACTCGACTAATAGGAAAGATAGAACGTTCTAGTCTTGACCAATTGATAGAGGGGACAATTTTACATCTTTTGGTGAATTTTGAGTCCATATTTCCAAGGATTAAGGGAGTTAGAAAAAATCAATTTGTATCGCAAAATATTTCCATAGCTACCCCCTTTGTCCTAAATTTTCGACAAAAAAATTATAAAAAATGCTAAAAATTCGTGAAGAGGAGTCAAAAAATCGACTGGCACAATCAGTTTTGTGATAAAATCATTATTTCGCCTTCAAATGGAGTCATGAAATTTTCGAAAATCCACTTTTCAAAACAAAAAATACTCATAACTCGACAAATAGGAAAGATAGAGCGTTCTAGTCTTGACCAATCGATAGAGGGGACAATTTTACATATTTTAGTGAATTTCGAGTCCATATTTCCAAGGATTAAGGGAGTTAGAAAAAATCAATTTGTATCGCAAAATATTTCCATAGCTACCCCCTTTGTTCTAAATTTTCGACAAAAAATTTTCAAAAATGCTAAAAATTCGTAAAGAGGGGTTTCTTTGGCCTAAAAATCGTCTGACACAATCAGTTTTGTGATAAAATCATTATTTCGCCTTCAAATGGGGTCATGAAAATTTCGAAAATCCACTTTTCAAAACAAAAAATACTCATAACTCGACAAATAGGAAAGATAGAACGTTCTAGTCTTGACCAATCGATAGAGGGGACAATTTTACATATTTTAGTGAATTTCGAGTCCATATTTCCAAGGATTAAGGGAGTTAGAAAAAATCAATTTGTATCGCAAAATATTTCCATAGCTACCCCCTTTGTTCTAAATTTTCGACAAAAAAATTATAAAAAATGCTAAAAATTCGTAAAGAGGGGTTTTTTGGCCAAAAAATCGACTGGCACAATCAGTTTTGTGATAAAATCATTATTTCGCCTTCAAATGGAGTCATGAAATTTTCGAAAATCCACTTTTCAGAACAAAAAATACTCATAACTCGACTAATAGGAAAGATAGAACGTTCTAGTCTTCACCAATCGATAGAGGGGACAATTTTACATATTTTAGTGAATTTTGAGTCGATATTGCCAAGGATTAAGGGAGTTAGAAAAAAGCAATTTGTTTCGCAAAATATTTCCATACCTACCCCTTTGTTCTAAATTTTCGACAAAAATTTTTCAAAAATGCTAAAAATTCTTAAAGAGGGGTTTTTTGGACCGGAAAATCGACTGGCAAATCTTGACAATTTTTTTAAGTCTTAAACTTCAAAATATTTTCGTAAGTTCCAAATTGTGAATCTTTTTAAAGGCGTGAGGGAAAAAATTAGTTAAATATAATAGTTCTTGATCACGATGTTTGTTGAAACTCTATTTTTAAAGTTTCGGTAGCGGTCCAGCTGCTGTTATCAAGAATAATGAAAAATAATAAATTTTCGAATAATCGAAAATTGATTATTTTCGATTAATCGATTATTTTAAATTAATCGATTATTTTAGATTAATCGATTCTTTTCGATTAATCAATTATTTTCGATTAATCGATTATTTTCGATTAATCGATTATTTTCGATTAATCGATTTTTTTCGATTAATCGATTATTTTCGATTAATCGATTATTTTCGATTAATCGATTTTTTTCGATTATTCGATTTTTTTCGATTAATCGATTCTTTTCGATTAATCGATTTTTTCCGATTAATCGATTATTTTCGATTAATCGATTTTTTCCGATTAATCGATTTTATTCGAATAATCGATTATTTTCGATTAATCGATTTTTTCGATTAATCGATTCTTTTCGATTAATCGATTTTTTTCGATTAATCGATTCTTTTCTATTAATCGATTCTTTTCTATTAATCGATTTTTTTCGATTAATCGATTTTTTTCGATTAATCGATTATTTTCGATTAATCGATTTTTTTCGATTAATCCATTTTTTTCGATTATCGATTTTTTTCGATTAATCCATTTTTTTCGATTAATCGATTTTCTTCGATTATTTTATATAATCGATATTCGATTATGTTTTTTGATAATCGCCCAGCCCTAATTTTGAGTCGATATTGCCAAGGATTAAGGGAGTTAGAAAAAATCAATTTGTAACGCAAAATATTTCCATAGCTATATATTCGATTGTTCTAAATTTTCGACAAAAAAATTATAAAAAATGCTAAAAATTCGTAAAGAGGGGTTTCTTTGGCCTAAAAATCGACTGGCACAATCAGTTTTGTGATAAAATCATTATTTCGCCTTCAAATGGAGTCATGAAAATTTCGAAAATCCACTTTTCAAAACAAAAAATACTCATAACTCGACTAATAGGAAAGATAGAACGTTCTAGTCTTGACCAATCGATAGAGGGGACAATTTTACATCTTTTGGTGAATTTTGAGTCCATATTTCCAAGGATTATGGGAGTTAGAAAAAATCAATTTGTATCGCAAAATATTTCCATAGCTACCCCCTTTGTTCTAAATTTTCGACAAAAAAAATTATAAAAAATGCTAAAAATTCGTGAAGAGGGGTCAAAAAATCGACTGGCACAATCAGTTTTGTGATAAAATCATTATTTCGCCTTCAAATGGAGTCATGAAATTTTCGAAAATCCACTTTTCAAAACAAAAAATACTCATAACTCGACAAATAGGAAAGATAGAACGTTCTAGTCTTGACCAATCGATAGAGGGGACAATTTTACATATTTTAGTGAATTTTGAGTCCATATTTGCAAGGATTAAGGGAGTTAGAAAAAATCAATTTGTATCGCAAAATATTTCCATAGCTACACCCTTTGTTCTAAATTTTCGACAAAAAAATTATAAAAAATGCTAAAAATTCGTGAAGAGGGGTCAAAAAATCGACTGGCACAATCAGTTTTGTGATAAAATCATTATTTCGCCTTCAAATGGAGTCATGAAATTTTCGAAAATCCACTTTTCAAAACAAAAAATACTCATAACTCGACAAATAGGAAAGATAGAACGTTCTAGTCTTGACCAAT
Organism: Lochmaea crataegi; assembly: GCA_947563755.1. Lineage (NCBI taxonomy): Eukaryota > Metazoa > Arthropoda > Insecta > Coleoptera > Chrysomelidae > Lochmaea > Lochmaea crataegi. Next base: position 10,218,228 of record OX387427.1, read on the forward strand.
CGATAGAGGGGACAATTTTACATATTTTAGTGAATTTTGAGTCCATATTTGCAAGGATTAAGGGAGTTAGAAAAAATCAATTTGTATCGCAAAATATTTCCATAGCTACACCCTTTGTTCTAAATTTTCGACAAAAAAATTATAAAAAATGCTGAAAATTCGTAAAGAGGGGTTTCTTTGGCCTAAAAATCGACTGGCACAATCAGTTTTGTGATAAAATCATTATTTCGCCTTCAAATGGAGTCATGAAAATTTCGAAAATCCACTTTTCAAAACAAAAAATACTCATAACTCGACTAATAGGAAAGATAGAACGTTCTAGTCTTGACCAATCGATAGAGGGGACAATTTTACATATTTTAGTGAATTTCGAGTCCATATTTCCAAGGATTAAGGGAGTTAGAAAAAATCAATTTGTATCGCAAAATATTTCCATAGCTACCCCCTTTGTTCTAAATTTTCGACAAAAAATTTTCAAAAATGCTAAAAATTCGTAAAGAGGGGTTTCTTTGGCCTAAAAATCGTCTGACACAATCAGTTTTGTGATAAAATCATTATTTCGCCTTCAAATGGGGTCATGAAAATTTCGAAAATCCACTTTTCAAAACAAAAAATACTCATAACTCGACAAATAGGAAAGATAGAACGTTCTAGTCTTGACCAATCGATAGAGGGGACAATTTTACATATTTTAGTGAATTTCGAGTCCATATTTCCAAGGATTATGGGAGTTAGAAAAAATCAATTTGTATCGCAAAATATTTCCATAGCTACCCCCTTTGTTCTAAATTTTCGACAAAAAAATTATAAAAAATGCTAAAAATTCGTAGAGAGGGGTTTTTTTGGCCAAAAAATCGACTGGCACAATCAGTTTTGTGATAAATTCATTATTTCGCCTTCAAATAGAGTCATGAAATTTTCGAAAATCCACTTTTCAAAACAAAAAATACTCATAACTCGACAAATAGGAAAGATAGAACGTTCTAGTCTTGACCAATCGATAGAGGGGACAATTTTACATCTTTTGGTGAATTTTAAGTCCATATTTCCAAGGATTATGGGAGTTAGAAAAAATCAATTTGTATCGCAAAATATTTCCATAGCTACCCCCTTTGTTCTAAATTTTCGACAAAAAAATTATAAAAAATGCTAAAAATTCGTGAAGAGGGGTCAAAAAATCGACTGGCACAATCAGTTTTGTGATAAAATCATTATTTCGCCTTCAAATGGAGTCATGAAATTTTCGAAAATCCACTTTTCAAAACAAAAAATACTCATAACTCGACAAATAGGAAAGATAGAACGTTCTAGTCTTGACCAATCGATAGAGGGGACAATTTTACATATTTTAGTGAATTTCGAGTCCATATTTCCAAGGATTAAGGGAGTTAGAAAAAATCAATTTGTATCGCAAAATATTTCCATAGCTACCCCCTTTGTTCTAAATTTTCGACAAAAAAATTATAAAAAATGCTAAAAATTCGTAAAGAGGGATTTTTTTGGCCAAAAAATCGACTGGCACAATCAGTTTTGTGATAAAATCATTATTTCGCCTTCAAATGGAGTCATGAAATTTTCGAAAATCCACTTTTCAAAAGAAAAAATACTCATAACTCGACTAAAATAGGAAAGATAGAACGTTCTAGTCTTGACCAATCGATAGAGGGGACAATTTTACATCTTTTGGTGAATTTTGAGTCCATATTTCCAAGGATTATGGGAGTTAGAAAAAATCAATTTGTATCGCAAAATATTTCCATAGCTACCCCCTTTGTTCTAAATTTTCTTTCGACAAAAAAATTATAAAAAATGCTAAAAATTCGTGAAGAGGGGTCAAAAAATCGACTGGCACAATCAGTTTTGTGATAAAATCATTATTTCGCCTTCAAATGGAGTCATGAAATTTTCGAAAATCCACTTTTCAAAACAAAAATACTCATAACTCGACAAATAGGAAAGATAGAACGTTCTAGTCTTGACCAATCGATAGAGGGGACAATTTTACATATTTTAGTGAATTTCGAGTCCATATTTCCAAGGATTAAGGGAGTTAGAAAAAATCAATTTGTATCGCAAAATATTTCCATAGCTACCCCCTTTGTTCTAAATTTTCGACAAAAAAATTATAAAAAATGCTAAAAATTCGTAAAGAGGGATTTTTTTGGCCAAAAATCGACTGGCACAATCAGTTTTGTGATAAAATCATTATTTCGCCTTCAAATGGAGTCATGAAATTTTCGAAAATCCACTTTTCAAAACAAAAAATACTCATAACTCGACTAATAGGAAAGATAGAACGTTCTAGTCTTGACCAATCGATAGAGGGGACAATTTTACATCTTTTGGTGAATTTTGAGTCCATATTTCCAAGGATTAAGGGAGTTAGAAAAAATCAATTTGTATCGCAAAATATTTCCATAGCTACCCCTTTGTTCTAAATTTCGACAAAAAATTATAAAAAATGCTAAAAATTCGTGAAGAGGGGTCAAAAAATCGACTGGCACAATCAGTTTTGTGATAAAATCATTATTTCGCCTTCAAATGGAGTCATGAAAATTTCGAAAATCCACTTTTCAAAACAAAAAATACTCATAACTCGACTAATAGGAAAGATAGAACGTTCTAGTCTTCACCAATCGATAGAGGGGACAATTTTACATCTTTTAGTGAATTTTGAGTCCATATTTGCAAGGATTAAGGGAGTTAGAAAAAATCAATTTGTATCGCAAAATATTTCCATAGCTACCCCCTTTGTTCTAAATTTTCGACAAAAAAATTATAAAAAATGCTAAAAATTCGTAGAGAGGGATTTTTTTTGGCCAAAAAATCGACTGGCACAATCAGTTTTGTGATAAAATCATTATTTCGCCTTCAAATGGAGTCATGAAATTTCGAAAATCCACTTTTCAAAACAAAAAATACTCATAACTCGACAAATAGGAAAGATAGAACGTTCTAGTCTTGACCAATCGATAGAGGGGACAATTTTACATGTTTTGGTGAATTTTGAGTCCATATTTCCAAGGATTATGGGAGTTAGAAAAATCAATTTGTATCGCAAATATTTCCATAGCTACCCCCTTTGTTCTAAATTTTCGACAAAAAAATTATAAAAAATGCTAAAAATTCGTAGAGAGGGGTTTTTTTGGCCAAAAAATCGACTGGCACAATCAGTTTTGTGATAAAATCATTATTTCGCCTTCAAATGGAGTCATGAAATTTTCGAAAATCCACTTTTCAAAACAAAAAATACTCATAACTCGACAAATAGGAAAGATAGAACGTTCTAGTCTTGACCAATCGATAGAGGGGACAATTTTACATGTTTTGGTGAATTTTGAGTCCATATTTCCAAGGATTATGGGAGTTAGAAAAAATCAATTTGTATCGCAAAATATTTCCATAGCTACCCCCTTTGTTCTAAATTTTCGACAAAAAAATTATAAAAAATGCTAAAAATTCGTAAAGAGGGGTTTTTTTGGCCAAAAAATTGACTGGCACAATCAGTTTTGTGATAAATTCATTATTTCGCCTTCAAATAGAGTCATGAAATTTTCGAAAATCCACTTTTCAAAACAAAAAATACTCATAACTCGACAAATAGGAAAGATAGAACGTTCTAGTCTTGACCAATCGATAGAGGGGACAATTTTACATGTTTTGGTGAATTTTGAGTCCATATTTCCAAGGATTATGGGAGTTAGAAAAAATCAATTTGTATCGCAAAATATTTCCATAGCTACCCCCTTTGTTCTAAATTTTCGACAAAAAATTTCAAAAATGCTAAAAATTCGTAAAGAGGGGTTTTTCTGGCCAAAAAATCGACTGGCACAATCAGTTTTGTGATAAAATCATTATTTCGCCTTCAAATGGAGTCATGAAATTTTCGAAAATCCACTTTTCAAAACAAAAAATACTCATAACTCGACTAATAGGAAAGATAGAACGTTCTAGTCTTCACCAATCGATAGAGGGGACAATTTTACATATTTTAGTGAATTTTGAGTCTATATTTCCAAGGATTATGGGAGTTAGAAAAAATCAATTTGTATCGCAAAATATTTCCATAGCTACCCCCTTTGTTCTAAATTTTCGACAAAAAAATTATAAAAAATGCTAAAAATTCGTAAAGAGGGGTTTTTTTGGCCAAAAAATTGACTGGCACAATCAGTTTTGTGATAAATTCATTATTTCGCCTTCAAATAGAGTCATGAAATTTTCGAAAATCCACTTTTCAAAACAAAAAATACTCATAACTCGACAAATAGGAAAGATAGAACGTTCTAGTCTTGACCAATCGATAGAGGGGACAATTTTACATGTTTTGGTGAATTTTGAGTCCATATTTGCAAGGATTAAGGGAGTTAGAAAAAATCAATTTGTATCGCAAATATTTCCATAGCTACCCCCTTTGTTCTAAATTTTCGACAAAAAAATTATAAAAAATGCTAAAAATTCGTAGAGAGGGGTTTTTTTGGCCAAAAAATCGACTGGCACAATCAGTTTTGTGATAAAATCATTATTTCGCCTTCAAATGGAGTCATGAAATTTTCGAAATCCACTTTTCAAAACAAAAAATACTCATAACTCGACAAATAGGAAAGATAGAACGTTCTAGTCTTGACCAATCGATAGAGGGGACAATTTTACATGTTTTGGTGAATTTTGAGTCCATATTTCCAAGGATTATGGGAGTTAGAAAAAATCAATTTGTATCGCAAAATATTTCCATAGCTACCCCCTTTGTTCTAAATTTTCGACAAAAAAATTATAAAAAATGCTAAAAATTCGTAGAGAGGGGTTTTTTTGGCCAAAAAATCGACTGGCACAATCAGTTTTGTGATAAAATCATTATTTCGCCTTCAAATGGAGTCATGAAAATTTCGAAAATCCACTTTTCAAAACAAAAAATACTCATAACTCGACTAATAGGAAAGATAGAACGTTCTAGTCTTCACCAATCGATAGAGGGGACAATTTTACATCTTTTAGTGAATTTTGAGTCCATATTTGCAAGGATTAAGGGAGTTAGAAAAAATCAATTTGTATCGCAAAATATTTCCATAGCTACCCCCTTTGTTCTAAATTTTCGACAAAAAAATTATAAAAATGCTAAAAATTCGTAGAGAGGGATTTTTTTGGCCAAAAAATCGACTGGCACAATCAGTTTTGTGATAAAATCATTATTTCGCCTTCAAATGGAGTCATGAAATTTTCGAAAATCCACTTTTCAAACAAAAAATACTCATAACTCGACAAATAGGAAAGATAGAACGTTCTAGTCTTGACCAATCGATAGAGGGGACAATTTTACATGTTTTGGTGAATTTTGAGTCCATATTTCCAAGGATTATGGAGTTAGAAAAAATCAATTTGTATCGCAAAATATTTCCATAGCTACCCCCTTTGTTCTAAATTTTCGACAAAAAAATTATAAAAAATGCTAAAAATTCGTAGAGAGGGGTTTTTTTGGCCAAAAAATCGACTGGCACAATCAGTTTTGTGATAAAATCATTATTTCGCCTTCAAATGGAGTCATGAAATTTTCGAAAATCCACTTTTCAAAACAAAAAATACTCATAACTCGACAAATAGGAAAGATAGAACGTTCTAGTCTTGACCAATCGATAGAGGGGACAATTTTACATGTTTTGGTGAATTTTGAGTCCATATTTCCAAGGATTATGGGAGTTAGAAAAAATCAATTTGTATCGCAAAATATTTCCATAGCTACCCCCTTTGTTCTAAATTTTCGACAAAAAAATTATAAAAAATGCTAAAAATTCGTAAAGAGGGGTTTTTTTGGCCAAAAAATTGACTGGCACAATCAGTTTTGTGATAAATTCATTATTTCGCCTTCAAATAGAGTCATGAAATTTTCGAAAATCCACTTTTCAAACAAAAAATACTCATAACTCGACAAATAGGAAAGATAGAACGTTCTAGTCTTGACCAATCGATAGAGGGGACAATTTTACATGTTTTGGTGAATTTTGAGTCCATATTTCCAAGGATTATGGGAGTTAGAAAAAATCAATTTGTATCGCAAAATATTTCCATAGCTACCCCCTTTGTTCTAAATTTTCGACAAAAAATTTTCAAAAATGCTAAAAATTCGTAAAGAGGGGTTTTTCTGGCCAAAAAATCGACTGGCACAATCAGTTTTGTGATAAAATCATTATTTCGCCTTCAAATGGAGTCATGAAATTTTCGAAAATCCACTTTTCAAAACAAAAAATACTCATAACTCGACTAATAGGAAAGATAGAACGTTCTAGTCTTCACCAATCGATAGAGGGGACAATTTTACATATTTTAGTGAATTTTGAGTCTATATTTCCAAGGATTATGGGAGTTAGAAAAAATCAATTTGTATCGCAAAATATTTCCATAGCTACCCCCTTTGTTCTAAATTTTCGACAAAAAAATTATAAAAAATGCTAAAAATTCGTAAAGAGGGGTTTTTTTGGCCAAAAAATTGACTGGCACAATCAGTTTTGTGATAAATTCATTATTTCGCCTTCAAATAGAGTCATGAAATTTCGAAAATCCACTTTTCAAAACAAAAAATACTCATAACTCGACAAATAGGAAAGATAGAACGTTCTAGTCTTGACCAATCGATAGAGGGGACAATTTTACATGTTTTGGTGAATTTTGAGTCCATATTTGCAAGGATTAAGGGAGTTAGAAAAAATCAATTTGTATCGCAAAATATTTCCATAGCTACCCCCTTTGTTCTAAATTTTCGACAAAAAAATTATAAAAAATGCTAAAAATTCGTAGAGAGGGGTTTTTTTGGCCAAAAAATCGACTGGCACAATCAGTTTTGTGATAAAATCATTATTTCGCCTTCAAATGGAGTCATGAAATTTTCGAAAATCCACTTTTCAAAACAAAAAATACTCATAACTCGACAAATAGGAAAGATAGAACGTTCTAGTCTTGACCAATCGATAGAGGGGACAATTTTACATGTTTTGGTGAATTTTGAGTCCATATTTCCAAGGATTATGGGAGTTAGAAAAAATCAATTTGTATCGCAAAATATTTCCATAGCTACCCCCTTTGTTCTAAATTTTCGACAAAAAAATTATAAAAAATGCTAAAAATTCGTAGAGAGGGGTTTTTTTGGCCAAAAAATCGACTGGCACAATCAGTTTTGTGATAAAATCATTATTTCGCCTTCAAATGGAGTCATGAAATTTTCGAAAATCCACTTTTCAAAACAAAAAATACTCATAACTCGACTAATAGGAAAGATAGAACGTTCTAGTCTTGACCAATCGATAGAGGGGACAATTTTACATATTTTAGTGAATTTTGAGTCTATATTTCCAAGGATTATGGGAGTTAGAAAAAATCAATTTGTATCGCAAAATATTTCCATAGCTACCCCCTTTGTTCTAAATTTTCGACAAAAAAATTATAAAAAATGCTAAAAATTCGTAAAGAGGGGTTTTTTTGGCCAAAAAATTGACTGGCACAATCAGTTTTGTGATAAATTCATTATTTCGCCTTCAAATAGAGTCATGAAATTTTCGAAAATCCACTTTTCAAAACAAAAAATACTCATAACTCGACAAATAGGAAAGATAGAACGTTCTAGTCTTGACCAATCGATAGAGGGGACAATTTTACATGTTTTGGTGAATTTTGAGTCCATATTTCCAAGGATTATGGGAGTTAGAAAAAATCAATTTGTATCGCAAAATATTTCCATAGCTACCCCCTTTGTTCTAAATTTTCGACAAAAAATTTTCAAAAATGCTAAAAATTCGTAAAGAGGGGTTTTTCTGGCCAAAAAATCGACTGGCACAATCAGTTTTGTGATAAAATCATTATTTCGCCTTCAAATGGAGTCATGAAATTTTCGAAAATCCACTTTTCAAAACAAAAAATACTCATAACTCGACTAATAGGAAAGATAGAACGTTCTAGTCTTGACCAATCGATAGAGGGGACAATTTTACATATTTTAGTGAATTTTGAGTCCATATTTCCAAGGATTATGGGAGTTAGAAAAAATCAATTTGTATCGCAAAATATTTCCATAGCTACCCCCTTTGCTCTAAATTTTCGACAAAAAAATTATAAAAAATGCTAAAAATTCGTAAAGAGGGGTTTTTTGGCCAAAAAATTGACTGGCACAATCAGTTTTGTGATAAAATCATTATTTCGCCTTTAAATAGAGTCATGAAAATTTCGAAAATCCACTTTTCAAAACAAAAAATACTCATAACTCGACTAATAGGAAAGATAGAACGTTCTAGTCTTCACCAATCGATAGAGGGGACAATTTTACATATTTTAGTGAATTTTGAGTCTATATTTCCAAGGATTATGGGAGTTAGAAAAAATCAATTTGTATCGCAAAATATTTCCATAGCTACCCCCTTTGTTCTAAATTTTCGACAAAAAAATTATAAAAAATGCTAAAAATTCGTAAAGAGGGGTTTTTTTGGCCAAAAAATTGACTGGCACAATCAGTTTTGTGATAAAATTATTATTTCGCCTTCAAATGGAGTCATGAAATTTTCGAAAATCCACTTTTCAAAACAAAATATACTCATAACTCGACAAATAGGAAAGATAGAACGTTCTAGTCTTGACCAATCGATAGAGGGGACAATTTTACATCTTTTGGTGAATTTTGAGTCCATATTTCCAAGGATTATGGGAGTTAGAAAAAATCAATTTGTATCGCAAAATATTTCCATAGCTACCCCCTTTGTTCTAAATTTTCGACAAAAAAATTATAAAAAATGCTAAAAATTCGTAAAGAGGGGTTTTTTTGGCCAAAAAATCGACTGGCACAATCAGTTTTGTGATAAAATCATTATTTCGCCTTCAAATGGAGTCATGAAATTTTCGAAAATCCACTTTTCAAAACAAAAAATACTCATAACTCGACTAATAGGAAAGATAGAACGTTCTAGTCTTGACCAATCGATAGAGGGGACAATTTTACATATTTAAGTGAATTTTGAGTCTATATTTCCAAGGATTATGGGAGTTAGAAAAAATCAATTTGTATCGCAAAATATTTCCATAGCTACCCCCTTTGTTCTAAATTTTCGACAAAAAAATTATAAAAAATGCTAAAAATTCGTAAAGAGGGGTTTTTTTGGCCAAAAAATCGACTGGCACAATCAGTTTTGTGATACAATCATTATTTCGCCTTCAAATGGAGTCATGAAATTTTCGAAAATCCACTTTTCAAAACAAAATATACTCATAACTCGACAAATAGGAAAGATAGAACGTTCTAGTCTTGACCAATCGATATAGGGGACAATTTTACATCTTTTGGTGAATTTTGAGTCCATATTTCCAAGGATTATGGGAGTTAGAAAAAATCAATTTGTATCGCAAAATATTTCCATAGCTACCCCCTTTGTTCTAAATTTTCGACAAAAAAATTATAAAAAATGCTAAAAATTCGTAAAGAGGGGTTTTTTTGGCCAAAAAATTGACTGGCACAATCAGTTTTGTGATAAATTCATTATTTCGCCTTCAAATAGAGTCATGAAATTTTCGAAAATCCACTTTTCAAAACAAAAAATACTCATAACTCGACAAATAGGAAAGATGGAACGTTCTAGTCTTGACCAATCGATAGAGGGGACAATTTTACATGTTTTGGTGAATTTTGAGTCCATATTTCCAAGGATTATGGGAGTTAGAAAAAATCAATTTGTATCGCAAAATATTTCCATAGCTACCCCCTTTGTTCTAAATTTGTATCGCAAAATATTTCCATAGCTACCCCCTTTGTTCTAAATTTTCGACAAAAAAATTATAAAAAATGCTAAAAATTCGTAAAGAGGGGTTTTTTTGGCCAAAAAATCGACTGGTACAATCAGTTTTGTGATAAAATCATTATTTCGCCTTCAAATGGAGTCATGAAATTTTCGAAAATCCACTTTTCAAAACAAAAAATACTCATAACTCGACTAATAGGAAAGATAGAACGTTCTAGTCTTCACCAATCGATAGAGGGGACAATTTTACATATTTTAGTGAATTTTGAGTCTATATTTCCAAGGATTATGGGAGTTAGAAAAAATCAATTTGTATCGCAAAATATTTCCATAGCTACCCCCTTTGTTCTAAATTTTCGACAAAAAAATTATAAAAAATGCTAAAAATTCGTAAAGAGGGGTTTTTTTGGCCAAAAAATTGACTGGCACAATCAGTTTTGTGATAAATTCATTATTTCGCCTTCAAATAGAGTCATGAAATTTTCGAAAATCCACTTTTCAAAACAAAAAATACTCATAACTCGACAAATAGGAAGATAGAACGTTCTAGTCTTGACCAATCGATAGAGGGGACAATTTTACATGTTTTGGTGAATTTTGAGTCCATATTTCCAAGGATTAAGGAAGTTAGAAAAAATCAATTTGTATCGCAAAATATTTCCATAGCTACCCCCTTTGTTCTAAATTTTCGACAAAAAATTTTCAAAAATGCTAAAAATTCGTAAAGAGGGGTTTTTTTGGCCAAAAAATCGACTGGCACAATCAGTTTTGTGATAAAATCATTATTTCGCCTTCAAATGGAGTCATGAAATTTTCGAAAATCCACTTTTCAAAACAAAAAATACTCATAACTCGACTAATAGGAAAGATAGAACGTTCTAGTCTTGACCAATCGATAGAGGGGACAATTTTACATATTTTAGTGAATTTTGAGTCTATATTTCCAAGGATTATGGGAGTTAGAAAAAATCAATTTGTATCGCAAAATATTTCCATAGCTACCCCCTTTGTTCTAAATTTTCGACAAAAAAATTATAAAAAATGCTAAAAATTCGTAAAGAGGGGTTTTTTTGGCCAAAAAATTGACTGGCACAATCAGTTTTGTGATAAAATTATTATTTCGCCTTCAAATGGAGTCATGAAATTTTCGAAAATCCACTTTTCAAACAAAATATACTCATAACTCGACAAATAGGAAAGATAGAACGTTCTAGTCTTGACCAATCGATAGAGGGGACAATTTTACATCTTTTGGTGAATTTTGAGTCCATATTTCCAAGGATTATGGGAGTTAGAAAAAATCAATTTGTATCGCAAAATATTTCCATAGCTACCCCCTTTGTTCTAAATTTTCGACAAAAAAATTATAAAAAATGCTAAAAATTCGTAAAGAGGGGTTTTTTTGGCCAAAAAATCGACTGGCACAATCAGTTTTGTGATAAAATCATTATTTCGCCTTCAAATGGAGTCATGAAATTTTCGAAAATCCACTTTTCAAAACAAAAAATACTCATAACTCGACTAATAGGAAAGATAGAACGTTCTAGTCTTCACCAATCGATAGAGGGGACAATTTTACATATTTAAGTGAATTTTGAGTCTATATTTCCAAGGATTATGGGAGTTAGAAAAAATCAATTTGTATCGCAAATATTTCCATAGCTACCCCCTTTGTTCTAAATTTTCGACAAAAAAATTATAAAAAATGCTAAAAATTCGTAGAGGGGTTTTTTTGGCAAAAAAAATTGACTGGCACAATCAGTTTTGTGAGAAATTCATTATTTCGCCTTCAAATAGAGTCATGAAATTTCGAAAATCCACTTTTCAAAACAAAAAATACTCATAACTCGACAAATAGGAAAGATAGAACGTTCTAGTCTTGACCAATCGATAGAGGGGACAATTTTACATCTTTTGGTGAATTTTGAGTCCATATTTCCAAGGATTATGGGAGTTAGAAAAAATCAATTTGTATCGCAAAATATTTCCATAGCTACCCTCTTTGTTCTAAATTTTCGACAAAAAAATTATAAAAAATGCTAAAAATTCGTAAAGAGGGGTTTTTTTGGCCAAAAAATCGACTGGCATAATCAGTTTTGTGATAAAATCATTATTTCGCCTTCAAATGGAGTCATGAAATTTTCGAAAATCCACTTTTCAAAACAAAATATACTCATAACTCGACAAATAGGAAAGATAGAACGTTCTAGTCTTGACCAATCGATATAGGGGACAATTTTACATGTTTTGGTGAATTTTGAGTCCATATTTCCAAGGATTATGGGAGTTAGAAAAAATCAATTTGTATCGCAAAATATTTCCATAGCTACCCCCTTTGTTCTAAATTTTCGACAAAAAATTTTCAAAAATGCTAAAAATTCGTAAAGAGGGGTTTTTCTGGCCAAAAAATCGACTGGCACAATCAGTTTTGTGATAAAATCATTATTTCGCCTTCAAATGGAGTCATGAAATTTTCGAAAATCCACTTTTCAAAACAAAAAATACTCATAACTCGACTAATAGGAAAGATAGGACGTTCTAGTCTTCACCAATCGATAGGGGGGACAATTTTACATCTTTTAGTGAATTTTGAGTCCATATTTGCAAGGATTAAGGGAGTTAGAAAAAATCAATTTGTATCGCAAAATATTTCCATAGCTACCCCCTTTGTTCTAAATTTTCGACAAAAAAATTATAAAAAATGCTAAAAATTCGTAAAGAGGGGTTTTTTTGGCCAAAAAATCGACTGGCATAATCAGTTTTGTGATAAAATCATTATTTCGCCTTCAAATGGAGTCATGAAATTTTCGAAAATCCACTTTTCAAAACAAAAAATACTCATAACTCGACTAATCGGAAAGATAGAACGTTCTAGTCTTGACCAATCGATAGAGGGGACAATTTTACATCTTTTGGTGAATTTTGAGTCCATATTTCCAAGGATTAAGGAAGTTAGAAAAAATCAATTTGTATCGCAAAATATTTCCATAGCTACCCCCTTTGTTCTAAATTTTCGACAAAAAATTTTCAAAAATGCTAAAAATTCGTAAAGAGGGGTTTTTCTGGCCAAAAAATCGACTGGCACAATCAGTTTTGTGATACAATCATTATTTCGCCTTCAAATGGAGTCATGAAATTTTCGAAAATCCACTTTTCAAAACAAAATATACTCATAACTCGACAAATAGGAAAGATAGAACGTTCTAGTCTTGACCAATCGATATAGGGGACAATTTTACATCTTTTGGTGAATTTTGAGTCCATATTTCCAAGGATTATGGGAGTTAGAAAAAATCAATTTGTATCGCAAAATATTTCCATAGCTACCCCCTTTGTTCTAAATTTTCGACAAAAAAAATAATAAAAAATGCTAAAAATTCGTAAAGAGGGGTTTTTTTGGCCAAAAAATTGACTGGCACAATCAGTTTTGTGATAAATTCATTATTTCGCCTTCAAATAGAGTCATGAAATTTTCGAAAATCCACTTTTCAAAACAAAAAATACTCATAACTCGACAAATAGGAAAGATGGAACGTTCTAGTCTTGACCAATCGATAGAGGGGACAATTTTACATGTTTTGGTGAATTTTGAGTCCATATTTCCAAGGATTATGGGAGTTAGAAAAAATCAATTTGTATCGCAAAATATTTCCATAGCTACCCCCTTTGTTCTAAATTTTCGACAAAAAATTTTCAAAAATGCTAAAAATTCGTAAAGAGGGGTTTTTCTGGCCAAAAAATCGACTGGCACAATCAGTTTTGTGATAAAATCATTATTTCGCCTTCAAATGGAGTCATGAAATTTTCGAAAATCCACTTTTCAAAACAAAAAATACTCATAACTCGACTAATAGGAAAGATAGAACGTTCTAGTCTTCACCAATCGATAGAGGGGACAATTTTACATCTTTTAGTGAATTTTGAGTCCATATTTGCAAGGATTAAGGGAGTTAGAAAAAATCAATTTGTATCGCAAAATATTTCCATAGCTACCCCCTTTGTTCTAAATTTTCGACAAAAAAATTATAAAAAATGCTAAAAATTCGTAAAGAGGGGTTTTTTTGGCCAAAAAATCGACTGGCACAATCAGTTTTGTGATAAAATCATTATTTCGCCTTCAAATGGAGTCATGAAATTTTCGAAAATCCACTTTTCAAAACAAAAAATACTCATAACTCGACTAATCGGAAAGATAGAACGTTCTAGTCTTGACCAATCGATAGAGGGGACAATTTTACATCTTTTGGTGAATTTTGAGTCCATATTTCCAAGGATTAAGGGAGTTAGAAAAAATCAATTTGTATCGCAAAATATTTCCATAGCTACCCCCTTTGTTCTAAATTTTCGACAAAAAATTTTCAAAAATGCTAAAAATTCGTAAAGAGGGGTTTTTCTGGCCAAAAAATCGACTGGCACAATCAGTTTTGTGATACAATCATTATTTCGCCTTCAAATGGAGTCATGAAATTTTCGAAAATCCACTTTTCAAAACAAAATATACTCATAACTCGACAAATAGGAAAGATAGAACGTTCTAGTCTTGACCAATCGATATAGGGGACAATTTTACATCTTTTGGTGAATTTTGAGTCCATATTTCCAAGGATTATGGGAGTTAGAAAAAATCAATTTGTATCGCAAAATATTTCCATAGCTACCCCCTTTGTTCTAAATTTTCGACAAAAAAATTATAAAAAATGCTAAAAATTCGTAAAGAGGGGTTTTTTTGGCCAAAAAATTGACTGGCACAATCAGTTTTGTGATAAATTCATTATTTCGCCTTCAAATAGAGTCATGAAATTTTCGAAAATCCACTTTTCAAAACAAAAAATACTCATAACTCGACAAATAGGAAAGATGGAACGTTCTAGTCTTGACCAATCGATAGAGGGGACAATTTTACATGTTTTGGTGAATTTTGAGTCCATATTTCCAAGGATTATGGGAGTTAGAAAAAATCAATTTGTATCGCAAAATATTTCCATAGCTACCCCCTTTGTTCTAAATTTTCGACAAAAAATTTTCAAAAATGCTAAAAATTCGTAAAGAGGGGTTTTTCTGGCCAAAAAATCGACTGGCACAATCAGTTTTGTGATAAAATCATTATTTCGCCTTCAAATGGAGTCATGAAATTTTCGAAAATCCACTTTTCAAAACAAAAAATACTCATAACTCGACTAATAGGAAAGATAGAACGTTCTAGTCTTCACCAATCGATAGGGGGGACAATTTTACATCTTTTAGTGAATTTTGAGTCCATATTTGCAAGGATTAAGGGAGTTAGAAAAAATCAATTTGTATCGCAAAATATTTCCATAGCTACCCCCTTTGTTCTAAATTTTCGACAAAAAAATTATAAAAAATGCTAAAAATTCGTAAAGAGGGGTTTTTTTGGCCAAAAAATCGACTGGCACAATCAGTTTTGTGATAAAATCATTATTTCGCCTTCAAATGGAGTCATGAAATTTTCGAAAATCCACTTTTCAAAACAAAAAATACTCATAACTCGACTAATCGGAAAGATAGAACGTTCTAGTCTTGACCAATCGATAGAGGGGACAATTTTACATCTTTTGGTGAATTTTGAGTCCATATTTCCAAGGATTAAGGGAGTTAGAAAAAATCAATTTGTATCGCAAAATATTTCCATAGCTACCCCCTTTGTTCTAAATTTTCGACAAAAAATTTTCAAAAATGCTAAAAATTCGTAAAGAGGGGTTTTTCTGGCCAAAAAATCGACTGGCACAATCAGTTTTGTGATAAAATCATTATTTCGCCTTCAAATGGAGTCATGAAATTTTCGAAAATCCACTTTTCAAAACAAAAAATACTCATAACTCGACTAATAGGAAAGATAGAACGTTCTAGTCTTCACCAATCGATAGAGGGGACAATTTTACATCTTTTAGTGAATTTTGAGTCCATATTTGCAAGGATTAAGGGAGTTAGAAAAAATCAATTTGTATCGCAAAATATTTCCATAGCTACCCCCTTTGTTCTAAATTTTCGACAAAAAAATTATAAAAAATGCTAAAAATTCGTAAAGAGGGGTTTTTTTGGCCAAAAAATCGACTGGCACAATCAGTTTTGTGATAAAATCATTATTTCGCCTTCAAATGGAGTCATGAAATTTTCGAAAATCCACTTTTCAAAACAAAAAATACTCATAACTCGACTAATCGGAAAGATAGAACGTTCTAGTCTTGACCAATCGATAGAGGGGACAATTTTACATCTTTTGGTGAATTTTGAGTCCATATTTCCAAGGATTAAGGGAGTTAGAAAAAATCAATTTGTATCGCAAAATATTTCCATAGCTCCCCTTTGTTCTAAATTTTCGACAAAAAAATTATAAAAAATGCTAAAAATTCGTGAAGAGGGGTCAAAAAATCGACTGGCACAATCAGTTTTGTGATAAAATCATTATTTCGCCTTCAAATGGAGTCATGAAATTTTCGAAAATCCACTTTTCAAAACAAAAAATACTCATAACTCGACAAATAGGAAAGATAGAACGTTCTAGTCTTGACCAATCGATAGAGGGGACAATTTTACATATTTTAGTGAATTTCGAGTCCATATTTCCAAGGATTAAGGGAGTTAGAAAAAATCAATTTGTATCGCAAAATATTTCCATAGCTACCCCCTTTGTTCTAAATTTTCGACAAAAAAATTATAAAAAATGCTAAAAATTCGTAAAGAGGGGTTTCTTTGGCCAAAAAATCGACTGGCACAATCAGTTTTGTGATAAAATCATTATTTCGCCTTCAAATGGAGTCATGAAATTTTCGAAAATCCACTTTTCAAAACAAAAAATACTCATAACTCGACTAATAGGAAAGATAGAACGTTCTAGTCTTGACCAATCGATAGAGGGGACAATTTTACATATTTTAGTGAATTTTGAGTCCATATTTCCAAGGATTAAGGGAGTTAGAAAAAATCAATTTGTATCGCAAAATATTTCCATAGCTACCCCCTTTGTTCTAAATTTTCGACAAAAAATTTTCAAAAATGCTAAAAATTCGTAAAGAGGGGTTTCTTTGGCCTAAAAATCGTCTGGCACAATCAGTTTTGTGATAAAATCATTATTTCGCCTTCAAATGGGGTCATGAAAATTTCGAAAATCCACTTCTCAAAACAAAAAATACTCATAACTCGACAAATAGGAAAGATAGAACGTTCTAGTCTTGACCAATCGATAGAGGGGACAATTTTACATATTTTAGTGAATTTCGAGTCCATATTTCCAAGGATTAAGGGAGTTAGAAAAAATCAATTTGTATCGCAAAATATTTCCATAGCTACCCCCTTTGTTCTAAATTTTCGACAAAAAAATTATAAAAAATGCTAAAAATTCGTAAAGAGGGGTTTTTTGGCCAAAAAATCGACTGGCACAATCAGTTTTGTGATAAAATAATTATTTCGCCTTCAAATGGAGTCATGAAATTTTCGAAAATCCACTTTTCAGAACAAAAAATACTCATAACTCGACTAGTAGGAAAGATAGAACGTTCTAGTCTTCACCAATCGATAGAGGGGACAATTTTACATATTTTAGTGAATTTTGAGTCGATATTGCCAAGGATTAAGGGAGTTAGAAAAAAGCAATTTGTTTCGCAAAATATTTCCATACCTACCCCTTTGTTCTAAATTTTCGACAAAAAATTTTCAAAAATGCTAAAAATTCGTAAAGAGGGGTTTTTCTGGCCAAAAAATCGACTGGCACAATCAGTTTTGTGATAAAATCATTATTTCGCCTTCAAATGGAGTCATGAAATTTTCGAAAATCCACTTTTCAAAACAAAAAATACTCATAACTCGACTAATAGGAAAGATAGAACGTTCTAGTCTTCACCAATCGATAGGGGGGACAATTTTACATCTTTTAGTGAATTTTGAGTCCATATTTGCAAGGATTAAGGGAGTTAGAAAAAATCAATTTGTATCGCAAAATATTTCCATAGCTACCCCCTTTGTTCTAAATTTTCGACAAAAAAATTATAAAAAATGCTAAAAATTCGTAAAGAGGGGTTTCTTTGGCCAAAAAATCGACTGGCACAATCAGTTTTGTGATAAAATCATTATTTCGCCTTCAAATGGAGTCATGAAATTTTCGAAAATCCACTTTTCAAAACAAAAAATACTCATAACTCGACTAATAGGAAAGATAGAACGTTCTAGTCTTGACCAATCGATAGAGGGGACAATTTTACATATTTCAGTGAATTTTGAGTCCATATTTCCAAGGATTAAGGGAGTTAGAAAAAATCAATTTGTATCGCAAAATATTTCCATAGCTACCCCCTTTGTTCTAAATTTTCGACAAAAAATTTTCAAAAATGCTAAAAATTCGTAAAGAGGGGTTTCTTTGGCCTAAAAATCGTCTGGCACAATCAGTTTTGTGATAAAATCATTATTTCGCCTTCAAATGGGGTCATGAAAATTTCGAAAATCCACTTCTCAAAACAAAAAATACTCATAACTCGACAAATAGGAAAGATAGAACGTTCTAGTCTTGACCAATCGATAGAGGGGACAATTTTACATATTTTAGTGAATTTCGAGTCCATATTTCCAAGGATTAAGGGAGTTAGAAAAAATCAATTTGTATCGCAAAATATTTCCATAGCTACCCCCTTTGTTCTAAATTTTCGACAAAAAAATTATAAAAAATGCTAAAAATTCGTAGAGGGGTTTTTTTGGCCAAAAAATCGACTGGCACAATCAGTTTTGTGATAAAATCATTATTTCGCCTTCAAATGGAGTCATGAAATTTTCGAAAATCCACTTTTCAAAACAAAAAATATTCATAACTCGACTAATAGGAAAGATAGAACGTTCTAGTCTTCACCAATCGATAGAGGGGACAATTTTACATATTTTAGTGAATTTTGAGTCTATATTTCCAAGGATTATGGGAGTTAGAAAAAATCAATTTGTATCGCAAAATATTTCCATAGCTACCCCCTTTGTTCTAAATTTTCGACAAAAAAATTATAAAAAATGCTAAAAATTCGTAAAGAGGGGTTTTTTTGGCCAAAAAATTGACTGGCACAATCAGTTTTGTGATAAATTCATTATTTCGCCTTCAAATAGAGTCATGAAATTTTCGAAAATCCACTTTTCAAAACAAAAAATACTCATAACTCGACAAATAGGAAAGATAGAACGTTCTAGTCTTGACCAATCGATAGAGGGGACAATTTTACATCTTTTGGTGAATTTTGAGTCCATATTTCCAAGGATTATGGGAGTTAGAAAAAATCAATTTGTATCGCAAAATATTTCCATAGCTACCCCCTTTGTTCTAAATTTTCGACAAAAAATTTTCAAAAATGCTAAAAATTCGTAAAGAGGCGTTTTTCTGGCCAAAAAATCGACTGGCACAATCAGTTTTGTGATAAAATCATTATTTCGCCTTCAAATAGAGTCATGAAATTTTCGAAAATCCACTTTTCAAAACAAAAAATACTCATAACTCGACTAATAGGAAAGATAGAACGTTCTAGTCTTCACCAATCGATAGGGGGGACAATTTTACATATTTTAGTGAATTTTGAGTCTATATTTCCAAGGATTATGGGAGTTAGAAAAAATCAATTTGTATCGCAAAATATTTCCATAGCTACCCCCTTTGTTCTAAATTTTCGACAAAAAAATTATAAAAAATGCTAAAAATTCGTAAAGAGGGGTTTTTTTGGCCAAAAAATTGACTGGCACAATCAGTTTTGTGATAAATTCATTATTTCGCCTTCAAATAGAGTCATGAAATTTTCGAAAATCCACTTTTCAAAACAAAAAATACTCATAACTCGACAAATAGGAAAGATAGAACGTTCTAGTCTTGACCAATCGATAGAGGGGACAATTTTACATGTTTTGGTGAATTTTGAGTCCATATTTCCAAGGATTATGGGAGTTAGAAAAAATCAATTTGTATCGCAAAATATTTCCATAGCTACCCCATTTGTTCTAAATTTTCGACAAAAAATTTTCAAAAATGCTAAAAATTCGTAAAGAGGGGTTTTTCTGGCCAAAAAATCGACTGGCACAATCAGTTTTGTGATAAAATCATTATTTCGCCTTCAAATGGAGTCATGAAATTTTCGAAAATCCACTTTTCAAAACAAAAAATACTCATAACTCGACTAATAGGAGAGATAGAACGTTCTAGTCTTCACCAATCGATAGAGGGGACAATTTTACATATTTTAGTGAATTTTGAGTCCATATTTCCAAGGATTATGGGAGTTAGAAAAAATCAATTTGTATCGCAAAATATTTCCATAGCTACCCCCTTTGTTCTAAATTTTCGACAAAAAAATTATAAAAAATGCTAAAAATTCGTAAAGAGGGGTTTCTTTGGCCTAAAAACCGACTGGCACAATCAGTTTTGTGATAAAATCATTATTTCGCCTTCAAATGGAGTCATGAAATTTTCGAAAATCCACTTTTCAAAACAAAAAATACTCATAACTCGACTAATAGGAGAGATAGAACGTTCTAGTCTTCACCAATCGATAGAGGGGACAATTTTACATATTTTAGTGAATTTCGAGTCCATATTTCCAAGGATTATGGGAGTTAGAAAAAATCAATTTGTATCGCAAAATATTTCCATAGCTACCCCCTTTGTTCTAAATTTTCGACAAAAAAATTATAAAAAATGCTAAAAATCCGTAAAGAGGGGTTTCTTTGGCCTAAAAATCGACTGGCACAATCAGTTTTGTGATAAAATCATTATTTCGCCTTCAAATGGAGTCATGAAATTTTCGAAAATCCACTTTTCAAAACAAAAAATACTCATAACTCGACTAATAGGAGAGATAGAACGTTCTAGTCTTCACCAATCGATAGAGGGGACAATTTTACATATTTTAGTGAATTTTGAGTCCATATTTCCAAGGATTATGGGAGTTAGAAAAAATCAATTTGTATCGCAAAATATTTCCATAGCTACCCCCTTTGTTCTAAATTTTCGACAAAAAAATTATGAAAAATGCTAAAAATTCGTAAAGAGGGGTTTCTTTGGCCTAAAAACCGACTGGCACAATCAGTTTTGTGATAAAATCATTATTTCGCCTTCAAATGGAGTCATGAAAATTTCGAAAATCCACTTTTCAAAACAAAAAATACTCATAACTCGACTAATAGGAAAGATAGAACGTTCTAGTCTTCACCAATCGATAGAGGGGACAATTTTACATATTTATGTGAATTTTGAGTCCATATTTCCAAGGATTATGGGAGTTAGAAAAAATCAATTTGTATCGCAAAATATTTCCATAGCTACCCCCTTTGTTCTAAATTTTCGACAAAAAAATTATAAAAAATGCTAAAAATTCGTAAAGAGGGGTTTCTTTGGCCTAAAAATCGACTGGCACAATCAGTTTTGTGATAAAATCATTATTTCGCCTTCAAACGGAGTCATGAAATTTTCGAAAATCCACTTTTCAAAACAAAAAATACTCATAACTCGACTAATAGGAAAGATAGAACGTTCTAGTCTTCACCAATCGATAGAGGGGACAATTTTACATCTTTTAGTGAATTTTGAGTCCACATTTCCAAGGATTAAGGGAGTTAGAAAAAATGAATTTGTATCGCAAAATATTTCCATAGCTACCCCCTTTGTTCTAAATTTTCGACAAAAAAATTATAAAAAATGCTAAAAATTCGTAAAGAGGGGTTTCTTTGGCCTAAAAATCGACTGGTACAATCAGTTTTGTGATAAAATCATTATTTCGCCTTCAAATGGAATCATGAAATTTTCGAAAATCCACTTTTCAAAACAAAAAATACTCATAACTCGACTAATAGGAGAGATAGAACGTTCTAGTCTTCACCAATCGATAGAGGGGACAATTTTACATATTTTAGTGAATTTTGAGTCCATATTTCCAAGGATTATGGGAGTTAGAAAAAATCAATTTGTATCGCAAAATATTTCCATAGCTACCCCCTTTGTTCTAAATTTTCGACAAAAAAATTATAAAAAATGCTAAAAATTCGTAAAGAGGGGTTTCTTTGGCCTAAAAACCGACTGGCACAATCAGTTTTGTGATAAAATCATTATTTCGCCTTCAAATGGAGTCATGAAAATTTCGAAAATCCACTTTTCAAAACAAAAAATACTCATAACTCGACTAATAGGAAAGATAGAACGTTCTTCTCTTCACCAATCGATAGAGGGGACAATTTTACATATTTTAGTGCATTCTGAGTCCATATTTCCAAGGATTATGGGAGTTAGAAAAAATCAATTTGTATCGCAAAATATTTCCATAGCTACCCCCTTTGTTCTAAATTTTCGACAAAAAAATTATAAAAAATGCTAAAAATTCGTAAAGAGGGGTTTCTTTGGCCTAAAAATCGACTGGCACAATCAGTTTTGTGATAAAATCATTATTTCGCCTTCAAATGGGGTCATGAAAATTTCGATAATCCACTTTTCAAAACAAAAAATACTCATAACTCGACTAATAGGAAAGATAGAACGTTCTAGTCTTCACCAATCGATAGAGGGGACAATTTTACATATTTTAGTGCATTCTGAGTCCATATTTCCAAGGATTATGGGAGTTAGAAAAAATCAATTTGTATCGCAAAATATTTCCATAGCTACCCCCTTTGTTCTAAATTTTCGACAAAAAAATTATAAAAAATGCTAAAAATTCGTAAAGAGGGGTTTCTTTGGCCTAAAAACCGACTGGCACAATCAGTTTTGTGATAAAATCATTATTTCGCCTTCAAATGGAGTCATGAAAATTTCGAAAATCCACTTTTCAAAACAAAAAATACTCATAACTCGACTAATAGGAAAGATAGAACGTTCTTCTCTTCACCAATCGATAGAGGGGACAATTTTACATATTTTAGTGCATTCTGAGTCCATATTTCCAAGGATTATGGGAGTTAGAAAAAATCAATTTGTATCGCAAAATATTTCCATAGCTACCCCCTTTGTTCTAAATTTTCGACAAAAAAATTATAAAAAATGCTAAAAATTCGTAAAGAGGGGTTTCTTTGGCCTAAAAATCGACTGGCACAATCAGTTTTGTGATAAAATCATTATTTCGCCTTCAAACGGAGTCATGAAATTTTCGAAAATCCACTTTTCAAAACAAAAAATACTCATAACTCGACTAATAGGAAAGATAGAACGTTCTAGTCTTCACCAATCGATAGAGGGGACAATTTTACATATTTTAGTGCATTCTGAGTCGATATTGCCAAGGATTATGGGAGTTAGAAAAAAGCAATTTGTTTCGCAAAATATTTCCATACCTACCCCTTTGTTCTAAATTTTCGACAAAAAAATTATAAAAAATGCTAAAAATCCGTAAAGAGGGGTTTCTTTGGCCTAAAAATCGACTGGCACAATCAGTTTTGTGATAAAATCATTATTTCGCCTTCAAATGGAGTCATGAAAATTTCGAAAATCCACTTTTCAAAACAAAAAATACTCATAACTCGACTAATAGGAAAGATAGAACGTTCTAGTCTTCACCAATCGATAGAGGGGACAATTTTACATATTTATGTGAATTTTGAGTCCATATTTCCAAGGATTATGGGAGTTAGAAAAAATCAATTTGTATCGCAAAATATTTCCATAGCTACCCCCTTTGTTCTAGATTTTCGACAAAAAAATTATAAAAAATGCTAAAAATTCGTAAAGAGGGGTTTCTTTGGCCTAAAAATCGACTGGCACAATCAGTTTTGTGATAAAATCATTATTTCGCCTTCAAACGGAGTCATGAAATTTTCGAAAATCCACTTTTCAAAACAAAAAATACTCATAACTCGACTAATAGGAAAGATAGAACGTTCTAGTCATCACCAATCGATAGAGGGGACAATTTTACATCTTTTAGTGAATTTTGAGTCCATATTTCCAAGGATTATGGGAGTTAGAAAAAATCAATTTGTATCGCAAAATATTTCCATAGCTACCCCCTTTGTTCTAAATTTTCGACAAAAAAATTATAAAAAATGCTAAAAATTCGTAAAGAGGGGTTTCTTTGGCCTAAAAATCGACTGGCACAATCAGTTTTGTGATAAAATCATTATTTCGCCTTCAAATAGAGTCATGAAATTTTCGAAAATCCACTTTTCAAAACAAAAAATACTCATAACTCGACTAATAGGAAAGATAGAACGTTCTAGTCTTGACCAATCGATAGAGGGGACAATTTTACATATTTTAGTGAATTTTGAGTCGATATTGCCAAGGATTAAGGGAGTTAGAAAAAAGCAATTTGTTTCGCAAAATATTTCCTACCTACCCCTTTGTTCTAAATTTTCGACAAAAAAATTATAAAAAATGCTAAAAATTCGTAAAGAGGGGTTTCTTTGGCCTAAAAATCGACTGGCACAATCAGTTTTGTGATAAAATCATTATTTCGCCTTCAAATGGAGTCATGAAAATTTCGAAAATCCACTTTTCAAAACAAAAAATACTCATAACTCGACTAATAGGAAAGATAGAACGTTCTAGTCTTCACCAATCGATAGAGGGGACAATTTTACATATTTTAGTGCATTCTGAGTCCATATTTCCAAGGATTATGGGAGTTAGAAAAAATCAATTTGTATCGCAAAATATTTCCATAGCTACCCCCTTTGTTCTAAATTTTCGACAAAAAAATTATAAAAAATGCTAAAAATTCGTAAAGAGGGGTTTCTTTGGCCTAAAAATCGACTGGCACAATCAGTTTTGTGATAAAATCATTATTTCGCCTTCAAACGGAGTCATGAAATTTTCGAAAATCCACTTTTCAAAACAAAAAATACTCATAACTCGACTAATAGGAAAGATAGAACGTTCTAGTCTTCACCAATCGATAGAGGGGACAATTTTACATCTTTTAGTGAATTTTGAGTCCACATTTCCAAGGATTAAGGGAGTTAGAAAAAATGAATTTGTATCGCAAAATATTTCCATAGCTACCCCCTTTGTTCTAAATTTTCGACAAAAAAATTATAAAAAATGCTAAAAATTCGTAAAGAGGGGTTTCTTTGGCCTAAAAATCGACTGGTACAATCAGTTTTGTGATAAAATCATTATTTCGCCTTCAAATGGAATCATGAAATTTTCGAAAATCCACTTTTCAAAACAAAAAATACTCATAACTCGACTAATAGGAGAGATAGAACGTTCTAGTCTTCACCAATCGATAGAGGGGACAATTTTACATCTTTAGTGAATTTTGAGTCCACATTTCCAAGGATTAAGGGAGTTAGAAAAAATGAATTTGTATCGCAAAATATTTCCATAGCTACCCCCTTTGTTCTAAATTTTCGACAAAAAAATTATAAAAAATGCTAAAAATTCGTAAAGAGGGGTTTCTTTGGCCTAAAAATCGACTGGTACAATCAGTTTTGTGATAAAATCATTATTTCGCCTTCAAATGGAGTCATGAAAATTTCGAAAATCCACTTTTCAAAACAAAAAATACTCATAACTCGACTAATAGGAAAGATAGAACGTTCTTCTCTTCACCAATCGATAGAGGGGACAATTTTACATATTTTAGTGCATTCTGAGTCCATATTTCCAAGGATTATGGGAGTTAGAAAAAATCAATTTGTATCGCAAAATATTTCCATAGCTACCCCCTTTGTTCTAAATTTTCGACAAAAAAATTATGAAAAATGCTAAAAATTCGTAAAGAGGGGTTTCTTTGGCCTAAAAATCGACTGGCACAATCAGTTTTGTGATAAAATCATTATTTCGCCTTCAAATGGGGTCATGAAAATTTCGATAATCCACTTTTCAAAACAAAAAATACTCATAACTCGACTAATAGGAAAGATAGAACGTTCTAGTCTTCACCAATCGATAGAGGGGACAATTTTACATATTTTAGTGCATTCTGAGTCCATATTTCCAAGGATTATGGGAGTTAGAAAAAATCAATTTGTATCGCAAAATATTTCCATAGCTACCCCCTTTGTTCTAAATTTTCGACAAAAAAATTATAAAAAATGCTAAAAATCCGTAAAGAGGGGTTTCTTTGGCCTAAAAATCGACTGGCACAATCAGTTTTGTGATAAAATCATTATTTCGCCTTCAAATGGAGTCATGAAAATTTCGAAAATCCACTTTTCAAAACAAAAAATACTCATAACTCGACTAATAGGAAAGATAGAACGTTCTAGTCTTCACCAATCGATAGAGGGGACAATTTTACATATTTATGTGAATTTTGAGTCCATATTTCCAAGGATTATGGGAGTTAGAAAAAATCAATTTGTATCGCAAAATATTTCCATAGCTACCCCCTTTGTTCTAGATTTTCGACAAAAAAATTATAAAAAATGCTAAAAATTCGTAAAGAGGGGTTTCTTTGGCCTAAAAATCGACTGGCACAATCAGTTTTGTGATAAAATCATTATTTCGCCTTCAAATGGAATCATGAAATTTTCGAAAATCCACTTTTCAAAACAAAAAATACTCATAACTCGACTAATAGGAGAGATAGAACGTTCTAGTCTTCACCAATCGATAGAGGGGACAATTTTACATATTTTAGTGAATTTTGAGTCCATATTTCCAAGGATTATGGGAGTTAGAAAAAATCAATTTGTATCGCAAAATATTTCCATAGCTACCCCCTTTGTTCTAAATTTTCGACAAAAAAATTATAAAAAATGCTAAAAATTCGTAAAGAGGGGTTTCTTTGGCCTAAAAACCGACTGGCACAATCAGTTTTGTGATAAAATCATTATTTCGCCTTCAAATGGAGTCATGAAAATTTCGAAAATCCACTTTTCAAAACAAAAAATACTCATAACTCGACTAATAGGAAAGATAGAACGTTCTTCTCTTCACCAATCGTTAGAGGGGACAATTTTACATATTTTAGTGCATTCTGAGTCCATATTTCCAAGGATTATGGGAGTTAGAAAAAATCAATTTGTATCGCAAAATATTTCCATAGCTACCCCCTTTGTTCTAAATTTTCGACAAAAAAATTATAAAAAATGCTAAAAATTCGTAAAGAGGGGTTTCTTTGGCCTAAAAATCGACTGGCACAATCAGTTTTGTGATAAAATCATTATTTCGCCTTCAAATGGGGTCATGAAAATTTCGATAATCCACTTTTCAAAACAAAAAATACTCATAACTCGACTAATAGGAAAGATAGAACGTTCTAGTCTTCACCAATCGATAGAGGGGACAATTTTACATATTTTAGTGCATTCTGAGTCCATATTTCCAAGGATTATGGGAGTTAGAAAAAATCAATTTGTATCGCAAAATATTTCCATAGCTACCCCCTTTGTTCTAAATTTTCGACAAAAAAATTATAAAAAATGCTAAAAATCCGTAAAGAGGGGTTTCTTTGGCCTAAAAATCGACTGGCACAATCAGTTTTGTGATAAAATCATTATTTCGCCTTCAAATGGAGTCATGAAAATTTCGAAAATCCACTTTTCAAAACAAAAAATACTCATAACTCGACTAATAGGAAAGATAGAACGTTCTAGTCTTCACCAATCGATAGAGGGGACAATTTTACATATTTATGTGAATTTTGAGTCCATATTTCCAAGGATTATGGGAGTTAGAAAAAATCAATTTGTATCGCAAAATATTTCCATAGCTACCCCCTTTGTTCTAGATTTTCGACAAAAAAATTATAAAAAATGCTAAAAATTCGTAAAGAGGGGTTTCTTTGGCCTAAAAATCGACTGGCACAATCAGTTTTGTGATAAAATCATTATTTCGCCTTCAAACGGAGTCATGAAATTTTCGAAAATCCACTTTTCAAAACAAAAAATACTCATAACTCGACTAATAGGAAAGATAGAACGTTCTAGTCTTCACCAATCGATAGAGGGGACAATTTTACATCTTTTAGTGAATTTTGAGTCCACATTTCCAAGGATTAAGGGAGTTAGAAAAAATGAATTTGTATCGCAAAATATTTCCATAGCTACCCCCTTTGTTCTAAATTTTCGACAAAAAAATTATAAAAAATGCTAAAAATTCGTAAAGAGGGGTTTCTTTGGCCTAAAAATCGACTGGTACAATCAGTTTTGTGATAAAATCATTATTTCGCCTTCAAATGGAATCATGAAATTTTCGAAAATCCACTTTTCAAAACAAAAAATACTCATAACTCGACTAATAGGAGAGATAGAACGTTCTAGTCTTCACCAATCGATAGAGGGGACAATTTTACATATTTTAGTGAATTTTGAGTCCATATTTCCAAGGATTATGGGAGTTAGAAAAAATCAATTTGTATCGCAAAATATTTCCATAGCTACCCCCTTTGTTCTAAATTTTCGACAAAAAAATTATGAAAAATGCTAAAAATTCGTAAAGAGGGGTTTCTTTGGCCTAAAAACCGACTGGCACAATCAGTTTTGTGATAAAATCATTATTTCGCCTTCAAATGGAGTCATGAAAATTTCGAAAATCCACTTTTCAAAACAAAAAATACTCATAACTCGACTAATAGGAAAGATAGAACGTTCTAGTCTTGACCAATCGATAGAGGGGACAATTTTACATACTTTAGTGAATTTTGAGTCGATATTGCCAAGGATTAAGGGAGTTAGAAAAAAGCAATTTGTTTCGCAAAATATTTCCATACCTACCCCTTTGTTCTAAATTTTCGACAAAAAAATTATAAAAAATGCTAAAAATCCGTAAAGAGGGGTTTCTTTGGCCTAAAAATCGACTGGCACAATCAGTTTTGTGATAAAATCATTATTTCGCCTTCAAATGGAGTCATGAAAATTTCGAAAATCCACTTTTCAAAACAAAAAATACTCATAACTCGACTAATAGGAAAGATAGAACGTTCTAGTCTTCACCAATCGATAGAGGGGACAATTTTACATATTTATGTGAATTTTGAGTCCATATTTCCAAGGTTTATGGGAGTTAGAAAAAATCAATTTGTATCGCAAAATATTTCCATAGCTACCCCCTTTGTTCTAAATTTTCGACAAAAAAATTATAAAAAATGCTAAAAATTCGTAAAGAGGGGTTTCTTTGGCCTAAAAATCGACTGGCACAATCAGTTTTGTGATAAAATCATTATTTCGCCTTCAAACGGAGTCATGAAATTTTCGAAAATCCACTTTTCAAAACAAAAAATACTCATAACTCGACTAATAGGAAAGATAGAACGTTCTAGTCATCACCAATCGATAGAGGGGACAATTTTACATCTTTTAGTGAATTTTGAGTCCATATTTCCAAGGATTATGGGAGTTAGAAAAAATCAATTTGTATCGCAAAATATTTCCATAGCTACCCCCTTTGTTCTAAATTTTCGACAAAAAAATTATAAAAAATGCTAAAAATTCGTAAAGAGGGGTTTCTTTGGCCTAAAAATCGACTGGCACAATCAGTTTTGTGATAAAATCATTATTTCGCCTTCAAATAGAGTCATGAAATTTTCGAAAATCCACTTTTCAAAACAAAAAATACTCATAACTCGACTAATAGGAAAGATAGAACGTTCTAGTCTTCACCAATCGATAGAGGGGACAATTTTACATATTTTAGTTAATTTTGAGTCCATATTTCCAAGGATTATGGGAGTTAGAAAAAATCAATTTGTATCGCAAAATATTTCCATAGCTACCCCCTTTGTTCTAAATTTTCGACAAAAAAATTATAAAAAATGCTAAAAATTCGTAAAGAGGGGTTTCTTTGGCCTAAAAATCGACTGGCACAATCAGTTTTGTGATAAAATCATTATTTCGCCTTCAAATGGAGTCATGAAATTTTCGAAAATCCACTTTTCAAAACAAAAAATACTCATAACTCGACTAATAGGAGAGATAGAACGTTCTAGTCTTCACCAATCGATAGAGGGGACAATTTTACATATTTTAGTGAATTTTGAGTCCATATTTCCAAGGATTATGGGAGTTAGAAAAAATCAATTTGTATCGCAAAATATTTCCATAGCTACCCCCTTTGTTCTAAATTTTCGACAAAAAAATTATGAAAAATGCTAAAAATTCGTAAAGAGGGGTTTCTTTGGCCTAAAAACCGACTGGCACAATCAGTTTTGTGATAAAATCATTATTTCGCCTTCAAATGGAGTCATGAAAATTTCGAAAATCCACTTTTCAAAACAAAAAATACTCATAACTCGACTAATAGGAAAGATAGAACGTTCTAGTCTTCACCAATCGATAGAGGGGACAATTTTACATATTTATGTGAATTTTGAGTCCATATTTCCAAGGATTATGGGAGTTAGAAAAAATCAATTTGTATCGCAAAATATTTCCATAGCTACCCCCTTTGTTCTAAATTTTCGACAAAAAAATTATAAAAAATGCTAAAAATTCGTAAAGAGGGGTTTCTTTGGCCTAAAAATCGACTGGCACAATCAGTTTTGTGATAAAATCATTATTTCGCCTTCAAACGGAGTCATGAAATTTTCGAAAATCCACTTTTCAAAACAAAAAATACTCATAACTCGACTAATAGGAAAGATAGAACGTTCTAGTCTTCACCAATCGATAGAGGGGACAATTTTACATCTTTTAGTGAATTTTGAGTCCACATTTCCAAGGATTAAGGGAGTTAGAAAAAATGAATTTGTATCGCAAAATATTTCCATAGCTACCCCCTTTGTTCTAAATTTTCGACAAAAAAATTATAAAAAATGCTAAAAATTCGTAAAGAGGGGTTTCTTTGGCCTAAAAATCGACTGGTACAATCAGTTTTGTGATAAAATCATTATTTCGCCTTCAAATGGAATCATGAAATTTTCGAAAATCCACTTTTCAAAACAAAAAATACTCATAACTCGACTAATAGGAGAGATAGAACGTTCTAGTCTTCACCAATCGATAGAGGGGACAATTTTACATATTTTAGTGAATTTTGAGTCCATATTTCCAAGGATTATGGGAGTTAGAAAAAATCAATTTGTATCGCAAAATATTTCCATAGCTACCCCCTTTGTTCTAAATTTTCGACAAAAAAATTATAAAAAATGCTAAAAATCCGTAAAGAGGGGTTTCTTTGGCCTAAAAATCGACTGGCACAATCAGTTTTGTGATAAAATCATTATTTCGCCTTCAAATGGAGTCATGAAAATTTCGAAAATCCACTTTTCAAAACAAAAAATACTCATAACTCGACTAATAGGAAAGATAGAACGTTCTAGTCTTCACCAATCGATAGAGGGGACAATTTTACATACTTATGTGAATTTTGAGTCCATATTTCCAAGGATTATGGGAGTTAGAAAAAATCAATTTGTATCGCAAAATATTTCCATAGCTACCCCCTTTGTTCTAGATTTTCGACAAAAAAATTATAAAAAATGCTAAAAATTCGTAAAGAGGGGTTTCTTTGGCCTAAAAATCGACTGGCACAATCAGTTTTGTGATAAAATCATTATTTCGCCTTCAAACGGAGTCATGAAATTTTCGAAAATCCACTTTTCAAAACAAAAAATACTCATAACTCGACTAATAGGAAAGATAGAACGTTCTAGTCTTCACCAATCGATAGAGGGGACAATTTTACATCTTTTAGTGAATTTTGAGTCCACATTTCCAAGGATTAAGGGAGTTAGAAAAAATGAATTTGTATCGCAAAATATTTCCATAGCTACCCCCTTTGTTCTAAATTTTCGACAAAAAAATTATAAAAAATGCTAAAAATTCGTAAAGAGGGGTTTCTTTGGCCTAAAAATCGACTGGTACAATCAGTTTTGTGATAAAATCATTATTTCGCCTTCAAATGGAATCATGAAATTTTCGAAAATCCACTTTTCAAAACAAAAAATACTCATAACTCGACTAATAGGAGAGATAGAACGTTCTAGTCTTCACCAATCGATAGAG
Source organism: Lochmaea crataegi (assembly GCA_947563755.1). Lineage (NCBI taxonomy): Eukaryota > Metazoa > Arthropoda > Insecta > Coleoptera > Chrysomelidae > Lochmaea > Lochmaea crataegi. The sequence continues at coordinate 10,249,838 of OX387427.1, forward strand.
GGGACAATTTTACATATTTTAGTGAATTTTGAGTCCATATTTCCAAGGATTATGGGAGTTAGAAAAAATCAATTTGTATCGCAAAATATTTCCATAGCTACCCCCTTTGTTCTAAATTTTCGACAAAAAAATTATGAAAAATGCTAAAAATTCGTAAAGAGGGGTTTCTTTGGCCTAAAAACCGACTGGCACAATCAGTTTTGTGATAAAATCATTATTTCGCCTTCAAATGGAGTCATGAAAATTTCGAAAATCCACTTTTCAAAACAAAAAATACTCATAACTCGACTAATAGGAAAGATAGAACGTTCTAGTCTTGACCAATCGATAGAGGGGACAATTTTACATACTTTAGTGAATTTTGAGTCGATATTGCCAAGGATTAAGGGAGTTAGAAAAAAGCAATTTGTTTCGCAAAATATTTCCATACCTACCCCTTTGTTCTAAATTTTCGACAAAAAAATTATAAAAAATGCTAAAAATCCGTAAAGAGGGGTTTCTTTGGCCTAAAAATCGACTGGCACAATCAGTTTTGTGATAAAATCATTATTTCGCCTTCAAATGGAGTCATGAAAATTTCGAAAATCCACTTTTCAAAACAAAAAATACTCATAACTCGACTAATAGGAAAGATAGAACGTTCTAGTCTTCACCAATCGATAGAGGGGACAATTTTACATATTTATGTGAATTTTGAGTCCATATTTCCAAGGTTTATGGGAGTTAGAAAAAATCAATTTGTATCGCAAAATATTTCCATAGCTACCCCCTTTGTTCTAAATTTTCGACAAAAAAATTATAAAAAATGCTAAAAATTCGTAAAGAGGGGTTTCTTTGGCCTAAAAATCGACTGGCACAATCAGTTTTGTGATAAAATCATTATTTCGCCTTCAAACGGAGTCATGAAATTTTCGAAAATCCACTTTTCAAAACAAAAAATACTCATAACTCGACTAATAGGAAAGATAGAACGTTCTAGTCATCACCAATCGATAGAGGGGACAATTTTACATCTTTTAGTGAATTTTGAGTCCATATTTCCAAGGATTATGGGAGTTAGAAAAAATCAATTTGTATCGCAAAATATTTCCATAGCTACCCCCTTTGTTCTAAATTTTCGACAAAAAAATTATAAAAAATGCTAAAAATTCGTAAAGAGGGGTTTCTTTGGCCTAAAAATCGACTGGCACAATCAGTTTTGTGATAAAATCATTATTTCGCCTTCAAATAGAGTCATGAAATTTTCGAAAATCCACTTTTCAAAACAAAAAATACTCATAACTCGACTAATAGGAAAGATAGAACGTTCTAGTCTTGACCAATCGATAGAGGGGACAATTTTACATATTTTAGTGAATTTTGAGTCGATATTGCCAAGGATTAAGGGAGTTAGAAAAAAGCAATTTGTTTCGCAAAATATTTCCTACCTACCCCTTTGTTCTAAATTTTCGACAAAAAAATTATAAAAAATGCTAAAAATTCGTAAAGAGGGGTTTCTTTGGCCTAAAAATCGACTGGCACAATCAGTTTTGTGATAAAATCATTATTTCGCCTTCAAATGGAGTCATGAAAATTTCGAAAATCCACTTTTCAAAACAAAAAATACTCATAACTCGACTAATAGGAAAGATAGAACGTTCTAGTCTTCACCAATCGATAGAGGGGACAATTTTACATATTTTAGTGCATTCTGAGTCCATATTTCCAAGGATTATGGGAGTTAGAAAAAATCAATTTGTATCGCAAAATATTTCCATAGCTACCCCCTTTGTTCTAAATTTTCGACAAAAAAATTATAAAAAATGCTAAAAATTCGTAAAGAGGGGTTTCTTTGGCTTAAAAATCGACTGGCACAATCAGTTTTGTGATAAAATCATTATTTCGCCTTCAAATGGAGTCATGAAATTTTCGAAAATCCACTTTTCAAAACAAAAAATACTCATAACTCGACTAATAGGAGAGATAGAACGTTCTAGTCTTCACCAATCGATAGAGGGGACAATTTTACATATTTTAGTGAATTTTGAGTCCATATTTCCAAGGATTATGGGAGTTAGAAAAAATCAATTTGTATCGCAAAATATTTCCATAGCTACCCCCTTTGTTCTAAATTTTCGACAAAAAAATTATAAAAAATGCTAAAAATTCGTAAAGAGGGGTTTTTTTGGCCAAAAAATCGACTGGCACAATCAGTTTTGTGATAAAATCATTATTTCGCCTTCAAATGGAGTCATGAAATTTTCGAAAATCCACTTTTCAAAACAAAAAATACTCATAACTCGACAAATAGGAAAGATAGAACGTTCTAGTCTTGACCAATCGATAGAGGGGACAATTTTACATATTTTAGTGAATTTCGAGTCCATATTTCCAAGGATTATGGGAGTTAGAAAAAATCAATTCGTATCGCAAAATATTTCCATAGCTACCCCCTTTGTTCTAAATTTTCGACAAAAAAATTATAAAAAATGCTAAAAATTCGTAAAGAAGGGTTTTTTTGGCCAAAAAATCGACTGGCACAATCAGTTTTGTGATAAAATCATTATTTCGCCTTCAAATGGAGTCATGAAATTTTCGAAAATCCACTTTTCAAAACAAAAAATACTCATAACTCGACAAATAGGAAAGATAGAACGTTCTAGTCTTGACCAATCGATAGAGGGGACAATTTTACATATTTTAGTGAATTTTGAGTCCATATTTCCAAGGATTATGGGAGTTAGAAAAAATCAATTTGTATCGCAAAATATTTCCATAGCTACCCCCTTTGTTCTAAATTTTCGACAAAAAAATTATAAAAAATGCTAAAAATTCGTAAAGAGGGGTTTCTTTGGCCTAAAAATCGACTGGCACAATCAGTTTTGTGATAAAATCATTATTTCGCCTTCAAACGGAGTCATGAAATTTTCGAAAATCCACTTTTCAAAACAAAAAATACTCATAACTCGACTAATAGGAAAGATAGAACGTTCTAGTCTTCACCAATCGATAGAGGTGACAATTTTACATATTTTAGTGAATTTTGAGTCCATATTTCCAAGGATTATGGGAGTTAGAAAAAATCAATTTGTATCGCAAAATATTTCCATAGCTACCCCCTTTGTTCTAAATTTTCGACAAAAAAATTATAAAAAATGCTAAAAATTCGTAAAGAGGGGTTTCTTTGGCCTAAAAATCGACTGGCACAATCAGTTTTGTGATAAAATCATTATTTCGCCTTCAAATAGAGTCATGAAATTTTCGAAAATCCACTTTTCAAAACAAAAAATACTCATAACTCGACTAATAGGAAAGATAGAACGTTCTAGTCTTCACCAATCGATAGAGGGGACAATTTTACATCTTTTAGTGAATTTTGAGTCCATATTTCTAAGGATTATGGGAGTTAGAAAAAATCAATTTGTATCGCAAAATATTTCCATAGCTACCCCCTTTGTTCTAAATTTTCGACAAAAAAATTATAAAAAATGCTAAAAATTCGTAAAGAGGGGTTTCTTTGGCCTAAAAATCGACTGGCACAATCAGTTTTGTGATAAAATCATTATTTCGCCTTCAAATAGAGTCATGAAATTTTCGAAAATCCACTTTTCAAAACAAAAAATACTCATAACTCGACTAATAGGAAAGATAGAACGTTCTAGTCTTCACCAATCGATAGAGGTGACAATTTTACATATTTTAGTGAATTTTGAGTCCATATTTCCAAGGATTATGGGAGTTAGAAAAAATCAATTTGTATCGCAAAATATTTCCATAGCTACCCCCTTTGTTCTAAATTTTCGACAAAAAAATTATAAAAAATGCTAAAAATTCGTAAAGAGGGGTTTCTTTGGCCTAAAAATCGACTGGCACAATCAGTTTTGTGATAAAATCATTATTTCGCCTTCAAATAGAGTCATGAAATTTTCGAAAATCCACTTTTCAAAACAAAAAATACTCATAACTCGACTAATAGGAAAGATAGAACGTTCTAGTCTTCACCAATCGATAGAGGGGACAATTTTACATATTTTAGTGAATTTTGAGTCTATATTTCCAAGGATTATGGGAGTTAGAAAAAATCAATTTGTATCGCAAAATATTTCCATAGCTACCCCCTTTGTTCTAAATTTTCGACAAAAAAATTATAAAAAATGCTAAAAATTCGTAAAGAGGGGTTTCTTTGGCCTAAAAATCGACTGGCACAATCAGTTTTGTGATAAAATCATTATTTCGCCTTCAAATGGAGTCATGAAATTTTCGAAAATCCACTTTTCAAAACAAAAAATACTCATAACTCGACTAATAGGAGAGATAGAACGTTCTAGTCTTCACCAATCGATAGAGGGGACAATTTTACATATTTTAGTGAATTTTGAGTCCATATTTCCAAGGATTATGGGAGTTAGAAAAAATGAATTTGTATCGCAAAATATTTCCATAGCTACCCCCTTTGTTCTAAATTTTCGACAAAAAAATTATAAAAAATGCTAAAAATTCGTAAAGAGGGGTTTCTTTGGCCTAAAAACCGACTGGCACAATCAGTTTTGTGATAAAATCATTATTTCGCCTTCAAATGGAGTCATGAAAATTTCGAAAATCCACTTTTCAAAACAAAAAATACTCATAACTCGACTAATAGGAAAGATAGAACGTTCTAGTCTTCACCAATCGATAGAGGGGACAATTTTACATATTTTAGTGCATTCTGAGTCCATATTTCCAAGGATTATGGGAGTTAGAAAAAATCAATTTGTATCGCAAAATATTTCCATAGCTACCCCCTTTGTTCTAAATTTTCGACAAAAAAATTATAAAAAATGCTAAAAATTCGTAAAGAAGGGTTTCTTTGGCCTAAAAATCGACTGGCACAATCAGTTTTGTGATAAAATCATTATTTCGCCTTCAAATGGAGTCATGAAATTTTCGAAAATCCACTTTTCAAAACAAAAAATACTCATAACTCGACTAATAGGAGAGATAGAACGTTCTAGTCTTCACCAATCGATAGAGGGGAC